>JAJJWW010010100.1:0-38086 GCA_023531295.1 Papaver armeniacum | reverse complement strand
AGAAAGTAGAACTGGTAAGCAGGTGTTGATGGTGGTTTTTAGACAAAGGGTAAAATCGTAAAACCCCGAATAACCTAATGTCACAGGTGACATATTTATTAGAACATTCAATACATGTAGTCAGTAATTAATAGGGGTATTTTTTCAAATTAGGTTACAACGAACAAAACCCTAATTCACCTCCGTACGATGGCAAATCATGCCAGCCACATCTAGCCCAAGCTAGCCGCGCCATGCCAAACGCACTCTGCCTTGGCCCTAGCTATGCTAGTCACACAAAACGCTCCAAAGCATGCCAACTATAGGATCAGAATATCGCAACATCAATACCTCGCGAGATTAGTAAACGACGGCATCGCGAAGGCGTCACAGAAGAGTAATATAAATGACGCAATGAATGACGACAGCCAAAACACGAGAAAGATGTGAAGATCTAGCGAAGTTTAGGAGTGTCGCGAGATTGTATACTTGTACACTTGCGATATTTCGCAAGTCATTCCCGAAAATAAAGGACAGCTTAGTTGTCATCCATTGTGTACTACCCTATATAAATAGTCGAATAAGCCTGTTGTAAGAGAGATCTTTTTTGGGGCGTTAGGCAAGTCCTTAAGAGAGAGAAATTTGTAGTGATTGTATTTTCTTTAGCTCTTTTCCATTTTATCTTGTAATATTCAAGGAATTAATCAATAAAAATCATAGTTATTCATCTTCAAATGGCTTAGTTGTGTGGAATCTAGTGAGGGGTGTAGTGTAGGATTTCCTGCAACTACATAATGGCGCTAGAAATAGGGACTTGTTGAAGATAAGAGATTGGATATTGATACTAAAATCATTCAAATCAAGAATATGATGGATAAATTGGAGAAAGCCAGAATCAAAGAGAGTAATGGAGAATTGTAATGTAACATGATTACGAAAACAATGGTTAATGAATTTCATGAAAGTATCAGAGGGAGAATACACAAAAGAGATTTTGAAGGAAAGAAAATTATAACAAGGAAAAACGTCACCCTTGAGAGAATGGGAAAAGCAAGATCATGTTCACAAACAACAGAGATATCAGGAGAGAATTTAAATCACACATCTCCACTGGTGATTACGATAAGTGCAAGCAAAGAAGAAAGAAAATTAACAAAAACAGTGGAAGAATGGGCAATAAATAGAACATTGGTGGACACAGGGAGTTTAGTGAATATAATGTTTTATCATGCTTATAAGAAATTGGGGTACAAAGTTGAAGAAATGACTTCCGCAACATATCATATCTATGGTTTTGGCAAATCCATAACGAAACCTAAAGGGGAAATAAAAATACGAATTTTGTTGGGAGAAATTGAAACACATGTGACGTTATGTGTAGTGGATATGGAATCACCATATAACATGCTATTGGGAAGGCCATGGATACATGCAATAAAAGCTGTAGCATCAACATTTCATCAATGTGTCAAATTTCCTATACCGAGTGGAATTGGCGAAATCAGAGGAGATACTGATAAAGGAAGGATATATCATCAAATCGAAGTAAAACATTATGAACTTGCGAAGGAAATAAAAGGACCAACGCCCATGGGAGAACCGACGGCTAGCTACACTGCGGCAGAGCCAACGAAGGAAGTGAATATCGGAACTGAAGAAGAACCCAAGATGTTAAAAATTGGGACTAAAATTGAAGCAGATGAGGAAAGAAAGAGTATTGATTTGTTGCGAGATTATAAAGACATTTTCGCATGGGATATGGATGAGATGCCCGGAATAGATCCATCTGTAGCGTGCCATAAATTAGAGATTGATAAAAATGCAAGACCATTCAAGAAGAGAATTAGAAAAATTGCAACAACATATCATCCTCAAATAGAAGAAGAATTACAGAAGATGCTTGATGCTGGAATTATTAGACAAGCAAAATATCCCGAATGGATAGCGAATATGGTCGTAGTTATAAAGAAGAAAAAAGGAATAAGAATTTGCATAGATTTTACCGATCTAAACAAAGCTTGTCCAAAAGATAGTTTTCCTTTGCCAGATATTCCGCAAATGGTTGAATCAGCAGCAGGAAATGAAAGGATATCCTCTCTTGATGGATACAAGGGATACAATCAAATTCCTCTCGCTGAAGAAGACCAAGAACATCTTTGCCTTTTTCGCTCCAAGAGGATTATCTTTATTACACAAAATGCCGTTTGGTTTGCGAAATGCTGGTGCAACGTACCAAAGGATGGTAGAAAAAGTGTTCGAAAAATGGATACATAAAACACTAGAGGTATACGTGGATGACATGTTAATAAAAAGTAAAGAAGCAAAAGATCATGTACGGGATTTGAAGGAAATTTGTGAACAAATGAGACATTTCAACATCAAAGTAAATCCAGAAAAATGTACCTTTGGTGTGGCATCTCGAAATTTTTAGGATACATTGTGTCAAAAGAAGGAATACAAGTCGATCCTGAGAAAGTACAAGCAATTCGCGATATCCGACACCAAAGAATGATGAAAGATGTGCAAAAGTTAAATGGACTATTAGCTTCGCTAGGAAGATTCATCTCGCGATCATCTGATAAGTGCAAGCATTTTTTCAACATACTTAAAAAGGGAGCGAAATTTAGATGGACAGATGAATGTGAAAAGGCATTACAAGGAATAAAAGAACATCTAATGGATATATCAATCTTACAAAAAGCAGAGCCAGGTGAAGAATTACTAATCTACCTTGCGACAACCTCGCATGCACTAAGCGCAGTATTATTGAGAATGGACGCAGGAGTGGAAAAGCCAATCTATTACATTAGTAAAACGTTCAATTCATGGAGAAGAATTATTCAAAATTGAAAAACTAATTTTGGCATTAGTTTACGCAACATTTAAACTTCGCATCTACTTGAAGCACACACGGTAAAGGTAATGACAAAAGTACCAATTGAGTCGTGATGAAAAATTCAAAAGGTCGAAGGGTTGAAAGATTGAATGCTCAAGTAAGTCATTGCAAACTAAAATATGAAATATTATCCTCACCCAAATCACAAGTTGTTGCAGACTTTTTAGCGAATTTCCATTAGAAGAAGATGAAGCAAATGAAGAAATGATGGATATAGAAGAAGAACATGGAAATCCAAGGGATTTACTAACCGAGCCAAACATATGGGGAAATCTTGGTAGATGGATCACAAATGGAGAAGGTAACGGGATTGGGATCATTGTAATTTCTCCAGAAGGCAATAAAATGGCTTTTTCTTTCATATTGGAATTTGCATCTACCAACAATGAAACAGAGTATGAAGCTATAATACATGCTTTGCGATTTGCAATAGAAATGAAGTTGGAGAATATAAGAGTCACCAGTGATTCCCAGTTAGCTATTCGCCAGATAAAAGAAGAATATACTACAAATGAACCATCCATGAAAAAATACAAAAAACTTGTTGAAGAATTGTCGGGCGAAGATACCAAAAAATAAAATGGAGACACATATCAAGAAGAGACAATAGACTCAAAATGCTTTTGCTTTTATATCAAGTATGATGACAGATCCAAATTTGCGAGATGCATAAAAATACGACACTTCTATCACCGTCAATCAACAAAGAGGAAGAGGAAGAAGCGTAAGTAATGCTCATAGAAGATGAAACACAAAGACCCAATTGCGAAGATTGGAGAACAGAGAACTTCGTGCTTATCTAATGAAAGGAGAAACACCAAGAAATAGATTAGAGATGTACAAATTAAAAAGCCGTGCAACAAATTATGAATTAAGAGACGGGGTATTGTACAATCAAGATCCTTTAATGGACCCTCGCTTAGATGTTTAACACGAAAGGAAGGGAAACAAAGTGTTAAAAATGTTACACAAAGGGATCTTTTTTTGGCAATCACAAAGGTGGTGGAAGATCTCTAGCACATAAGGCGAAAATGCAAGGCTATTATTGGCCATATATATGCATGAAGATGCGAAACAAATATCAAGACGTTGAATATTTTCAAAGGCACGGAAAGAAAATACATGCACCAGAGCACCATTAACCTCTTCAACAAGTGTATGGCCTTTTGGAAAGTGGGGCTTAGATATTGTAGGACCATTTTTACCAGTACAGGCGAGAGGAGATATCCGATTGTCGCTATGTTATTTCACAAAGTGGCGAATAAAAGCGAGACAACACATTCGCGATAAATATATCTTTACCTTCATATTCGAAAACATAATATGCGATTTGGAATTCCAAAGACAGTTGGTATCGACAATGGGAAACAGTTTGAGGGACAAAATATAGAATTGCTTGCTTAATGCATTTCAAATAAAATGTGGAAATCAACTCCTCTATACCCGCAAGCCAATGGACAGAGCGAAGCAACAAATAAAACAATCGCAGATATACTAAAGAAGAAGTTAGAAGGACATAATAGGGCATGGTGTGAACAAGTGCATAATGCGTATGGGCTTACTATACAACAAGGCGAAGCTACGGAATGTCACCATTTTGTTTAACATATGGAGTTGAAGCCGTACTTGAAGCGAAATTATTATTCCAACAACAAAGAGAGAAGCTTGGGAGAAAATTCTTAGTGCGGGTAACATTTTGGTTAAATTAGATGAGTTAGAGGAAAAGAGAGAAAGAGCACTACAAAGATATGGAGAATTATCAAGATTAGCTAGAGAATATAACAAACGTGTCAAGACACGCGATTTCAACTTGGTGATATGGTGTTGCGAGAAACAACAATATATCGGCGAAAGTGGTGGCAAGTTAGCGAGAAAGTGCGATGGACCTTATATCATCAAGGAGATAGTTGGAACAGGGGCATATAGATTAATGGATCCTGAGGGCAAAGATGTGGGCCAAAGATTGGATAGACCGTGGAATAGATTATATCTCAAGAAATATTACCCATAGAAGATGGAAAGGAAAGAATAAGTTGTGAAATATTGAATGGATGAAATGAAATGAATTCATATGAAATGTTCCTGTGACAGAGTGATTGCGAAATTGCATAAAATAAAGAAAGAATGCTGCGAGTATCCCATAAATAAAATAACAAGAGATAATCAAAAATGAATGATTGAACGAATTGATTTAAATGAAAGAGTGAGTGAATGGGACGAACCTTTATGGCGTACACCCTAGTTCGCGAATGATATTTCGCAAGAGGCAAATGTAAGACCTAAAGTGCGTCATATAAGGGGGTATCTCTTGACATGGCTCGGGAAAAGGTTACACCGCCCACGGAACTGAGTCATGAAAATTTGGGGTCAATAAAGCCCATCCGGGAGAGATACCTTGGATTTCCAACTATATATATAAGGTTATACCCTGGTTGGACGACCGAGGTCTCTTCCAAGGAATCGAGTGTATGACCAAGGCGCCGAGGTACACGGTTGAGCCAAGAGTGCCTGGGCATTTGAAGTGTCTCGGCCATTCTTGGCAAGTCTTGGCACATCCGCACTCGGCTCGAAGAAAACTCCACTTAGGGTGCAGTCTCGTAACCATAAACCCTATACGTATAAGGGATAAGAGGTCACGAAAACAATCTGGTTGTTGTTAAGACCGGATGGGAGGAGCTAGTCTTGTATGGCCGATGTACGCCTCCTTTAAGGGGCAACCATGGAGATGATAAGGGCGGCACCCTCCATTAGGGAGCTGATAGTGTCAAAAAAGACGCAAATGTCATGAGGCTTTATTTTCGCAAGAAAATTTAGGCTTGTCATATTTGTGCGATGATCCCCAAGAGTCAATAATACTAACGAGGGTAAGACGATATCAATGGGTTTTTACATGAAAATGTAAAGACGTCCTGCGATTTCGCCGCAAAGACGGCAATGTCATGGGCTTTACGTCATAAGAATATTTAGGCCCATCATATTGTCGCAACAAAAACATCCTAGAGGCAATAATACTAAAGAAATGATAAGGTAAGATCAATGGGTCCTTACATGCAAATGTAAAGACGTCCTGCGATTTTGTCGCAATGAGGGGTGGCAAAATAAGACCTTTAACTAGGAAGGCAAAATAAGACCACACAAGAATAATGATAAGGCAAGATCAATGGGTCATTACATGAAAATGTAAAGACGTCCTGCGATCTTGTCGCATTGATGAAATTCAACATAAATGAAGAAAATGGCAAACAAAATGATAATTATTAAATACCATGAATAATTTTCATTGCAAGAAAGGGTGATAATAAGCGAATAAACACATCTGTCAAGATAATTGAAGTACATAAAAAAGTAGCAGACAAGAAGAAAATTACAAGAGAAGGACAACTCTCAAACGTCAATTTTTTCACCAGAAGGGGATACTGGGTTTTCTTCAGCAACTTTATTTATATTTTCGCCAGTTAGTATATTTCCACCAGATCCTTCTTCACCTACATCGTCATTGACAGTTTTACTGGGAGAGATTATTTCTTCATTCGCAACTTCTTCGCCACTATTGTAATCATAATCACTGTCGGGAGGATTAGGAATTTCATCATCGCTAACTTCCAGAGGTTCGACAGATACAGGATCAAGAGATTTAGATAGTAAAACATCATTCACAAGAACTTCGGCTTTAAGATGAAATTGACGAAGGAGTGTTTATGCGATTTTTACTCTCTATATCTTTACAATCGACATATAGTCGAATCGCTACCTGTCAGCCGAGAACGAGCAAGGAAGCGGCGAGTATTCCATTGTCTTTGCGAATTTTTGAGTAGTCGGATTTTAAAAGCGGAATGGAGGAGTGAAGATTTTTCTCGACTCTGCAAAACAAAAGAATAAAAGGAATTCTACAAACAAAAAAATATGAAGACTTGGTAAAGGAAGAATAGATGAGGCAGTCAATTTCTATGACTACCTTCCTTTTGCGAAATAAGATGTTGGGTTAAAGCCAAGCAACTATTCTCCAAGTAATCCATGGCATTGTCAAAATTATCTCCAACCAAACCTTGTAGTCGAGATCGCAAACTCTTTTCGTTGGAAACAAGCAAGTTATTTTCTTTAGCAAGAGACGAGTAGGATTCTTTTAACTTGGAATATTGGTCTTTCAAATGACCGGTTTTCATACTTAAAGATATTCTACCCTGAATAAGTTTATATCTCTCAACAGTGATTTCTTGAAGTTTACTTCTCAGCGAACAGAGAGATTGTTCTTGTTCATTACATGTTTTTTGACAGACATCAAGCTGTTGCGAAGCAATCACCATCTTGTTTAACAAAATTCGCTTTTATTGAGATAGAGTTCCATTCTCATCTGATAAGGTTTCCAACTCCAAATTAGATTTATTCAAAGCATAAGAGAGATGAGATAATTCATTATTCAAATGAGTCTTGCTTTTAAACTAAGTGAACATTCTCTTGAGTAAGATTATCTATTTGATCAATGTAGTATGTATGAAGATTATCTAACCAAGTTATATTGCTCCATCCAAACATATCTATCCGTTCAGTTTCTTCAATGATAGATTCCAATCGATATATCTCCATTTTTCAAGCTTTCGGTTTAAAGCTTGAAAGGCGAACAAGGTCTTAAAAAAAAAAAAAAAAAAAAGGTGGGGAGAAGAATTAGTACCTTTTAATTCTTCATTCTTCTTGCGAAGATTATCACGACCCAGCGAGACATTTTGAAGCTTTGTAGTCATAGCTTGGAGATTATTCTTCAAAATATTAACTTCTTGCTCCAAAGATGTTTGCGAAATTCTATCAGAGCCAAGGTATTTGCTCAAAACCTCGCAGACATCAGATTTGATAGGATCAACAAGTCTTCTTGGCATCGTTCACAATATCAGCGGAACTTTGAAGGCCACGTCTATTCCTTCCAAATTTCCTTAGTAAGTGGGATTTGCTCAGGTAAGGAAGAAATGATGATAGAAGAAGGAAGAGACGAGTCATTTTTTGTTAAAGGAATGTTATGAGAAGAGGAAGTCTCATGAAGATCAATGACTGGGGAAACGGTAGAGGCATTGGCAATAGAAGAAGACATAGGCTCATTCAAAGAAAGATCAAGTATGAGGGATTTGATCCATGAAAAATTCAGGCACGTAAGAAGGATCATCAACAATATTTTCGCAAGTAGAAATAAAGTGGGTTTATCTTTGCGAAGATTTCGCAGGAGGAGTTGTAAGTTTGAATATAGGAAAGGAAACAAAGAGTGCAACAAGTTTAGAACGGCGAGGTTTCTTGGGGGACCTATCAACATTTTTGTCATCATGCGAATTACAAGTTAAAAAAGAAACAGAGGCAATAATATTGTTATTAAAAGAGTAAATGTTTCTTAAATACCTTGCTATTCGCAGGCTTTCTTTTAGTGACAAGTGGATTTCGGTTAAGTAGCCCATGGAGATATTAGGGTTCACAATGGTGAACTTGGTGTTAGATTTGTTTTTTCTAAAACAAAACTATGCAGGGAATCATTAAAAGAAGAACAGTATCAAAACAAAACAACTTCAATAAGAGAGATCAATCACAAAATGATCAAATTCAGCAAAATTAACAAACCTTGATGGCTCCATAGAAATAGTAGCAGAAAAGAAAGATGAGAACAGTAGCAGAAGAATGATAGCAGAAAAATGATGAAGAAGACGATGAAGAAAAACAGCAGAAAAAAGTTGCAGACGATGAAGAAGACGAAGTAAAAGAAAAGAAATACTTTCACAAGGAATTCTCCTTTAAATAGACAAGAAAAGAGTAACCGGATAACATTAAATGTGCCGGTAAAAAGGGAAAATTTTAGATACGTGTAAACGGTCATTCCTAAATCCACGGAGTCTTGTCGGCAAAATTGATGGAAAACAAACGATTATGTGATTTCAAAATACCTACTCTCATGACATTCTATTCTTCGCAGAGAAGACATGAGAAGAGGCAAGATGTAGGGATCGCATTATCGCAACATCAATACCTCGCGAGATTAGTAAACGACAAAGATCGCGAAGGCGCGCGAGAAGAGTAATATAAATGACGCAATGAATGGCGACAAATGCCAAACACGAGAAAGATGTGAAGATCTAGCCAAGTTTAGGAGTGTCGCGAGATTGTATACTTGTACACTTGTGATATTTCGCAAGTCATTCCGAAAAAATAAAGGACAGCTTAGATGTCATCCATTGTGTACTACCCTATATAAAGAGTCGAATAAGCCTGTTATAAGAGAGATCTTTTTTGGGGCGTTAGGCAAGTCATTAAGAGAGAGAAAATTTGTAGTGATTGTATTTTCTTTAGCTCTTTTCCATTTTATCTTGTAATATTCAAGGAATTAATCAATAAAAATCATAGTTATTCATCTTCAAATGGCTTAGTTGTGTGGAATCTAGTGAGGGGTGTAGTGTAGGATTTCCTGCAACTACACCAACCATGCTAGCCGCACCTCCGTGCCAATGGAAAATCATGCCAGCCACACCTAGCCCAAGCTAGCCGGGCCATGCCAAACGCACTCTGCCTTGGCCCTAGCTATGCTAGTCACACCAAACGCGCCAAAGCATGACAACCATGCTAGCCTCACCTCCGTGCCAATGGCAAATCATGCCAAACACGCCTAGCCAAGCTAGTCGCACCTCCATGCCAATGGAAAATCATGCCATCCACACCTAGCCCAAGCTAGCCGCGCCATGCCAAACGCACTCTGCCTTGACCCTAGCTATGCTAGTCACACCAAACGCGCCAAATCATGCCAACCATGCTAGCCGCACCTCCGTGCCAATAGCAAATCATGCCGCCCACACCTAGCCCAAGCTAGCCGCCATGCCAAACACACTCGCCTTGGCCCTAGCTACGCTAGTCACACCACGCCAAGCCAAACACCCTTGGCCTTGGCCCTAGCCGCACCTCTTACAAATCCAAAGGCAAATCATGACAAATATTGGCACCAAATACGCCAAAGCATGCCAACCATGCTAGCTGCACCCCCGTGCCAATGGCAAATCATGCTAACACACCAAACGCGCTTTTCTTAAAGCATGTCAACCATACTAGCCGCACCTCCGTGCCAATGGCAAATCATGCCAACCACACACCTAGTAGCTTTTCTTACGGCATGCCAAACGCACTCCCTAATGGCCCTAGCTATGCTATTCACACCACGCCAAGCCAAACACCCTTTGGTACCTTGGCCCTAGCCGCACCTATGTGCCAATGGCAAATCATGCCCGCCAACAAACGCGCCAAAGCATGCCAACCATGCTAGCCGCACCCCGCGTGCCAATGGAAAATCATTCCAGCACACCAACGCGCAAAGCATGCCAACCATGCTAGCCGCACCTGCTGTGCCAATGGCAAATCATGCCAGCCACACCTAGCCCAAGACTAGCCCCTAATGGCCAAATGCACTCTGCCTTGGCCCCAGACATGCCAACACGCCCACGCCAAGCCAAACACCCTTACCTTGGCCCTAACATGCCATTAGCAAATGCCAACGCCCGCGCTAGGCTTTTCTTACCGTGCCGTGGCCAAATTGGTCGAGCATGCCATTGGCACATGCCAACACTCATTGATGGTAGCTTTTCTTACCAAGTCGTGGCCCTAATGGCCGAGCATGCCATTGGCACATGCCAACACGCATCGGGCCGTAGCTTTTCTTACCAAGCCGTGGCCCTAATGGCCGAGCATGCCATTGGCACATGCCAACACGCATCGCCGGTGGCTTTTTTTACCAAGCCGTGGCCCTAATGGCCGAGCATGCCATTAGCACATCCCAACACGCATCGGGTAGCTTTTCTTACCAAGTTGTGACCCTAATGGCCGCGCATGCCATTGGCACATGCCAACACGCATCGCTGGTAGCTTTTCTTTCCGGCCCCGATGGCCGTGATTCCGTTGGCACTTGCCAACACGCATCGCTTGTAGCTTTTCTTACCAGGCCGTGGCCCTAATGGCCGAGCATGCCATTGGCACATGCCAACACGCATCGCTGGTAGCTTTCATTACCTAGCCGTGGCCCTAATGGCCGTGCGTGCCATTGACACATGCCAAACACGCACGCTGGTAGCCTAACTTGCAATTCGTGCAACCTAGGCCAACTTGTCCGTACGTGCCATTGGCACATGCCAAAACCCACGCTGGTAGCCTAACTTGCAAACCGTGCAACCTACCACCAAGGCATTCCGCACATGCCATTGGCACATGCCACACACGCCACTAGCAGCTCTGGCATTGCCACTTACACTCAACGTACGTGAAACCTACCATTCCGCATTGCCATTGGCACATGCCACACACGCCACTAGCAGCTCGGCATTTCCACTTGCATTCAAGGTGCAACCCGCAACAAAGGCATTCCGCACATGCCATTGGCACATGCCACACGCGCCACTAGTAGCGCCACTTGCACTCAAGGTGCAACCAACACTCGAGACATCAACACAAACTTGGGGATGCTTTCCAGGGTCTTGGTTTGGCGGTCACAACATGCAGCGTACACTACGCTCACATTAAGAAATCGTGAATAGGAATAAAGCGGTCAAATAAATGAGGAAATAATGGTGAAAATGTTTTCACCCATAAACACCATGCGGTTACCACCTCCTCCCATTATTTCACCCTTTACTCTCTTCCTTCATGAGGCCAGGGTACGTTTCAATCTCGACTTGTATAAATAGATCTTACATATTTCCACCAGACAACAAGTCTCGGTACGAGAAAAACACAACACTCTCGAAAAGGAAACTTTGCAAGCTCTCCAAAAAGCTTTCATCTCTTGCAAGCTTCCGAAGCTTTCACTTTCCACAAGTCGAGACACTACTCCCTAGAATTATTCTGGTCTCAACACCTTTCTTTGCTTCCCTCCCCAAATCAACCCTTTCTCCTCCACTTTGTGACCGAAGCAAGTCCTGGAACGGCCATTTCTTGGTTTAGACCGGAATTGTGCAGATTGATCTCTCGAATCTAGAAAGTGCTCACGTGCGACATTTGTTTAGGGTTTAAACCAGTTTCTCACTCACCTACCGAATTTACCAAAATCGGCGGAAACGATTTTTACCCATAAACAGAAGGGCTCCAAATTTTCTTTGTGACCTCCTTGATCATCATTTTCATGTGCTCCATGGAAAATCTGACACAGTCATCCATTTCAGTCGACTTCGTAATTGACCCTTCAATGTATCTGTTTGTTATTTGGGATATTTTTGCACTCCTTCATTTCCCTGATTCAGTATGTACGTGTAAATTTCAGTACAAAAACAACAAAAATAAATAAAAATAAAGGACAAATGGTATAATAACAATTCAACTTTCGAATGGGTACATCCATCGATACCTAATGTGTCCACAAATTAAGGCCTCATCGACCAAATGAACCATGTTGTGCACGCTTATATCAAAAAAAGCCAGCCGGAAATACTTTTAGAGCACACACATGGCCTCTGCAATCATCCACTTAGCCCGGTTCGAATACTCTCTGCTAACCACCTTAATTTGAGCACAAAATTCTAAAATACAAACCGACTTGTTGAGCGTGATGCGCAAGTCTTTCTCTCTCTGAAAGGCATGTTGAAGCAAAACAGGGTAATAAGTACCCCATAATCACATGGTAATCAAGTTCAATTACTCCATATTTACATTGTTACTTATATTTGACGAAAAGCTTTTGGGAACTTTCGGATCTTTAAGAATCGACAAAAATCGGTTTTCTCTTTTTGGCTCAAAACAAACAAATGGAACCATCTCTACTCCTTTATTTGTTTTCTTCTCTTTCCATGCTCCACGCTTAGTTTATTCTCCTTCAATTTGTCACGATTATTCCATGCAACAATAGCCTTATTATCCTTATCAAAGATAGTGTAGCTAATGTGTTCCATGATGCTCTTTTCCGTGTGCATCACGCCGAGACAATGCCGTATAGTCAAGGCACAATAAGACTCATGTTCCCAAAGAATACACTTCTTGAAGGAAGCACTTGTGACAAGCTCGAATCACATTCCTCTTCATCGGATCGATATCTCTTTCGTTTACCCGTCTTGCGGACCACTAACTTACCGAGTTAAGTAATGAACATCGGCCAACTTCTCAAGCGATCAGCGCTCTGTTAGTCTCAAATGGTGCACTTTTATGCTCCCGTGTCTCTAATCCCGTATAAGTCCCATACCTAAATGGGTGCCTTGACTTAAGGAATATACGATAGTTAGTGTAAACAATCTTGCTTTCGTAATCTAGATGAGTACTTCGGGTTTCGTCTTGACAGAAACACACACACACAAGTATCCATGAGTGGTACATCCACTTAAAATACCTTGAGCGAGCAAGTCATGAATGCCAAACATCGATTTTCTTTTTCGAGTAAAATACTCCTTTTCAAGGAATCTTTTTGCTCAACAATAAATTTTATTAATCACAAAAAGTTGTTTACAAAAAAGTTCACATGGAACTAACTCAAAATTTTAAAAACAGAAAGATAAACTAGATTACATTGTTGGAATCCTAGTAGAATTTAAAGTAAATTTGGATTGGATTTTCCAGAGCACCTAAGAAAGTTGGTTTTGTATCAAAAATGATATTTTCTCCTCTCGCAAGACTAGCTCCTTTATTTGCAAGTTTATCTACGAGTGATTTACTTCTCTATAGCTATGAGTGAATTCCCATGAAAGAATACTTTGGAACATATCTTTTGCCATCTCCCAACACAATCCATGGTATTTTCTTAGATTTGAATGAAGAGATCACTCGAATTTGAATCGGTTCTAAAACATAAATGAAGAAATCACTGACTTCATCGCCCCATTCACCAAAGATTTGTAAATCGCAAGGACTTCTCATAATAATTAATTGATATACCCAATCCACTTCGAAACGCAACCAAGAATTTACTCCGAGCTTCTTCTTCCAATGAATGCATACCCAGAAATTTCTGGATTCCCTCTAGATGCTCCATCACAAGATAATAGAACCCGGATTGGTTTTGGAAGCTTAAAGAAAACTTCTTTAATCCTTATATTTTTAACCTGTCTACACTTGTGACCAAAGAATTTCATCACCTGTAGATCAAAGGAAGTATTCCACATTGGAGCTTTCATTCTTACTTGGCTTTCTTCAATAAGTTTTACTATTCTCTTCTTTACAGTGTTTGCACAAGCAGTACCTCCCTCAAATACACATTTATTTCTCATGTGCCACATTCTCTCATAGTAATGAAGGCAGCAACTTTCCAAATCTCTTTAATTGCGGGACTCTTCATTTTTTCCAAAGTTAGCCAAAGTTTTCTTTAGCGTGTTGACAAGCGGCCGCAATAAAAACATCAATGTCTTGACCAGGTGACTTACGCCCAGGTATCAACAGAGTCATCATTTGGAATTCAGACTTCATACACATAGAAGGCGGAAGATTATAAACCACAAGGATCACATGCCAACAACTCCAACTCAAAGTCTGTACACCATGAGGATTAAACCCATCTGTTGATATTCCAAGCCAAACATTTCTTCCTTCCGGGGCAAACAACAGAAACTTCATTTTCATTTGTGCCCACTGAGATGAATCGATTGGATGATGCATATATTCAGATGAAACTTGCGCTCGATCGTGCCTCAGCATTGCGTCTGATATCAAAGGTAGAGAATACATTTTCTTTAGTTTTTCGTCTTCAAGAAAGTATCTCAAAGACTTTGCAAGGTTCATTTGTCACCACAGGACCATCTTTGGTAGCTTTCAACTTAAACCTCGGATTTTTGCATACCGGACACTCTATTAAATTCTCATTCTCCTCGTAATACAGAATACAATGATTCTCACAAGCATGAATAGCCTTCGCTTTCATCCCCAGATCCTTAAGCATTGACCTCATAGCATCATAGTTTTTGGGCAATTTGTTAGGTTTCGGAAGCTACTCTCTTAACAAATCCAACAAATTGTTGACACAATTATCCGAAATTTTATAAGTTTTCTTCACATTATGCAGTTCTACCATAGAAGAGAGGATTGTGAGATTGTCTTCACATGAAGGGTATAACTTCTCTGCCGCTAACGATTTGTACCTATTATAACGCTTCTCGACATCTGGATCTTCTAAGGGTGATTCTCCAATTTTTGTTCCATCATGGTTATGATGAATACCAAAGGAAGATTCAATAAAATCATTCAAATTCAAACAATCTGATTGTTTATCAGGCGTTTCTTCGACTACGGCCTTCCTCTTAGAACGACTTGTTGAAGCGCCATCCTTTCTCTCACCATGTAAGCTCCAGGTAGTGTATGTCTTGTCGACACCATGTTCATACAGATGGGTCCTAACAATCGAGAATCACGTCGATGTCTATTTACACACTTCCTACAAGGGCAAGCACACGTTTTTGCACAAGTACCATTTGCCATTGCAAAATCAATGAATTTTCTAACCCCTTCTCTACATTCTCGGGCTATAATTGTCTCATTATACGCATCCAAGATTTATCCACAAAATTTGATATCCTACAAACAAGTAAAGTATTATGTCTTAGTAACTTTGAGTTTATTAACTAAACCTAAAAATGTCACGCATTTATCAACACACCACAATAGAATACAATTCACAACAACAACAATTTCTAAAACTAATAAACCCCGGATGTTGAAAAATTGTCGATTAAGAAAACAATAAAAGAAATACCTTAATAATTAGTCAAGATAACCCAGAGAATCGATAGATTCGAAATCTTAATCAAACTCAATCCTTCGTGATAACTCGATTAAGCTTAAATCTTTAATGAAATCGACGAGTCACGAAGAATCGATTGAATCAATTTTGTCGATGAAGTTTCCCGCAACCGAATCTCAAATTGAATCTGATGAATTTTCTGGTAAAATCGATGGCGGATGCGGTATATACCAAGAAGTCGGTGAGATGTGAAATAAATGGAGGTGAAAGATATGATATAATAATGTCTCAAACGTTTTTCTATCAAAACATTAAGTTGTTTATCTACCTCCCAACTTTCAGACATATTAAATGAAAAAATAATTTCAGATGATTTTAATTTTGTTTTCGGATTTTAATTTTGTTTTCGATTTTTGGTAATTAAAATGAAGAGTTATAATGGGACAAAAATATTGGTGAAAAAGCCTAATCGTTGGGAGGTTGGGTAGCCCTTGAGTGTGAGATGAAATTAGGAGTTGATAGTAGTAATAGAGGCGCTAATAGTAATAATGGAGGGTAACAATGTAACTTGGCAATTTAAGTTGAGGATAGGAAGGTAATTACCCACAACCCTCCCGAAACTCTGTAACAGATACCAATTATTGCAACAATTATTCGACGTTACAAAGTCACCAACGTCGATACGACGTTACTTAAAAAATATCCGTTAGAAATTCGGTTGTTACAAAATCCCTGATTTCGTGTAGTGCATGGTGGTGTGGTTGGTAGAGGATATGCTAGAAGTGCAATCTCTCGAAACTTGACAGATGCTCACTTCCCTACTGAGAATGCCAAAGATATTTGCAGAGAGAGGATCCGAAATAACCTGGACTGCTTTGTTTCTAGAATCCTAAAAACTTCCTTAGATGCTTGGTTACAATTACTTTTACTCCATGCATGTACATTAAACCTCTAAGTACCCAAGTTCTCTATGGAAAACGATCCGGCACAAGAAAAAAATTGCAACCTGTTGTAAGTAATCGCTCGTGCAAGTGGAAAGAACCTAATGAGTGTATTTGTTTGATCGAGAAGGTGCTTGAATTTTTTAGGAAAAATACCAAACGTAGGAAGTCTAGCAAAAGAAGAAGCAAAATACCAAAATCACTTTGTCTGCAAGAAGAAACTATCTAGCCTACGGCCACTACACTGCAACCATTAGGGTTCTTTATTTAAATGGTATTGCACCTCCTAACCCAGATACATTGTTTTAACTCCAGAAAAACACCCAGATTGTCCACCCCCTAATATACCTTTAGATGACATAAAAACACCATCCTATATGTGGATTCAAAAGCGATTATAGCCGCTTTAAAATCATCCCTAAAGGCACCTCTTGTGGGAGAGATGGCCTTAGAGCCCAACATCTACTTGATGGTTTGAATGGCAATGCAGTATAATGGTCAAGAATTATTGCAATCCATATCGGTGTGGTTAACTTATGGTTATTCGGTGTGTGTCCTCCTATCTTGGACGAATATATTGATAATGCCCTCTAACTCCATTGCTTAAACTCCGATGGTGTTGTAAGTCGAATTGCGGTTAGCACAAACTGGAGAAGATTACTCTCCAAACATGTTTCTACTTCGACTTGCAAGTCTATCATCCCATATTTATGAGCTCATCCATATGGAGTTGTCATACCCTTGTGGTGGTGAAGCCATATTACATGTTGCTAATGAGACTTCTAGAGATGTATGGAAACCGCAATTCAAAAACTATGTTGCCGATTAACTTCTCGAGATGCATATAATATGATACATAAGTCTACATTGATCCATGAAGTCGAACTCATTGCCCAAATATCTCTATGTGGGTTGAATTTTGATATTCCAAACCTGCCAGATTATACTATAATGATGCAGTTCTTTCATCAGCTCAAGGTGTTCAACAGGGGTGACCCACTTGGTCCCCTCTTATTTGTTTTGGCTTTACATCCTCTTGTTGTTCGATTACAACTCGGTGTGATCTAGATATCCATGCATGGTACCTTGATGTTGGTACAAATCGCAGGTGATACTTTGCGGTGTGGACAAAGCTCGAGAATTATACAAAAGAAGGACCTAAGAGGTTTACATCTAAACATTACAAAGACAATCTCTTTTGGCCCTCCTTTGATCTAGGTGCAATGCGATGGATGTCTTTCCCGCAAATATTGGCAAGCCTTCTACAAGTGTAAAGCTGCTTGTGGACCAAATCCGATGGACATGGAATTATGCAGTGATATGGTTCTCAACAGAGTGGAGAAGACCATACAATTTATGCACACAATACAACAGCTGCAAGATCCTCAATGTGAACTTCTGCTTTTGCGTAATTATGTTGGTGTCTCTAAATTATATTTTACTTAGGACAACCACTCCAAAAGCTTTACATGCTGCTAATTCCCACTTTGATAACCATCTAATCCAGTACTTGAGAAAAATTATTGTTGGAGACGGTGCAGGATTTGGTTTAGTTCAGCAGCGCCTGGCCACTTTACCCATCAAAGATTGAGGTTTAGGTGTCTACACAATGGAAGGCACTGGCACTTATTGTTATCTTGCATCCACGGCTCAAACTCAACACCTACAAAACACAATTTTACAGCTTCCACCTTCAGTTGAAGTGAGCCACATATTTGATCATGCTTTGGAGATATTTACACAAAGCTTGTGAGTTACTTAGATCTCGATTTCAAACATCAACTCTACACTATCCCTAATTTGATGAAGTCATTGGAAGTAATTTACTTTGGTGTTGTCAAGGATACTTTACCCACCCGACTTTACATTGACGAACGTGAATCATTCATCCGGCAAGGCAATAAGAATAAACATGCAATGGATTTTTAAAAGCTATACCAATTAATGGGCTAAACCGGGATGTTGGGCCTAGGAAATTTTAATTTGTTCTCCAATACCGATTGGTTATTCTTTGTTTGCTTGAGGATAGCTTATGTACCATCTGCGCTAGACCTACGGACACTTATGGGGACCATGAGGTGCATTACGCAAAAAATGTGGGGATCAAATTTGGGCATGACATGGTCAAAGATGTCATTGCGGACATGTGTTATAAAGTCACGGTGTTGCACGGAAGAGGTTTCACTTGGATTTTTATCGAACAATGCTAATGGTTTAAAGCCAACCGACATTTTAGTGTACAACAAAGTAGATGAAAAGGACGTTTTCTTTAATGTCACTGGTGTTTCTCCTTTTACAAGTGCACGCACTCGCTATTTCACACCTGGTCATGCTATTGCAGCTGCAGTTACACGCAAAAATAAAAAAAAAATATCTTGCCAAATACTCAGCAAATGGGTATGGCTTCGGTGTCTTGACTTTTACTACATTATCTAAATGTGTTCTAAGAGAGTTGTTCAAATTTTTACCATCTCATAGAAATATATATGAATCATTTGAAACAAATTCGGCTTGTTTTGTAGGTGTACAAAGTACGTATACAAGAACAAATTCATGAACATAATACCACGGTTTGCAAATCGAGTTCGCATACCTTAAAGCATTAAAAATCCAGGGACTTCAGTCCACAAACAGAGTTCGCAAACAAACCAGACTTCATGAGTATGGATAATTTAGTTTGCATACAGAGTATGTGAACAAGTTGTCATACTTACCGATTCTAGAACATAACCACCGAGTTCGCGAACTACCATTCAGGACCTTACCTAGTTTTTTCGTTCGCAAACACTATTCGTAAACCACAGTTCCGGACCCATTACAGATAAACTCGTTCGCAAACAAGAGTTCCGGACCCAACTAGTACTTTACAGTTTGCATACTGTGTACGCATACTGTGTTGTATCCAGAAATTTGTAGTAGTTCTTAAACTCTCGTTAATTGATTTGAAATATCCTTAGAAGACAAAAATGGTAATCTTACACATACCACTAGCTTCAATTAATTTTCAAATAATTATTTGATCAATACGAAACATCCAAATTTAACATCAAATGATTGTCTCACACAGATTATGTAAGATGTTCAAGGTAATTTTCACACGATCATCTTGACTTAATATTTAGTTTCCAACAAATGAGTTGTTTACAACTAAAATTTTCAAATAAATGATGAAGCATTCTAAGCTTTAAAATCATATTTTGAGAATTATATAAACGAGATAAACTCGATTCGAACTTTCAAATATGTATAACATAAAATCTATATAGCTATACGACATAGTCTCATTAGTAGATAGAATTGAATAGACTTCGAGTGATAGATAAGTTTCAGTCTCCACATACCTTTTGTCGTTCGAAGTTCCTCCAAAGTCTTTAGTAGATCTTCTTCTTCAAATGGTGAACGTCGTGAAGCCTAATGCTCAACTACACACTTTTATCCAAATCCGAGACATAGCTATAAGTAGACTAGAAATCAAGATATAGTTTTTATCAACTAAACTTTACAAACAAGCTTGAGATAGTAACGCTTGCTAGTTCGGATGAGCAATGCTCTAACATGTCTAACACTTGACATTGTTTCAATCGAGCCATCAAAACGGTTCCATAAGGATTTCACCAACTCCAAGAACCAAAAATCTTGAGTCATCCTCCATGTAGAAAAAACATGTTTCAATCTTCATATATTGTGTATGAACGATTGTCACATAGAACCACCATGATTCAAAGCATTCTCTTGGAAATATTTGGTTGACGCAAAATTGAATACATGAAAAATATAATCTCGTAAAGAAAACACCTTCAAAATGAATCAACCTAGTTACATCAAGAAAAGTTGTCGAATGTTTCTTGATGTCATCCCATATTTGTTCAACCTTAATCCATCATCAGCTTCACGAACTATATCCTTCCGCTACAAACCAAGACTTTCTCTTATTTGAAACCTTTTGTTCAAATTACTGAATCACTGTCATCTTTATCCACGCCCACTGCACTACTTATCGGGAAACCAAGTGTACGTTTATCTCGAACAGGAATGTTTCCGTAAAGCAAATTCCATGAAACATCCTACTTTAGATAACTTAGCTCGAATCATTTACTTACATCTTCAGGTTAGCATGATTGATAATACTAGCATGAATATAAAACATATGATAATAAACAATCACACACAACGCAAAGATTACGTGGTTCACCTACCCATTGTAGGCCACATCCACGACCAAAACCACCCCGAGAATTGAAAATGCGGGGGTCTAACAACACACCCAACAATTCGTTTGGCAATTTGAGAGGAATTACTCCAATATACTTTCTAGAGAATCAACTAGACAGTCGGACTCAATTTAGAGTAAAGTATATCAAAAAGTTGAATATCTCTAACTCTTAATTCAATCCGCAATCAGGAAATAGAAATATGCAAGCCCGATTGAATATAAGAGGAGTAACTTGAACGGTACCAAAGACCAATGTTCAAGTGTCAATCAATTTAAATCAACAACCAAAGTTTGGATATTCTAATTGATTGATCTTAACGTACAACCTGTGATATTTCAATTATATAACAAAATATAATGCGGAAAAGAAATAACACAGACACCAGAATTTTGTTAACGAGGAAAACCGCAAATGCAGAAAAACCCCGGGACCTAGTCCAGTTTGAACACCACATTGTATTAAGCCGCTACAGACTCTATCCTACTACCAATTAACTTTGACTGGACCGTAGTTGAACCTAATCAATCTCACACTGATTCAAGGTACGGTTGCGTTCCTTACGTCTCTAATCCCAAGAGGATACTACGCACTTGATTCCCTTAGTTGATCTCACCCACAACCAAGAGTTGCTACGACCCAAAGTTGAAGACTTGATAAAAAATCTCTCACACGAAAAAGTCTATACATTGAATAAATCTGTCTCCCACAGAAATACCCAAGAATTTTTGTTTCTTCTTTTGTTAAATCAAGGTGAACAGGAACCAATTGATAAACCGGACTTATATTCCCGAAGAACATCCTAGTATTATCAATCACCTCACAATAATCTTAATCGACTAGCAAACAAGATATTGTGGAATCACAAACGATGAGACGATGATGTTTGTGATTACATTTATCTTGCCTATCGGAGAAATTAATCTCGAGTCAATTATTTCAATTTTACTCAATACGATAGAATCGGGAAGATCGGAAGACGCAACTACAAAGAAAATAGTTGGGTCTGGCTTCACAATCCCAATGAAGTCTTTGAAGTCGTTAACCTACAGGGTCTCGAAGAAACCTAAGGTTAAAGGAGAATCGACTCTAGTTTATGCAACTAGTAACACACATTAGGTGTGGGGATTAGGTTTCCCAGTTGCTAGGGTACTCCTTTATATAGTTTTCAAATCAGGGTTTCCAATCCAAGTTACCTTGGTAAAAAAGCATTCAATATTCACCGTTATATGAAAAACCTGATTCAACCAAGCTAATATCTTTCAACCGTTAATCGAACTTAGCTTGTTACACACAAATGAAATGTACCCTCATTTAGGTTTATATAACCGTACCCAAACGTGTACACCATGTTGGCTCACAAATAGTTAACCGAGGTTAGCCATATGATCATCTTAACCATAACTAGTTCAAATGACTTAAATGAAACTAGTCAAAGAGCCGTTCAATTGCTATATTCTTATAGAAGTATACAAGAACACAATTGAAGCAAAATCGGTTTGATTCACTCGAATCAATCATGAAAATTATAGCCACGATTTGCAAAGATTGCA
This sequence comes from Papaver armeniacum, assembly GCA_023531295.1. Taxonomy (NCBI): domain Eukaryota; kingdom Viridiplantae; phylum Streptophyta; class Magnoliopsida; order Ranunculales; family Papaveraceae; genus Papaver; species Papaver armeniacum. The sequence goes on along the minus strand of JAJJWW010010100.1, from coordinate 15,851 downwards.
TTCCTTATTATATAAATGTTTATGTTCATGTTCATAACCGATTTTAGAACTTTAACCTTCAAGTATGCAAACGTGTACGCATACTTGGAATACCCGAACCAAGATTGGGTTTCGCCAGTACGCAAACGGGTACGCGAACTTTCAATCCTAGCAGAAATTCTCGGACATGAACATGTACACCAGTACGCAAACGTGTACGCATACTTAGGTTCCCGGATTTCTCAAACCAACAGGTACGTGAACGGGTGCACATACTATGGTTCCCGGACATGGATTACATATGTGCAAGAGTGCACAACATGACATATCCAATAATGGTTAAGTGTTCTAAACTCTTATTTCAATCATTGAAACTTTCTTAGAGGGTGACAATAGACGTTTTCACACACTATTATCACCAAAGCAATTTTCAAGATATTGAAATAATCATAACGAAACATTCCAATAATACACCAAATGATTGTATCACACAAACCATGTAAGATGTTGCTCGGCAATTTTCACATGATATAAGATGAACTTTTTCGAATTGAAAGCTTGCCAACACATATTTCGAGACATATGTAAGCGAGATAAACTTAGCTCGAAATCTCAAATGTGTATATAGAAAAATATATCGTAATACGACTTATGTCTCAATATAGGAGATAAAGTAGAAATAGACTTTCCAAGTGATAGATGAGTTTCACTCTCCACATACCTTTTGTCGATGAAGTTCCATAAGCTCCCCTTAGTAGTTGTTCGTATTCAAATGATGAACGTCGTGAAATCTAAGCTCAACTACACAATCTATGTCCTAGTCCGAGACATCTATAAATAGGCCAGAAATCAAGACTTATAGTTTTGATCACTAACATTGACAAACACGCTTGAGATAGCAACGCATGCGAGTTCAACCGAGCAGTGCTCTAACAAGAATCTTTCATTATCTTAACAATTTACTACATCAACACACTTTATATAATCAAATAGTTATGTAATCCAGCGATAAACGACTTAGAAACAACAAGACATATTACGAAGAGCTTACCTCTTCCTTTGTTTTTCTTCTCCCATAAACCTTTATCACCATGGCTGCTTAGATTTTAGACAAGAACATCAAGAACATCATGAATTCTAGATTCTCCCATAGGAACCTTAGATATCCTAGATTTCTCTCTTACTATTTTTTTTCCTACAAGTCACTCTTCTTACATAGATTTTTCCCCATCGCCCACCATTGTAGGACACACTAGTTGTGCCCCTCGATCTTTTTCGTTATTGAGAGGATGATTTCTCTTCACCATATAAGTCATATCATATAGTAGTTACATCCTTGATCCCCAAGTCTTAGAGAACTCCTAATAATAGTCTCATACCTTAAATAACAAACCCTAAACTTGGATGACGCGTACGCGTCATCCAAGTTTTTCAATCCAACCAAACCTTGTAGACACTCAATTCTCAAAACTTACCTTTAGCCACAGTTTCTGACAGCATATATCACAGTTTTCTTCTATACAACTGTTATTAAAAGTCTGCTTCCAACCATATTATTTTGTTTACGAAACTAAAATAACCCTAACAAAAGATTCGTCACAACTTTCATTTCCATAGTAGCATTAAGTTTAGCGAGTAACAAAAACAATTAATCAAGTATTTTATTTATAAGCATATGATCAAGTATCGAACGAAATGTATCGTTGGTGAATTGTATCATTCAATGTTTGTTTACATCGGTGCGAATATATTTTTAATGTGTGAAGTTATTTGAGGTAGGCATGTGAATAGATTTTAAATGTGCGTCGTTATTTGAGGTAAGCATGTAGTTCATGTTCGTTTTATCAAAAGACAAAGGTAAATTTCAGTATGTTAGAGCATAGCTCGGTTGAACCCACCAAGCGTTGGTATGTCAAGTTTGGTTGTCATATTTTAGTGAATCAAAACTCTTCTAAGCGTCGCTTGATTATGTACTAGAGACAACTTCGTACAGGTTAGACTATAAAGTCTAGGAATATGAAGCATACAAGTATTACTCGAAGACCTGAAAAACGTGAAGAAGTAACGAGCTACAACGACGACATCATCCTTCCTCTTGAGGTTAGTAATATTGACTTGAACTGTTTCATTCCTAACATATCTTTCAAGTCGTGATATATTGAAAACATAACTGCGAAGCTGTGAATGAATATTTTACTCTAGTAGTGAGACATGATCATATGATCATAGTATTAAGGAATTAGACTACGAAGTATAACACTTATCTTTTGAACTTCGTAGATATGACATCGACATAATCTTATGAATGCTATTGTGATTATGTGTATGGGTAAAGGTGGAGATTTCATCATAGGAAACAATTTTTTACATTTGTTTAAAGGAAGTACATTCATGAACTTGTTTTGTGAATCGAAAGGGAAATCGCTAGGCTTATTGGTATTGTTATTCATTGCATATCTTTGGATTACCAATATGTGTGAGTTGGTAGAACTGATCATAACTTGCTATGTATCTTGGTATAACTAATCACAATGCATGACTTATGATTTGGTATGCCTAGTTTTGATTAATTAGTGTAACCGATCCTAAGTAATCACCTGAGATGGTATGATCGATATTTGTAATTGGTGTGACCGATCCTAGTAATTGGTGTGACAGATCACAAAATAATTGTGTAATCGATCCTTGTAGTTGGTGTAACCGGTCCTAGTAATTGGTGTAAACGATCTTGGTAATTGGTGTGACCGATCTTAGTGACTGGTGTGACCGATCACAAGCAATACTATGAGTATATGGTAACCGGTCCTGGTAATTACCGTAACTGATCCTGGTAACTGATGTAACCGGTCCTAGTAACTTCTGCAACCGATCACAAGTGTTCTATATTAAGTTATAACCGATCCTAGTGATTGGTAGAACCGACTGAACCCATGATTGTGATTTGATATTTGATCAATCACATAGTTGTCTTGGAATACAGATGAACCAATTCTAAACTTGTTTTGAAGTGTGGTATAATCGATTCCAAGATTTTAAATATGAAAGATGATTTACAAAGAAAAGATGTTAACATAATTTGAACACGAACAAAAGAGCTCTTATCTTTTATTGTTTAAAGTTATTCCTTAATTACTCAAGGAGATCCGGTCCAAATAAAATAAAAATCTTTAATTAAGGTTGTTAGTTTTATATGCTTTAATTACCAGCAATTAAATGCATATCTCTAGAGAATATAAAAATTAGTAATGTGCATTTACTAATTGGAGATTTTCTATTGAGAGATTTCGGAAAATATTGGACAAAGAATTTCCAGGAATTATGTAAACCGATTGGGAATTTATTGCATATCTTGAGAATACTTTCGGTTTTGGAAATTCCTTGGTGTCCAAACATCCTTGGTCTATAAATACCTAAGTTTGCATTTTTAGCAAACTATCATAAGATCTAGGCAAACTTCATCTTTTTGTTGTTTCTGGTGGAGCCGTCTATCCGGAGAGGAAAGTACCCTAATTAGGAGAAATCTCTTACGACCGCTTGTTTAAAGACTTCTGCGGGATCAAGAAGTTCTACGAGTACCGTTGGTGGGAAACTAGATAATTGCATTTTACTAGTTTTTGAGTGATTTAATTGACTAGCGGTTGTTGAACTTTGATTGCACCTAGTTTGTTTATTCTTAAGAATCTTCTCTTCTGATATAAGATTCACTCAAACTAGATCGAAGTGTCGACGGTATCTTTAGAACTGTTTGTAGATCTAAAGACATATTTTGATAATCCATTGTTAACAGACTCCGTTCTGTGCGTGATTGATCACAAGAGATTCAAGTGGTGTTGTGCAGGTTTAATTAAATATTAAAGAAGATGAAGAAGATTTCCTATTGGTTTCTCATATCTTTGTGTAGCATCGTTGATGGTGGATTTTCGTTTAAGGTTAAATTTGTAAGTAACCAAAAAATCATGCGCTGACATCTTGAAAAAGATAAAGCCGTTTATAAGTGACGGATACTCCTCACTTAATTCACCAAGAATGGAGCATGTAGCAACAATCCCATTCTCGTGAATACATGAAATTCCTCCAGGTTGAAGCATGTAAAGAACAATCCCTTCCCCGTGAATTTCATATCAGCCTTGTATTTCGTACCCATTATCAGTGTGGCATGACGACTGAGTGTTACTCTCACAGAGTAACACGAACCTCCAAGCACTATAATGAATCCATGTACGAAATACCCGTACAAAGCCGATTCTCGATGTGTTATACTAGCCCGAGCCCTCTCGGTGTGTTATACTAGCCCGATTGAGCCCTCTCGGTGTGTTATACTAGCCCGATTGAGCATCCTGACTTGACAGATTTCGGTCTCCTGATATGATTCGATCGCAGTCATCCAACTCCACAAGCATGATTGGATGACCACGGATCAATTCCATCACCCCCAAGCGGTATGGAATACACACGGCCTTAGCTTGCCAAATGATGATCGATCGCAGATTGATCCAACTCCACAAGCATGATTGGATGACCACGCATCAATTCCATCACCCCCAAGCACGTATGGAATATACACTACCGACCCGCATGGTCGACCATTGGCCTTTTGCTTGCCAAGAAACCGTCCATACCAAGCATTATGGACTAAAAACCCTAAATTAGGGTTTGCGGCATATTACATGTGTCGCAAAACGGTCCTCAACCATCCATCTTCGCAGGTATAGATGGAGGGTGTAGATATAGACTCAAAGGGCCCTGAGCATGTCGATACAATCACCATGTGACCGCCTACACACTTGGCCAATCGGTCAAAGCCAACCGTGGTTGGTTACAACAAAACCGTCCGCCCAAAAGAGCATGGTCGCGCGGCTTTGAAAGCTAAAATTAGGGTTTCAAGTCATCACGTGCGTCCATCTTCTCCGGTACGAATGGAGGGTCACGGATTGGATTAACCAAGGCCGGTCATACCAAAGCATGACCACCGTGGGCCCATCTACCTCCTCTCTTGCGGTCGGCCAAGGCACATCATTCCCTACTAACCCAAAACGCACGCCCAAACTCGTGCGTTACACTCCCAAATCCTAAATCGATCTCGACCGCTCAACTTCACCTGGATGATTTGAATGGCTTAGATCACGTTTTCATGGGATAATCGAGTATAGGTGTGAACACCAACCTACCACCTACACGGTGGTATGATCGACCAAGACCGACCAAGATGGGTCGTCTTGGGGCGCGCGCCCAAACTTGGGATGACACGCGGTTATCAATTCCTTTGCGGTAAGAGATTTCTCGCCGCAAACCGATCTCAACCACTCCTCTTTGACGGTCAAATTGAGTGGCCTAGATTGCATCTCCATGAGACGGTGAGACATGGAAGTGTACACCATCATGCCGTCAACACGCATGTATGGCCTCGGTCCTCCACAAAATCCTTCCCGTGCTTGGTTTCGACCAAGTCAAGAGTGATGCTTGCGCACACTCTTTAAAAAAAACTATTTCATCAACTGGTCGCAGATGAGTGTCTCAAACATCATCTCATCCGTCCGACTTCACCAGCCTTGGTTATACAACCCTCGGTCGGAGTTATTTGGTTAGTGAGGAGTCATTACCCATCACTTTACCACACCGTAATGCAAGACTCTCGCATAAAATACACACGATACTCCACAAGTATCGACTTTCTCGAATAACGCAGCTTATTCAATTCAAAGATTACATGCTATCTTCCGTGGATCCACGATCCACATTCCATATCAATCATGTCACAAACTGGGGATACTTACTGGGGTATTGGTCTCGGCGGTTTACAACGTGCGGCGTGCAACGCGCCATTACAAGAACGTGTTAGGAAGTCATGGACGGTTAGAGATGAACTGGAGAAGTGGGCAAGACCGGTCGTATGCTACCGACACACAACTCCACCACTCCATCATTCCATTACCTCCACTTCCCACGAGAAACGTGAATGAGGCTCAATGACTTGTATAAATAGGTTCTCCGCCCTATTTCAAAAGACAAGACAACAGAACAACACAAGTTCAAATTCATAAAACGATGTTAATAAAATCAACATCCGTAGCCTCCTTACATTAACCGTAAGATTGCTCACTTTTCTGTCACAAGTCATAAGCAAGCCAACATCTTTCACAATCTCAACACCTTCTTTGCTTCCTCCCTAAGATCAACCCCATCTCCTTCACTTTGTGACCGAAACAAGTCCGGAACGGCCATTTCTTGGTTTAGGCCGGACTTGCACGCATTGATCTCTCGAATCTACAAGCACTCACCGCGCAAAGGCATTTGTTGTAGGTTTAAATTCATTCCTCATCACACACCAAATTACCAAATTCAGCAGGAGTAATTTTCACCCATCAACAATTGGCGACCACAAAGGTGGGAGATTAATCTCTCGGTTGAAATCAATTTCTTCAATACCCAATCTCGTTTGGCTAAGTTCCGAGATGGTTGGTCTTAGGACTTCCTCAACAAATCCAAATCCCGGCCGAAGTTCCTCCAACGAGGATGCCTCTCTTCCCAACGGCGCATTCGCTGGCGCAACAGAAGAACCCCAACTATGAGCGAGTTGGCTCGGATACTTGAGACTCGGACGAGGAACATGGAGCTGATCAAAGAAGCGGTGAACGGATACTTGACCTCCTCATCAAGATGACGTCGGAAATAAGCGTGCCGTAGATCTTTACACTGGGACTAGTTCCCCTCGTATCAACAGCTTTACTACGAACCGAGGCCGGTAGATCGTAAGTCGTGTTCTAGTGGAAGACTTGTGTGAACTCTTGCACCTCTCAAAAGATCAACGGGCGAGACGTTTGTCGCAGTCAATAAAATAGCTCGGACGCACACCTTGCTCCTTCTCGTCCAGAGTCTCAACTGCGGCTTCGGAAACATCCAGAAACAATGTTACATTCACGAGAAGATGACATGATGGCAGAGGAAGGTCACAACCGAGCCCTACATGTTACCGCACACATCAAGGGTTCGAGTTCCGAGATCCCTCGTCGACACAGGGCATCTTCGAACGTAATTACTCTCAAGACTCTCAAGACAGCCAAGGTCAGCCCATGCAAGATTGTACGACAGCCCACCACGATGACGGACTTCAAGGGAATCAAACCAAAGCACATACGGGTACGTCAATTTGAATTTATCCTAGGACCTCGCTCACCACGAGCAAAGTTTGAAGTCATAGAAAAGGAGCCGGATTACCACATGATACTCGGGAGACCGTGGCTTCACCACAACAAGGTCATTCCTTCAACGTATCACCAAGGGCTCGAAAACCGTGCTAAATGAGGAGGTCGTCCGTATTCCCGCATCATTGTCTCCGTATGCGCCAATATGTGGAGTGGAGCTGCTCGAGTCAAAAGATGCTTCCGCAGGGAAAGTCCGACAAAATCATGTGCACTCCACTACCCACGTGGGCTTCAATCCAGAGGAAGACCGACTTACATCGGGCCAGGGGGCCAAACACCACGACACACTCTCTCCGACGAGACGTCCATCTCCAACCTAAGTGAAACTTCACCCATCCTCACGCCAAAAGGGTGCGCTCTTTCGAGGCAAGCCGTGATCGAAGGGGAAGACAATATACCGGCGCCGGCTGTTAGCAATTAGCAGGAGAGACCATCCAGTCTCTCCGCCCAATTGATGCTTTGCAAGGACGACGGAATACAAGAGGAGGTATTGGACGCCCGCGATGTGCCTACAAGACTTTAACCAATTCCACGACCGACTTGAGCTCGAGATTGTTAACATCGGGATCGATGAATCTCCTGTGCCGGTCTCTACTCGGCTCGACTCTATCCACTGCATTTAACGTATAAGCCTGGTTCAACTACTCAAGGAATACCAAGATGTATTCGCTGGACATACGAAGAAATGCCCGGTCTAGATGAAAAATTGGTCACCCATCACTTACACGTCATGCCCGGATCCAAGCCAATCAAGCAATCTCCGAGGCAATTCGGACATGAGGTAGAAGAACAAATCAAGAATGAGATTCGAAGTCGCTAGCTGCTGGCTTCATCGACCCATTCATCATCCGACCCGGTTAGCCAATGTGGTCCCTAAAAAGAAAAGCGGACAAATTCGATGCTGCGTGGATTTCGAGAGACTTGAACAAGTGCTGCCCCAAGGACGACTTTCCCCGCCTAACATCGACATGTTAGTAGACGCCACTAGCGGACACGGCATGTTTTCCTTTATGGATGGCTACAACGGCTACAATCAAATAAGGATGTATGAGCATGATGCAAGTAAGACAAACTTTCCGAACCCCTCTTGGAAATTTCTACTATACTTTGTTATGCCATTCGGTTTAAAGAATGCCGCGCAACATACCAACGTGCTATGACGGCAATCTTCCACGACATGATGCATAAACAAGTAGAAGACTATGTGGATGATATTGTGGTCAAGTCAAAGGCTCGAGCTGATCACACCAACGTCTTACTAAGTATTTGAGAGGTGTCGGAATACAAGTTAAAGATGAATCCTTTAAAATGCGCTTTCGTGTCTCCTCCTGTAAATTTCTCGGGATTCCAAGTGACCGTAGAAGGAATAAAAGTAGACCCGTCCAAGACTCAAAGCTATCCTCACAATGCCGCCTCCCGAACCGTGAAAGAGCTCCAAAGTTTCATGGGCAAGGTAAACTACATTCGACGTTTCATACCCGGTTTAGCCCAACTTACCGCCTCATTCACCCCCTTCTTGCCAAGAAAGGAGCCAGCTTTGTTTGGACCACAACTCAACAGGAGGCTTTCCGAAAGTCCAACGAATACTATCATCTCCAACCGTCATGAAATCTCCCGTACAAGGGAAACCATTGGTCCTCTACACCGCCTTCGGTGACACCGCCGTAGGGGCCTTACTCGCTCAGAAGACGACGAGGGAATCGAACGTCCCATATACTATTTCTCAGCCGAATATTGAGAGATGCTGAACTCCGATATCCTGCAGCGGAAAAGCGTGTTTAGCTTTAATCCATTCCATTCGAAGTTTAGGCATTACCTGCTATCCAACAGGTGATACTCGTGTCTAAATCCGATCCCGCAAAGTTTTTGCTTTCAAAGCCGGTCCCGACGGGGAGGACGGGAAAATGGCTTCTCCAAATGTCGAACTAGACATAACATGCGCATCGCCTAGAGCTATCAAAGGTCAAGCAGTTGCAGATTTATCGGAAGCATTTCCGGAGAAGGTACTACGGATCGCATGAAGAACTCCCCGGAGAATTCCCAGCACGTCTCCATTCCGGAAGAAGAGGTGTGGCTTTTGTATTTTGACGGCCTCCGCTACCCCTAGCAAAAAGAATACCTGAGGAGCAGGTGTAGTGTTGGTCTCTCCAACCGGAGAAGTATTTTCACATTCCTTCAAGTTAGACTTCGAATGCACCAACAACTCGTAGAATATGAAGCTTTCCTCATAGGGCTTTCAATAGCTAAACAAGCGAGTCACACGTCTAGAGATAAGAGGTGACTCCAAGTTACTTTGTGAATCAAATGAACGGAGTATATGCATTAAAAGAAGTAACACTAGCCCCGTACCGATCGTGGCTACGAGGTTACTAAACTACTTTGCCGATGCAACCATAACCCACGTCGGTCGCAAAGAACAACAAACACGCCGATTGTCTAGCAACATTGGCTTCCAAACCCGAAGTTCGAGGGGGCTAAGAAACTTTGACGGTAAAAAGGAGAACCATAGAATCGACATGGCTACCGCAACACAAAGACACCAAGACCGACGATTGGCGAACTCCAATCATTCAAGAGCTCAACAGCTCACTCTCCCAAGGAAAGGTCAGTCTCAAAACCCTGCAAAACTTCTTCATGCTTCATGGTATGTCAGATCATCGAATCCGACGGCTCCCTCGTCAAGATGTCTAGGAGGTGACGAAGCGCAACCGCAGCTGGGTCGTATTCACAATGAAATTTGTGGGCAATCATTGGTGGTAACACTTTACCGCGACTTCAACGCCCGGTTATTATGCGCCGTAAATGGAGGCTCAATCCGATCGTCCCGGAAGTCCTGCTCGAATTGCCGTTACCACCACACCAATTGGAGATTTTTAATGTGAACCGCACCGGGACTGGAGAGAGCCCTATATTAGTTATCTACGTGATGGGATAATTCCTGCGGCCAAAAGGACGCTATTAAGATGAAGGCAGAGCCAAGCGGTTCATACTCCATGAAGGGATCCTATACCGCAAGAGCTTCGGAGGCGATATGCTACGCCGCCCGGGCCGGAGAAGAAATCCCAGTCATGGCCGAAGGCATACACGAAGGAGAACATCAAGGGAAGAGGAAACTTTTTTCTCCAAATACACGAGAGATACTATTGGCCTACCATGGAGGATGATGCAGTGCTTTCGCTCAAAGTCACACACATGCCAAATTCATGGGAACCTCGTTCATGCGCCTTCTACCCTCTCGCATTCTATAAGCAGCCCATGGCCATTCTATCATGGGACTGGACATTATCTGGAAGATTAATCCACCGTCATCGAAGCAAAGACGAGTACATCATAACCGCAACGGAATACTTCACCAAATGGGTAGAGGCCATTCCCTACGAGGAACTACAGAGCAACAATTGCGGCTTTCATTAAAGAATACATCATTTGTCGTTTCGCGTGCCCAAGCATATCATCACGATAATGGCACTCCCTTCGCCAACAAGCAAGTACGGGAGTTACTTGAGGAGTACGGCATTAAACAGTCTTCTCCACCGTCTACTATCCTCAAGGGAACGGGCAAGCCGAGAGTACCAACAAGACGTTGATCCGGATCATCGGTCGAACAAAGACCCCTACAATCCCGTGGAATGGCATGATCAAGCACAATGGCACTATGGGCATACCGTACATCACCCGAAGCTCCATTGGGGTCTCGCCGTACTCACTCGTCTACGGAACGATGCAATTCTCCCAAAGAGATCGTAATCCCATCGCCCAGATTGCAAAGCAGCAACCGGGATCCACTGGGACGAGGCCGAAATCTCGACTCTAGAATTGCAGAGTTAGACACTCTGGATTTTAGAAGGAATAAAGCATAGGAACGCGCTCAGGTGTACAGGAATCGAATTTCCAGGGCATACAACAAAATTGTGAAACCACGCATTTTCAAGGTAGGAGATTTGGTTTTGAAAACAGCCAAACACATCCAACAAGACATGTCTGCACCAAAATTCTCACCGAAATGGGAAGGTCCCTACGCAATCACCAAGGCTTACAAGACTGCTACTACAAGATCATTAAGGTAGACGGAGGCAAGTTTGAAGCAAGTCATCAATGGAAAGTGGCTCAAGGCATATTACACCCGACCACTATCTCGTGTCAACAATACAGCATTTATTTTCATTACATGTTTGAATCATCAACTATATTCAGAGATGTGTCAATGAAAACCTGTTTCACCAATCAAAACCCAATGCAATTTATTCCGCAAAGATGTTCAAAACTCTTGACATAAACGTCATTAACAATAAGGGAGTACAGCTTAGAAGAGGCCATCTAGAAGATTATAATTCCTTGAGAGCATCATCTCAGCCTAGCCTCGATATCTCTCCGTTCTTTTCTTCAAGTCCCGCATGCCTTGCTCCACCTTCTCTCGATTCCCCCGCAGCCAGAGCTTTCTCCTCTTCCAAGATAGCTTTCAGAAAGGTGAACAACATTTGCGAGGATACCAACTCGATCAACCTTGATGACATCAAGACGTTGCCGCAACCAGCCCACGTTGAACTTCATGGATTCACAGTAGATACCATATTCTCCCACTTTTCGAGATTTGATTCAAAGAACGCTTGCGGATAGAAATACTCTCCATCTCCGCAATCATGGGAAGAAGGCAGCTTACCGCGGTAACCAAGGCAGAGGAGCAATGTCGGACCACATTCCCCGGTTGCGATATGACCGTACTTCCTCCACAACTTGGTGTACAAACCCACAAACTCCTTCCGCACCAAGAATCCACCGACATCCCGGGTAGCCGGAGGATAAGCATTTCATGCGAACATCGAATGAATGACCTGCATTCGGATATTCATAAGATGAGACGCCTGTGTCAGCGTCTTCGAGGTTCGTAGGGGTAGGCGTGTTTGAGTTTGAAGGGAGAGGAATGGTTAAGTCATCATCGTCAATGACCGTCACACACGTTCCTAGAGGATATCTCCGCAAGAATGAAGGGATTATTCACTCCGACCGTCATGAAGAACAAACAATGTTTCGTAAAAGAAGGAAGAGACAAACCTGGTATGATCTTCTTGACTCGAAGAACACGAATGTGGACCGATCATGAAGCTCGACGCGGGTCGTACACGCTAACGGGAGATCCCGGATGGTATGAAGAAGATGATCCACCGTTGTTAGACATGATGGGAAATAGAGTTTTGCAAGGAAGCTCTACCGTAAAAAAACGGATCAAAAATCTCTTCACTCGCATAAATGCCGAGGAAACCCTAAAACGATTACGGCGCCCGATATATGAGGATTCAACGCCGACCAAGTCGATTTCTTTTGAGCCCCGATCAAGAACCTAAGAGCATCTCGGACACAACAATTCAACCGCAATGTGCAAGCACCCGCGCCTTATCCGGTAGAAGAAGAATCCTATCCCCGACTCAAACACCCGAAGGGGCGGTCGAGCTCATACATGTACAAGAGAAACCAAAGCGACTCACCGGTCAAGTCCCGCTTCCTTCGCATCCTCAATCAAGACCAACCAGTTCCAGGGAAACACCGACAATGTGAAACTATCCGAAATATGTATTCACTCCAAACTTGGTCATTTCTCGTATGTCACCATCTCATGCCTACCACACAATAGTGTAACCATTATATGCTGGGGCAGGGGACTTAATGTTGATGGTGGATTTTCGTTTAAGGTTAAATTTGTAAGTAACCAAAAAATCATGCGCTGACATCTTGTAAAAGATAAAGCCGTTTATAAGTGACGGATACTCCTCACTTAATTCACCAAGAATGGAGCATGTAGCAACAATCCCATTCTCAGAATACATGAAATTCCTCCAGTGTTGAAGCATGCAAAGAACAATCCCTTCCTGTGAATTTCATATCACCTTGTATTTCCCTGTACCCATTATCGCCGTGGCATGACGACCGAGTGTTACTCTCACGGCAGAGTAACACGAACCTCCAAGCACTATAATGAATCCATGTACGAAATACCCGTACAGCCGATTCTCGGTGTGTTATACTAGCCCGAGCCTCTCTCGGTGTGTTATACTAGCCCGATTGAGCCCTCTCGGTGTGTTATACTAGCCCGATTGAGCATCCGGACTTGACGTATCGCCTCCTGGATATGATCTCGATCGCAGCTCATCCAACTCCACAAGCATGATTGGATGACCATCAATTCCATCACCCCCAAGCAGTATGGAATACAACTTCCGTCACCCCTCACAAGCATGATTGGATGGAATATCACACGGCCTTAGCTTGCCAAATATGATCTGATCGCAGTCATCCAACTCCACAAGCATGATTGGATGACCACATATCAATTCCATCACCCCTGCGGTATGGAATATACACGGCCGACCCGCATGGTCGACCATTGGCCTTTGCTTGCCAAGAAACCGTCCATACCAAGCATTATGGACGGAAAACTCCTAATTAGGGTTTGCGGCATATTACATGTGTCGCAAAACGGTCTCAACCATCCATCTTCGCAGTATAGATGGAGGGTGTAGATGTAGACTCAAAGGGCCCGAGCATGTCGATACAATCACCATGTGACCGCCTACACACTTGGCCAATCGGTCAAAGCCAACCGTGGTTGGTTACAACAAAACCGTCCGCCAAAAGAGCATGGTCGCGCGGCTTTGAAAGCTAAAATTAGGGTTTCAAGTCATCACGCGCGTCCATCTTCTCTCTCGTACGAACGGAGGGTCACAGATTGGATTAACCAAGGCCGGCCATACCAAAGATGACCACCGTGGCCCATCTACCTCCTCTTACGGTCGGCCAAGGCACATCATTCCCGCCAACCCAAAACGCACGCCCAAACTCGTGCGGTTACACTCCCAAATCCTAAACCGATCTCGACCGCTCAACTTCACCGGATGATTTGAATGGCTTAGATCACGTTTTCATGGGATAATCAGTATAGGTGTGAACACCAACCTACCACCTACACGGTGGTATGATCGACCAAGACCGACCAAGATGGGTCGTCTTGGGGCGCGCGCCCAAACTTGGGATGACACGCGGTTATCAATTCCTTTGCGGTAAGAGATTTCGCCGCAAACCGATCTCAACCACTCCTCTTGACCTACCAAATTGAGTGGCCTAGATTGCATCTCCATGAGACGGTGAGACATGGAAGTGTACACCATCATGCCGTCCAACACGCATGTATGGTCGGTCCTCCACAAAATCCTTCCCGTGCTTGGTTTCGACTAAGTCAAGAGTGATGCTTGCGCACTCTTTAAAAAAAAAAAAAACTATTTCATCAATCGGTCGCAGATGAGTGTCTCAAACATCATCTCATCCGTCCGACTTCACCAAATTTGGTTATACAACCCTGGTCAGAGTTATTTGGTTAGTGAGGAGTCATTACCCATCACTTTACCACACAAAGAATGCAGCACTCCGCATAAAATACACACGATACTCCACAAGTATCGACTTTCGAATAACGCAGTTTATTCAATTCAAAGATTACATGCTATCTTCCGTGGATCCACGATCCACATTCCGCACATCAATCATGTCACAAATCGGGGATACTTACTGGGTATTGGTCTCATAAGCATTACGAGCAGGCAACAGGCAACGCGCCATTACAAGAACGTGTTAGGAAGTCATGGACGGTTAGAGATGAACTGGAGAAGTGGGCAAGACCTGGTCGTATGCTACCACACACAACTCCACCACTCCATCATTCCATTACCTCCACTTCCCACGAGAAACGTGAATGAGGCTCAATGACTTGTATAAATAGGTTCTCCGCCCTATTTCGAAAGACAAGACAACAACAACACAAGTTCACCAATGTAAAATCAAGTGTTAAAATCAACATCCGTGAGCCTCCTTACATTAACCGTAAGATCTTGCCACTTTCCGTCACAAGTCATAAGCAAGCCAACATCTTTCACAATCTCAACACCTTCTTTGCTTCCCTCCCTAAGATCAACCCCATCTCCTTCACTTTGTGACCGAAACAAGTCCGGAAACGGCCATTTCTTGGTTTAGGCCGGACTTGCACAGATTGATCTCTCGAATCTACAAGCACTCACCGCGCAAAGGCATTTGTTGTAGGTTTAAATTCATTCCTCATCACACCCCAAATTACCAAATTCAGCAGAGTAATTTTCACCCATCAACAAGCACAAACCTTGATCGGTTGGGATCCAACCAATCGGATTTTATGTGATTGATTAGTTGTGTGAGATCGGTAACACCTAATAGTTCTCTTGAGTTCTATTTTGATTGTTACAAATCCAATCTTATTACTTAGGTAATAGAGATTGGATTGATCTAACCAGAAAAGGTGTTTATTTGTTTAAAACTAAGAGCCTTTTCATATGACTTGAGATATTTTTATCCGGAAAGAATCAATAGAATTGTTACCAAACAGATTTGTTGTTCCTTTGCCAGCTTTGGAATACGATCCAAAGGAATTATTCCAAAGGCGTGCACTTATTGAATGTCTAAGCGCAGGATACCATAAGAAACTAAGTGGACTAGGTTTAGTTACTTGGTCTCAACTATACGAAGTTGGTTTAGATTTTTGTATAGCGGCTTAATTTCGAGAGTATTCAATTCCGGGACTAGGTCCCGGGTTTTTCCGCATTTGGGTTTCCTCGTTAACAAAATCTTGCTGTGTCATTTACTTTTCCTTTC
>JAJJWW010010099.1:0-148008 GCA_023531295.1 Papaver armeniacum | reverse complement strand
TATTAATTATATAAAATGATTTTTGAATTTTGAACTTCTTCTTATTTGATGTATGTAAGGTAAAATTTCTATAAATTTTTGTCTCAATGACTCACTAAGATTTCCTAAAAATCACTCAGAAAGTTCCCCAAAATCAATAGACTTACATAGAGTCTCCCCAAATCTCTTACGAAAAATTCTCTCGATATCTCTGAAAATCCCAATTGACTAACCCCCTGTTAGTTATATTTTTATGGATTTGGAGGGAGTGCAGGAGAATTTAGGAGGTTTCGGGTATAAGAAGTTTGAGAGAGTTCAAAGGCTTTGAGGAACGTATCATTGTCACAAGTTTGTTATCTCAAACTTGTCGTTAATGTTAGGTGCACAAAACTTCAGAGCTTTTTATCTAGGGATCAATTGACTGCTTAGTCTTTCTAGATGCTTTGAACTCAACCAAGAATCTTTTGTGTAACACAATTCATCTTGGTGAAATACACCGGATTATGGATCAACTAACCAATCATAATCACAATTTTTTTTGAGTTTTCACTCATCATTTAAGACTTGTATGTGAGTCTCCGTGATAACATCTAAATTTTTGTATCATTTTTATCGTAAAGGGTGAAAATTATTAGATGATGTAGTTATTTCCTCAAAATAGCTATTTCCATAACCGGTTAAGCCCAATAAGGCAAGTAAAATGTATGCGGGTTCACGGACTCCTTATTCATCTTCCTCCTCAACAGTTCACGAACATAGAGGTAAAAGAAACCTAAGGTTTCGAAAGCGGTTACATTTCTCATGATTTTGGATTACATCTTCTACAATCTTGGTACCATTTTGTTTGGAATCAATTTTTTTAACAAGGATTGCGTCAATTGTGGTGGTTTCTCTCTAAGACTTGATTCAAAGTAAGTTCTTCCTTCTTCTCCTTCTCAATTTACTATTTTTAGTAAGTATGGTTAGAATCAACGGGGATCCTATGAAACTTAAGAACATGGCCAAGGTTCCTTCACAAAAGGAAATTTCCCTCAACAAAAAAGGAGAACCAAGTAATCAAACAACTTGTAGGATTATTTTTGTTAATGAAGTATGCTCCAAAACCTACGAAAAAATTTTCTCTAGGGGATTCATGTTAGAAAATAAATTGGCCACGGAATACGTGGATGTTGTTGAATTATCTTGTTTTGAAAAGTATAATCTTGGTAACATATTTGATGGTCATGGTGAAGGATTTGATGTCCTCACAAGAATATTCTATGCCAGCATTCATGATGTGGATCTTGAGAAATTGTTCTTTAGAACCAAAATTGGGGAAAGAATCGTTGAAGTTTATAAGGATTTGTTGACTAGCCTTAAAAGTATGCCTATGGGAAACTTCTCTTCTCATAGGCCAAAGGAAAATAAGCTTATTCTGAGACTATTTCCTATTATATAATTGGTAGAAGTCTTGGTTGGAAGGATAGAAAATTTCCTACCGAAAATCTTTCCATGTCCTTGAATATTTTGGGGAAGGTTAGGATTCCAAATATTTGTCCTTCCGCCATTGAAAATTATCGTTGGAGCCGAGATTTTGCGGAAATGGTTTATCTCCTTGACTTGGAAACTCAAGGTCTTGATATTTATAGTTAGATCTATTGACAAAGGTTAGATTCGTAAAATCACATCGAAAATTATGTATCTCTGAAAGTACCAGAAGCATAAGAGATTTATGTCTTCACGTTCCGCAAGAGAAGTGAATTGCAGTTTTGTAACCTCATCAAAGTAATAATACATATGTATTTTATCATTTATGCTGAACGGTTCAGTATTCCTTTTAATGTTCATAATCATTTGAAAGATGTCTCTGGTGCCGCAAGAACTAGTCTTAGAATTATATTCAAAACAAATATGATGTTGTAATCTCATATCAATCAATTAAATGCTCTCCTAGACATGTTGTCTACTAGTATAAAGTGTTTAATTAATTGAATCTAGTGTTGTACTCATTGGATGAATTCCTGGAAAAACATACTAATTTACCTTAATATTCAACTACTTTAATTCATGGCTTTTCTCAGCTGAATTCCATAGATTAGTAATGAATTGCTCACCTTTCGGACAAAAGGGGTTACCAATGAGTAAGTCTCGAGTAAAAGGCATGGGTGTATTTATTAAATAATGGTCCAAAGAGCATTGGATAAACAAGGATATGGAAGTTTAATCAAATAAGGAAAAGGAAGAGAGAGAATAATAATAAAATATTAAAACCGCACTGGTAAGGACCACACGACCGGTCGGATGGCCATGCCGCCGATTTTGTCCGGTCCCCACCCTTTTTTTATTTTTAATTTTATTATAATATTATTTTATTATTCTTAGGGTTTCCTCTTTAAAGGACTTCTTCTGATCAAAACTCATTATTTCTGAATCTTTTCGAATCTTACTCCATGGACCATATGATTTGCAAAGCAAGTGGTCCTGCAACCATCATGAATTTCTCCATAAAATAATACTATTTTAATATTTCCAAATACTGATCTTTCAAGCAAGGTTAAGAGTTTCAGTCCAACTCAAATTCTTCCAAAAGACAAAATAATGCTCGATGGACCATCGAAAATGCCAAAATTGTCGAAATGGTCCGCGGATAGCATGACAATACGGGCACACCACCATGGTCGGACATGGCCGGTCCTTTGGCTTCCAATAGTCGGTCCCATCTTATTCATTGATTAATGACCTAATTAATTATATTTAGTTCATATTTGATTCAAACTCTTTCCATCAACTTGGACTATCATCTATACACCATCACCTGGTCCCACGACCACCATTAGCCGGTTCTAACACCCTTACTCGGTCCCTCACTCTGCCACGATTAGGTTTTACTACCTAATGCTCGACATAGCACTATTTTAATCATGATTAAACATTAATGAATCATATTTTCATCAAATGCTCTGCAGCTGACTTTGGTGAATGCTCTGCAGAGCATAATTCTGAACATGTTCAAATACCAATAATTTTATATTGATCAAGAAATCAATATTTAAAATAATTATTTAATATTAAGTCCAGTTACCAATATTTTATTAATATTGTATTGATTCAACTATCAATTGCTCCGTAAAGCAATATTTGTCATATTGATTCACCTATTAATATTCGAGAAAACAGTATTTCATACTGATCCAGCTATCAGTATTTTATTGGTTCATCATTTGACCATTATTTTAATATTATAATCTCTCTGCTTGTCATTCGACTTATCATGACATGTGGATCAAAGATGAACCTTCTATGATCATTCAACAATGATTATCTTCATATGACTTCTTGTCAAATGTTTACTGCATCAACATACCGGGGTTTATGATCGATCCAACAATCTCATTAAACCTATGCTTATCAATCAAAGTCATTAGACTATCATTGCTGCTTCAGCTAGCACAATAATATGTCACAATCATCAGTGACCCATCAGACTCAATGTCTACGGTCCATAAAGCATGTTGTTGTTCCAGTAAATACTTCATTGTCCATCCATCATAACCTTGAATTATGAACTTTGTTCAATCCATCAGTTAAGACTCATAGTCTAATTGGGTCAATAATTAACCACATAAAATATGTTTGCAAAGATGACTTTTACATGAGGCATCAATTCATGTCACATGAGGGGATATCCACTAGGGTTTTGGTATGGCGGCCTACAGCACGTGCGATGTACAATACATCCACGACGAGAAATGTGATTAAGTCGTGTTGGCAGTTGAAGGAGTATATAAATAGTGGATGGTCAATCAACCAAGTCTCCTACGCAAAGTGGAACTGGTTTATGCATGATTTCCCACTTCCCCATTCTTTCACTCCTCTTCATTCGTCACCACTTACAGAAGATTGATGTGCTACCTACCTCTGCAGTAAATAGGTTTCTCAACCTATGACTTTTTAAGACTAACAAGACTTCACGTAAGCAAAACCTACGACAGTCAATTATCAAGCAATTACAGAAGTCTTCTCTCGTCTTACACAGAGAAATCATCTTCAAAGTTGTTCAAAACATCACACATCAACCGTTCAATTTCCATTGATCTCCACACATTCTCAGCTTCCCCCTAAAGACCGATCCTTATCCTTCCTTGTGACCGAATTGAATCGGGAACGTCTAATATCTTGGTTTAGTCCAGTCTTACAAATTAGTCTCTCAAACTCAAGTACTCGTGTGCAGTGTAGTTATTTAAAGGTTTAGACGATTTGCTTCATAGAGCATTTGCTTCATCGAGTACTTGCCTACTCCACCAATTTTACCCAAAAACTACTAAACCGTTTTTACCCAAAAAAAAGACCACAGTGGGAGATTAATCTCTCGGTTGCAAGTTTAATTTCTCGAAGAAGTTCGGACTCGAGATCTCGGTTCAACTACAATCATATTCTGATGGTTCAAATACCAACCCCAATCTCAATACAAGTTATAGTAGTAATGCTTATATTACTCCTCCTACCAAAATGCTTTGGTACGCCCAGCGTCACTCCCCCTCTTCCCAATCCTAGTGCTCGGGCATCACCCCTCCCGTCAACACTGTTGGTGACAACACCAACACATTCAACAATCTGGTTTGGTTAATATGGAAAGTTCAAGATGTCGACATAATATTTCGAACATATTCTAAACTCTTATTACTTAATGTTCAAGTATTTTCCTTGATACTCAAGGTAAGGTCCCATACTGAAATGTTTCAAAATATCTTCTTCGATATTCAAAATTTATATGTCTTTAATTTTTCCCGTAATTAAAGTATATCTCCGAATACCATATTAGTAAAGCATACTTGTATGCTAGCTAATATTGAGTTATCATTCATGAGAGATTTCGGTATATTAGTTAGATTATAATTGGAGTTACAAAAAATTAAAAGTAGGCATTTATCTCATATCTGTAGTATTTAGGATATACATCATCTTGTAGTCCACTAGCAAGATTATGTAAGCCCACTAGAAATACACATCATCTGTGAAGTTTTTCTTTCTTGCAAACTAATCCCGTGACACATATATATCATCTTGTAGTCGGTGTGAGGTAAGCCCACTAGCAATATTCTCGTAATACTCACTGGAGAGAAACGTATCATAATTAGGTTAAATCTCTTACGTGATTTTGCTTAAAGACTTCTTTGGGCCATTGGTGGGAAACCAAAATAATATTGTTGTTTTAGTTTTCGATTATTGATTTGATTGACTACAGTATAGTTAAACCTTGATATTACCTAGTTTGTTTATTCTGTGATCCTTCTCTTCTGATATAAGGTCACTCGAACTAGATCAAGGATCGGCGATTTCAGTTCTACTTTATTGAGTCAAGATCTCAATATAGGATCATAAGGTAATCAAGTTGTTTGTGCAGGTGCTTTGAAGATTAAAAAATTTACTTTTTGGCATTCTGATCTTTATGATACTTTGTGCATACTTGAATGTATGAGACCCGACAAGCTCGTTTATATTACATACTTTTTGTATAGCTTATTGTATAGATCAACAATCTATCACTTGGTGTTTCTCTTCGGAAATCGAATTTGATAGACTGTGAACTAAGATTGGTTATTTCGGTAATCTTGATATTAGTTGATATAACCGACACAAATGATTTTATATTAATTAAACAGAAGAACCTTTGTAACTCAACATATCTATGACTACCTTATTGTTCTGGGAGATTTATAGAGCAATTACTGTAGAAAATTAGTCATTTGTTGTTTCGCAATACAATTCAAAGGTGTTGAGTGCTAGAAGTCTTAGCGGGTGAGCGACTTAAGATAATGAACTTTATTTTAGGATTAAGTGTGAGTAGACCAGTTGGTAGCAGGTGCATGGATCCGAAGGAACTGGGTATCTTGGAGTTAGTTTATTTGGTCTTAATTATACGAAATTTGGCTGTAATCTTGGTATAATGCTAGATTCTGATTCAAAACTGGACTAGGTCCCGGCGTTTTTCTGTATTTGCGGTTTCCTCATTAACAAAATCTTATGTATTGTTTATGGGTGAAAACTACTCTTGCAGAATTTGGTAATTTGGGGTGTGGATGAGGAATGAATTTAAACCTTAAACAAATGCACTGCGCGGTGAGTTCTTGTAGATTCGAGAGATCAATCTGCAAGTCCGGCCTAAACCAAGAAATGGCGTTCAGGACTTGTTTCGGTCACAAAGTGAAGGAGATGGGGTTGATCTTAGGGAGGGAAGCGAAGAAGGTGTTGAGATTGTGAAGGTGTTGGCTTGCTTATGACTTGTAAATGAAGGCGAGCGGGCTTGTGATTCATGCAAGCAAGCTGGAAGTGTTTGAATACGTTTGTATTAACACTTGGTTTTCTGTCTCGTCTGGACTTGTGTTGTTTTTTGAAATAGGGCGGAGAACCTATTTATACAAGCCATTGAGCCTTATTCACGTCTCTCGTGGGAAGTGGAGAAAGTGGAGTGATGGAGTAGTGGAGTTGTGCGTCGGTGCCACACGACCAGTCTTGCCCACTTCTCCTGTTCATCTCTAACCGTCCATGACTTCCGACACGTTCTTGTGATGGCGCGTTGCCTGTTGACGCCGTAAAACCGCTTTGGACCAATACCCCGTATGTATCCCCGAGTTTGTGACATGATTGATGTATACGGAATGTGTGGATCGTGGATCCACGAAAGATAGCATGTAATCTTGAATTGAATAACCGTGTTATTCGGGGAAGTCGATACTTGTGAAGTATCGTGTGTATTTTATGCGGATACTGCATCATGGTGTGGTAAAGTGACGGGTAATGACGCCTCACTAACCAAATAACTCCCAGACCGGGGTTGTATAACCAAGTTTGGTGAAGTTGGACGGATGAGATGATCTTTTAGACACTCATCTCCCAACCGTTAATGAATATTAGGGTTTTTTGAAGAGGTGCGCAAGCATTACTCTTCAGCTTGGTCGAAACCGAGCATGTGTGTAGACAGCATGCCGGTGTGCACGTCCATACCTTATTGTCCCATGAAGACGCGATCTAAGCCACTCAATTAGACCGGTAAAGTTGAGTGGTTGAGATCGGTTTGCGGCAGAAATCCATTGCCGCAAATGAGTTGAAAATCGCGTGACATCCCTAGTTTGGGCACGCGTTTCAAGATGACCCATCTTGGTCGGTCTTGGTCGATCATACCAGCGTAGGTGGTAGGCTGGTGTTCACACCTATACCTGACTATCCCATGAAAACGTGATCTAAGCCACTCAAATCGTCCGGTGAAGTTGAGCGGTCGAGATCAGTTTGTGGTTTGGGAGGCGTGGCCATGCTAGTTAGGACGCACGTTTTGGATTAACCAGGCATGATATGCCTTGTCCGAACACATGAGGAGGTAGATGGGCCCACGGTGGTCATGCTTGGTATGGCCAGGCCTTGCTTAATATAATCTGTGACCCTCCATTCGTGCTCTGAGAAGATGGACGCGCGTGATGGCTTGAAACCCTAATTTTGGCTTTCAAAGCGAGTGCGCCATCTCTTGTTTGGGTGACAATTTTGTCACGACCAACCATGGTTGGTTTTGGCCGATTGGTCAAGTGTGTAGGCGGGCCCACGGTGATCGTGTTGACATGCTCTGGGCCCCTTTGAGTCTACATCTACGCCTCCATCTATACCCGCGAAGATGGATGGTTGAGGATCGTTTTGCGACACATGTAATATGCCGCAAACCCTAATTAGGGTTTTCCGTCCATAATGCTTGGTATGAACGGTTTCTTGGCAAGTGTAGGCCAATGACCGACCATGCGGGGTCGGCGACGTGGGTATTCCATACCTGCTTGGGGTGATGGAATTGATCCGGGGTCATCTAATCATGCTTATGGAGTTGGATGACTCGCGATCGAGATCATATCCGGTGATACGGTCGGTCAGGATGCTCAATCGGGCTAGTATAACACACCGAGAGGGGCTCAATCGGGCTAGTATAACACACCGAGAGTCGGCTGTATGGGTATTTCGTACATGGTTTCATTATAGTGCTTGGAGGTTCGTGTTACTCTCGTAAGAGTAACACTCGCCGGTCATGCCACCGATAATGAGTACTTGGAAATACAAGGCTGATATGAAATTCACGGGGAAGGGATTGTTGCCACATGCTCCAACCTTGGAGGAATTTCATGTATTCGCGAGAATGGGATTGTTGCTACATGCTCCATTCTTGGTGAATTAAGTGAGGGAGTATCCAACACTTATAAATGGCTTTATCTTTTACAAGATGTCGCGCATGATTTTTCTGTTTTTACAAATTTAACCTTAAACGAAAATCCACCATCAACATTAAGTCCCTGCCTAGCACATAATGGTTACACTATTGTGTGGTAGGCATGAGATGGTGACATACATATGTGAGAAAGACAGGATAAAAGGAGTTTACCCGTGTTTATGGGTAAAAATCGTTTCTGCCGATTTCGGTAAATTCGGTAGGTGAGTGAGAAACTGGTTCAAACCCTAAACAAATGTCTTTGCGTGAGCACTTTATAGATTCGAGAGATCAATCTGTACAAGTCCGGCCTAAACCAAGAAATGGCCGTTCCGGACTTGCTTCGATCACAAAGTGGGGGAGAAGGGTTGATTTGGGGAGGGAAGCAAAGAAAGGTGTTGAGGAGAGTAGTATCTCGACTTGTATCGAAGAAAGTGAAAGCTTAGGAAGCTTGCAAGAGATGGAAGCTTTTGGGAGAGCTTGCAAAGTTGCCTTTCCGAGAGTGTAGTATTTTCTCCCACCGAGACTTGTTGTCCGGTGGAAATAGGTAAGACCTATTTATACAAGTCGGATTTGAAACGTGCCACGACCTCATGAAGGAAGAGAGTAAAGGGTGAAATAATGGGAGGAGGTGGTAACCGCATGGTGTTAATGGGTGAAAACGTTTTCACCATTATTTCCTCTTTTATTTGACCGCTTTATTCCTTTTCACACTTTCTTAATGTGAGCGTAGTGTCGTTGCATCTTTGTGACCGCCAAACCAAAACCCCAGAAAGCATCCCCGGTTTGTGTTGATGTCTCGAGTGTTGGTTGCATCTTGCGTGCAAGTGGTGCTGCTAGGGACGCATGTGGCATGTGCCAATGGCATGTGCGGAATGCCTTCGTTGCGAGTTGCACCTCGGCGTAAGTGGTAATGCCGAGGCTGCTAGTGGCGTGTGTGGCATGTGCCAACGGCATGTGCGAAATGCCTTGGTGTTAGGTTGCACGGTTTGCAAGTTAGGCTACCAGCGTGTGTGTTTGGCATGTGCCAATGGCATGTGCGGAATGCCTTGGTGGTAGGTTGCACGGTTTGCAAGTTAGGCTACCAGAGTGTGTGTTTGGCATGTGCCAATGGCATGTTGACGAGGTGTCGAACTCGCAAAAATAAATTTCTCTACTTCTCTTTAACTAGCAAGTAGTATAATGTAAGTAGGATCGTCCCAAGGAGGTATGAAGTTCAAGTTGTTATGCAAATACTCTTAGCAAAGATGATTTTGTAGTAGAAATCTTGAAAATTGTAAAATGTATTCAAATATGAGATGTAATTGATTTAAGGTTCATTCTAGACCACGGAATACAAACCAAATTGATAGATAGCTATGTTCTTCACATTATCATGTTACTAACAACCCTAGAATAATTAGTACGCTCAACTATTCCGTTATTATCTCCTAGCTCACCGGATACGGAAGCGCTCGACCCACCAGTTCCTACTTGCCATGTTTCCTAGAGGTGCGCTTACTAGGTTTGACTTAAACAAATGCTCTAAATTCTCGAGAGATAAGGTTGCTCCTAGTGATGAACTCAAAAGCATGAATCACCTACTAGTGTTGATTTCTACATATAGGTACTTAACAAAGTCCCATCATCAATACCTATATATTGCTACTTGCGTTTATCTTCTCTAGACAATTACGGGTCGAAGAAAATCTAAACTAGCAATAGGATTATGAATCAACTATTTAATTTCGAACTTAAACAATCAACAAATAATCCATAAACAATAATAGCACGGTAGAAATCAATCAATAACATAAATAAATGCAAGAGAACAAGTTATTTCATCAATTATAGATTCATATTTCGGGCTTCGAAATCGCCCTTAATCAAGAAGAGTTTTAGTTACTCATAATATTGGAGTTCATGAAAGGCTTAAAAGATTGTTTAAAGGAATAAGAAGTTTAGAATTAAACCAAGGCAACAAACCAGAGTTGTTGCTGTACTACTTCTTTCATCTTAGGATTTCTGAAACAGCTGCGGCACAACTTTCTGTTGATGTCGAGATAGCTCCCTTGCTGTAACCTGCGCCTCCCCTTTTATATCCTCTCGTCTCTGCCCTGGAATCGTGAATAAGATACATTCATAAACCCTACGGGCCTCTAAATCTCAGCCCTTCAACAGCCTAAACTAACGGCAACAGGTCATCAGATCTTCACCATTCAACCCATACAGTCCCGGTCAGCTTCTAAATTGCGTCCAAGTTACTGCCAAAAACTCCTTGCGCACAGCCACTGAACCATTGCCAAATACCCTTCCTGTACATCCATCGAACCATGGCTACAGCAGCAAAACAAGTCTCAAACTACCATCGAACCCTGGCAACCAACCCCACTCTTTTGCACGATAAAAACTTGACCAAAACCTCCCAAATTCGAGCCATATCTCGCCGGTTTAAACCCCTTCAAATCTTCTCGGAAATAACCACCAAAAACCATCATTTCAACGAAGATAATCATCTGCTGCTCAAACCAAGATAGTAACATCACCTCCTTACTTGCGTCAGCCCTTGGTACTCTCTTAATAAACACATGACTGCAACCGTGTCTTGGACTCGCCTTCGAATCACAACAACATATGAAATTGAGTTCAAGAATTTCAATCAATTACAATCACAATTCCTGGCAACATTCTCACTATATTAGTTGTAGCAACAACATATTACAAACTGAAATTCAGCTTTCAAATCGAACCCATATCACCTCTAACTCATTTGCAAAACCACCAAAGCACAGACTTCATATCCTTGTTCTTGTTGCGGTAGAAGTGCTCTCAAAAACCCATTGCTTCGCTCATGAACAAACCTCAATTCCACTGACATCTTCACTAAACAACAACCACCATAGCAAAGCTTGATTCTTCCATTTGTAGATGTACAAAATAAGTCACAAATCTCGGACCACGTAATGCCTTCTTCCTTGATTTTCAGCTCTAATTCACGGCAACAAATCCATCAATTCTCTCATCTCCTTTCATGAATTTGCCCTAAAATCACCTCGTCCGATGCTGAATCGATGACTGCAACAAACCCCATTTCTTCCATGCAATTCTGGCCAAAATCTCCATGATTTGAAGACACTTAATCCCTGGCAGATTGTAACCAATTTGAGCCACAATTCAGCCCCAGAATTACATTAGATTCCTCCATCTTCCTTCTTCTTCTCGGCTTCAGGCAGGGATCTCGACCCATGGTGAACATCCATCAAATTCATAGCTAGGTTCACGGCAGACATGGATGAGTGTTGTCGGAGGGAGAATGGGAATCTGTTGTGAACTGAAAGGGAGAAATGAGCTTCACCTGCTTGTACATATTGGTTTCTAATGAAACCTAAAATCATTTCTTTACATCGCACATGTGCAGTACCTAGCTGGTGAAATCCACTAACTGTTGAGGGCCATTTATTTTCTTCTTACCATGTTAAGCCCATTGTATATCCGTCAGACCCAAAGAACTCATCTGAGACCACCCCTATATTTACCCTCGAACTCGGATTCATAAATGTTGGCATTCCGCGGCACCTCCTGGTTCTCTGACAGCTTCATTTTGGTTACAGTAGCACCACCAATGTCCTGTGGTCTTAATGGTGACATATGAGCTTTAAGCGCGTGCAAGGATGCAATCCACCTTGGCGCTTTTTCTTCCATTGAATTCTTCCACCAACAACAGTCGTCTCTTATATCTCATATTCACTTCTTCTCTTCAATGTCTCCTCATCACTAAAGAAGCCGTGCTTTTCAGACAGAAAATTCGCATCACTAAAGCCGACATACTTTTCAGAAAGAGATGAAGAAATAAAAGCAAATAATGAGATATAATCCGTCTTCAAGAGAAGTTGCACATGAGATGAGACTTTTGCGCTGTTTCTTCTTCTTTTATTCCAAATGACTCAAAAGTACCTAAATACTCAAAAACAAACATAAGATACAAAATTTACAAGAAAACATAGCAAAGAAAGCATAAACAATAGATAAATATTAAGGTGTTTTAGACACCTATCAAATTCCCCCACACTTAGACTTTGCTAGTCCTCGAGCAAATCAAACAAAATAATTCTAAAACATACATACAACTCCGTCTCGTCGAGGCAACGGTTACTCTAAGCATGAATAACAGGCCTTTAAACCCCTAGGTATCCCTAGTGGACGAGTTTTAGTCTCGTGAAGGTTTACAAGAGGTCTGCCTACAAAACCTATATTTCCAACTCCGTTTACTTGTGACAAATCAATGAACGAATCCAAAATGACTACAGGAGGAGGTACCTTGAGCAAATTCAGTTCATATTTAAGTAAATAAAGCTCTAATTAGATAGTCGAACAAGCCACAATACTCGGAAACTAACAAACCACAATCACAATGAAAAGATTAAGAAGATGGATATAGATGTAGATGTTGGCGAATGTTCACAAGTGTTCGATGTTTCCCATATCCGTCACGAAGGTCACTACTAAGATGAACCTATGCATCCTATTCGATTGAGCTCTTTGGTCAATTCTAGTGTTAACACACTGGCATATACAAGGGAACCAGTGGTCAACAAACTTATTTCTACATCAACTCACCGGCATATACAAGGGAACCGGGGAGTGACTTTATTCACCAAATATAATACTTTCTTTTCTTTTCTTTTTCACTTTCTTTTCTTCACATTTTTTTTTAGACGGCATGATTAGATCTTTTGGATCCAAGCGCATGCTTCTTGTCAGCAAGTACGTGATAGTTGCCTTGGATCCTGCATTCCACGCTTGTTTAGGCGACGGAGACAGGGACTACGTTTCACACATACTGCTATTCCCAAGTGTCATTCTTATTCCGTTTGGTCTAATTGGTCGGTCTTTTTTTTTTTTTTTTTTTTTTTTTTTTTTTTAGCAACTCAATCACTCTATTTCATCCTAGCAGTAATAACACGTCGATGTTTAGTGACCCACCAAAGCACTTAGAGAACAATGGATAAATATGGAAAAATACAAAATAGAATGCGATATGGTGATATTCCGAGATATGGTAACGACTATCATGTTATTTGTGATTCCTGAGCTATGTTCGTTCTTGTTAATTAATGGGTTCCTCAACTCCTGCAATCAAAATGATTCCATCCACTAATGGTGTCATCCTAAAGGCACAAGTTTCTAGATTTCGGAGTTCAAAAAGCACAAATTTTTCTTGTTTTTTTTCTTCTTTTTTTTCTGATTTTTTTGTAAAAGGCATAAAACAAACTAAAACAAACTATACAAACATATAAATGCTCCCCCACACTTAAACTTTACATTGTCCTCAATGTAAAATTGAATCGTCCAAAGAAAGATCAAGGTGGGAAATTCAGCAAACGAAATGCAAAAACAAAGAAAAATAAAAGATAAAATGCTGAAGAAAAAAAAAAGAGATAAAGGTAAAGATACAAAACCGGTGGGTTGCCTCCCACTAGCGCTTGGTTTAACGTCGTCAGCCACAATTTCAGCTCAATTACTCCTCCAGAGGGAGTGGATCACTCAATGTGATCATATCCCGATTCTCCAATCACAAATTGCTCATAGTATGGTTTTCAAACGATGGCCGTTAACCTTGGAAATCAGCCTGTTTTGGGACTAGTTATCTCAAGCTGCACCATGCGCAAACACATTAGTAACAACAAATGGTCCAACCCATCTGGACCTAAGTTTGCAGGAAATAATTTAAGACGAGAATGGAATAAAGTACTTTCCATTTATTTCAAAACTCTTTCGGGAAGTCATTTTATCATGGAAAGCCTTGGTCTTTTCTTTATAAATGCGTGAACTTTCATATGCATCATTTCGTATCTCTTCTAACTCATTGAGCTCAAGTTTCCTATGTTCACCAAATTTCTGCATCTAATTCCATATTACATACCTTGATAGCCCAATAAGCTTTGTGTTCAAGTTCGACGGGAAGATGGCAAGGTTTGCCATAGACAAGCCTAAAAGGAGACATACTTAGATGGGTGTCTTATAAGCTGTCCTATACGCCCACAAAGCGTCATTGAGTCTATAACTCCAATCTTTCCTTGTAACATTCACCGTCTTCTCTAAGATGGACTTAATCTCCCGGTTAGAAATTTCGACTTGACCGCTCGTTTGTGGATGATACGGTGTGCCAACTTTATGAGAAATGTTATACTTCTTTAGAAGAGCGTGAAAGGATCTCTTGAAGTGCGAACCTCCATCACTAATCACCACTCGAGGTGTTCCAAACCTAGAAAATATATGTTTCTTCACAAACTCACAAACAATATGAGAATCATTGGTAGGGGTGGCTTTAGCTTCCACCCACTTAGAAACATAATCTGACAAGAAGTATAAAAAATTTCCCATTGGAATTCACAAAGGCCCCATAAAATCGATACCCCAAACATCAAAAATCTCAACAGCGGGAATTGGTGTTTGCGGCATTTGGTTTCTAGCACCAAGGTTGCCTGTCCTTTGACACCTATCACAAGCCTTACAACATAGATATGCATCCTTAAACAACGTAGGCCAATAAAAACCACTTTCGAGAACCTTGAGGGCTGTCCTCTTGGCTCAAATGGCCACCACAAGCATATGGTGACAAAAATTCAGAATTGATTGGAACTCGGATTCGAGTCGCACTGCGGATCATTTGATCGGAGCAATGCTTCCACAAATAAGGTTCATCCCATATATATTGCTAGCAATCTTCTTGAGCTTGTGTTTTTGGAATGTAGACATGGAACTAGGTACTTGTCCTGAGTCACCAAGAAGTTAACAATATCGGCGTACCATGGAGTTGTGCCACCAACCGCAAAGAGTTGCTCATCCGGGAAGCTATCATGCAAAGGAATCGCTTCTTCGGACACAACCAATCTGCTTAAATGATCCGCTACAGTATTCTCACTGCCTTCTTGTCCTTGATTTGCAAGTTGAACTCTTGAAGAAGAAGAATCCACCTTATGAGCCTTGGCTTAGCATCCTTCTTTGTTAGCAAGTATCGAAGTGCAGCATGGTCAGAGAAAACAACCACCTTTGTACCCACTAAATAAGATCTAAACTTCTCGAGTGCAAACACTATGGCCAAAAGCTCATTTTCAGTAGTGGAGTAGTTGATTTGTGCTCCGTTGAGAGTTCTAGAAGCATAATAAATAGCATATGGAACTTTGCCATCTCGCTGTCCCAACACGGCTCCAACGGCATAATCACTTGCATCGCACATCAACTCGAATGGCTTGCTCCAGTCCGGTGGTTTGATGATTGGTGCGGTAGTCAACAACTCTTTCAAGGTGTCGAAAGCTTCCTTGCATTCCTTGTCACAATCAAAGGCCACATCTTTTTGCAAGAGTCTACACAGGGGCATTGCAATCTTGGAGAAATCCTTGATGAATCTCCTATAAAAACCTGCATGACCAAGAAAAGAGCGAACCTCCCTCACATTTGTGGGGTATTGTAAGTTCCGAATCAAATCTATCTTAGCCTTGTCAACTTCTAACCCCTTAGAGGATACAACATGACCTAGCACAATCCCATGATTGACCATAAAGTGACATTTTTCCCAATTAAGCACAAGATTAGTTTCTACGCATCGTTTAAGAATAAGTGCAAGGTTATCTAAGCATTTGTCAAAAGAATCACCATACACGCTGAAATCATCCATAAACACTTCTATGATGCTTTCCACATAATCTGAGAATATACTTACCATACAACGTTGAAAAGTGGTGGTGCATTGCACAAGCCAAATGGCATACGTCTATACGCAAAAGTTCCAAAAGGGCAAGTAAATGTCGTCTTTTCTTGATCTTCCTCTATTACAATCTGGTTATAACCTGAAAAACCATCAAGGAAGCAATAAAAAGCATGTCTAGCCAACCTTTCAAGCATTTGATCAATGAATGGTAAGGGAAAATGGTCCTTTCGGGTGGTAGAGTTGAGCTTTGGTAATCAATGCACACTCTCCAACCGGTCTGGATTCTAGTTGGAACCAAGTCATTATCTTCGTTTTCACCACCGTGATTCCGGACTTCTTTGGAACGACTTGAATCGGGCTCACCCATTTGCTATCGGATATGGGATAGATCACCCCTACTTCCAACAACTTCGGGATTTCCTTCTTGACTACTTTCATCATTGGAGGGTTCAAGCGACGTTGAGCTTCTCTTGTTGGTTTTGCCCCCTCCTCAAAAGTATTCGGTGCATACATGTGGAAGGAATGATTCCTTTGATATCGGCAATAGTCCACCCAATGGCAGACTTGTACTCTCTTAGCACTCGAACAAGCTTCTCCTCTTGCACCTTGGTAAGGTTGTTGGCAGTGATCACCGGTAACTCTTCCTTGTCACCTAAATACACGTATTTAAGGTGATCCGGAAAGAGGTTTCAACTCAAGAATAGGTGCCTGCACAATCGATGGTAAAAGTTTCTCATTAGTAAGCGGCAAAGAAACATAAGACGCATTATACTTTTGTGGAACTTCTTTTAATGAGTTAAGAGCTAAAACAGCCTCTTTAAGCTCATCACAAATAGACAATTCACTTTCAAGGTCTTTATATTTCTCATAACCTAAACCTTCCACTATGGTGTTTTCTAAAGCATCTTCACCATTCAATTCAAAAAATCATTTGAGCTAGAGAATCAATAATATCAATTGAAAAACAGGAATGCACATCACTAGGATATCTCATAGCCTCAAAGATATTGAAACTTATGACTTCGTCATCAAATTCCCATAGTTAAGGCGCCTTTAAAAACATCTATTTTTGTTCTAGCGGTTCTCATGAACTATCTACCCAACATCAGGGAGTAGACGATGGTGAATCTTCATCCATCATGTCAAGAACATAGAAATCAGCCGGAAATATGAGTTGATTAACCTGCACCAAAACATCTTCAATAACCCCTTTCGGGTAAGAATTACCTATCGGCAAGTTGTATAACAATACCTAAATATTCTTAAGAGGTCCAAGATTCAATGATTCATAAACGGAGGCGGGCATAACATTAATGGATGCTCCTAAATCTAACATAGCACGTTCAAACCTGATTTTACCAATAGTACATGGTATGGTGAAACTACCGGGGTCTTTCAACTTAGGTGGGAGTTTCTTTTGAAGATATGCCGAAGCATTTTCCCCCACACTCATTACCTCGTTACCGGTCAATTTGTGCTTGTTAGTGCACAATTCCTTCAAGAACTTTGCCCAACGTGGAACTTGCCTTATCGCCTCAATGAGTGGAATGTTCACTTCAATCTTCTTGAAGATTTCCAAAAGCTCTTGGTACAATGTCTCCTTGTTCGACTTTGCAAACCCGCTAGGAAAAGGCGGAGAAGTAACATAAGTAGAAACATGAGTTTTAGAGTTAGAATTTGTTACAGGGTCAGCCTTTTAGGGGTCACATTTCACCCTCTTCTTTCTCCAAATCGGGTTCATGGGACACCGGTGATGTTTCCGGTTTCTCTACTTGCTTTCCACTTCGTAACTCAATAGCATTGGCATTCTCCTTGTGATTTATTGGTTGCGAAGGAAGTTTTCCCTCTGCTTGTGCTTCCCGATTTGCTCACGGCGTTAGCTAATTGACCAATTTGTGTTCGGATGTCCTTCATATCCATTCTTTGTCTTTTGCTTATCTTGCACCATTGTGTTGAGAATGAGATTCAACTTGTCATCTACACTCGTGCCTTGAGTTTCTTGTGGTGGTCTTTGCATGAATTGATATCCTCCTTGTTGATTGAAAGTAGGATTTGCAGACTTGCTTGTTGGCATAGTCTTTGAAATTCGGATGATCACGCCAACTTTGGGTTGTATGTGTTGGAGTACGGATCGTACCTCGGCCTTTGCTGATTTTGGTACATAGCACTTGCTTGCTCAACATCTTCGGTATATGATGATGGTATGACAAATGCGGCTATTTGAGTCATCATTCTCTCCATGTTGCCCATCCTTTGTTCCATGTGTGAAGAATTGCCAACTTCATTCACCTTCCTTCTTTCTTTGATTCATCTCGAGTGTAGAATTGTTGAGTGTTCGCAGCCATATTCTCCAACAAACTTGTAGCTTCCGCAATGGTCTTGTTGGTAAGTGCACCACCACTTGCGGCATCGATCAAATTTCTATCATTAGAAAGCAACCCCTCGTAGAAATATTGAATCACAAGTTGATCACTGATTTGGTGGTGTGGACAACTAGCTAAAAGCTTCTTGTAGCGCTCCCAATACTCATGGAGAGTCTCTCCCGATACTTTCCTAATACCACAAATCTCCTTACGAATCACAAGCTGCTTTTGATCTTTGGAAAATACTTCTCAAGGAACAATTTCTTCATCCCATTCCATGTGGTTATGCTTCCGGCGGGTAAGCAAAAAGAACCACTCTCTACAAATATCTAAAAGAGAGAAAGGAAAAGTTGTCATCATAGCCATATCCGCATCTGCAGTTGCTTGCTTCATACTAGTCACAACATGATGGAATTGTTGCAAGTGACGATTAGGATCTTCTCCCGCTAAACCTCTGAATTTGGGCAAAGAAGTTAATCAATTGTGGTTTCAACTCAATGGTTCCATTGTTGAATACATAAAGGTGGCGATCTAGGTTTGGAGAAGTGAGCTCCTTGAGTGTTCTTGGAGCAGTGGTCGACCTCCCATTGTGTTGTCTTCCTCTTCGTCAGAGTCCGAGAATTCACTTGGTGTAGAACATTGAGGAAGTGGAGTGTTGACTGCTTAATGAAATCCTTAAGTAAAGTGCTGAACGAAGACGTATACCAATTGGACTTGGTCTGCCCTCTCCACGCATTCACCAAAGAATTAGTACCTGAAAATCAGATTCTAAGAGGTTGAATAAGTAAATAGAAATTGAAAATAAAAGCAAAAGTAACAACTAAGAATAAAAATAACAACTAAACTGCCACTTTGCCTCCCCGGCCGGCGGCGCACAATTTTGACGAGGTGTCGAACTCGCAAAAATAAATTTCTCTACTTCTCTTTAACTAGCAAGTAGTATAATGTAAGTAGGATCGTCCCAAAGGGAGGTATGAAGTTCAAGTTGTTATGCAAATACTCTTAGCAAAGATGATTTTGTAGTAGAAATCTTGAAAATTGTAAAATGTATTCAAATATGAGATGTAATTGATTTAAGGTTCATTCTAGACCACGGAATACAAACCAAATTGATAGATAGCTATGTTCTTCACATTATCATGTTACTAACAACCCTAGAATAATTAGTACGCTCAACTATTCCGTTATTATCTCCTAGCTCACCGGATACGGAAAGCGCTCGACTCCGGTTCCTACTTGCCATGTTTCCTAGAGGTACGCTTACTAGGTTTGACTTAAACAAATGCTCTAAATTCCGAGAGATAAGGTTGCTCCTAGTGATGAACTCAAAAGCATGAATCACCTACTAGTGTTGATTTCTACATATAGGTACTTAACAAAGTCCCATCATCAATACCTATATATTGCTACTTGCGTTTATCTTCTCCTAGACAATTACGGGTCGAAGAAAATCTAAACTAGCAATAGGATTATGAATCAACTATTTAATTTCGAACTTAAACAATCAACAAATAATCCATAAACAATAATAGCATGGTAGAAATCAATCAATAACATAAATAAATGCAAGAGAACAAGTTATTTCATCAATTATAGATTCATATTTCGGGCTTCGAAATCGCCCTAATCAAGAAGAGTTTTAGTTACTCATAATATTGGAGTTCATGAAAGGCTTAAAAGATTGTTTAAAGGAATAAGAAGTTTAGAATTAAACCAAGGCAACAAACCAGAGTTGTTGCTGTACTACTTCTTTCGTCTTAGGATTTCTGAAACAGCTGCGGCACAACTTTCTGTTGATGTCGAGATAGCTCCCTTGCTGTAACCTGCGCCTCCCCTTTTATATCCTCTCGTCTCTGCCCTGGAATCGTGAATAAGATACATTCATAAACCCTACGGGCCTCTAAATCTCAGCCCTTCAACAGCCTAAACTAACGGCAACAGGTCATCAGATCTTCACCATTCAACCCATACAGTCCCGGTCAGCTTCTAAATTGCGTCCAAGTTACTGCCAAAAACTCCTTGTGCACAGCCACTGAACCATTGCCAAATACCCTTCCTGTACATCCATCGAACCATGGCTACAACAGCAAAACAAGTCTCAAACTGCCATCGAACCACAGCGAGAACCCCACTCTTTTGCACGATAAAAACTTGACCAAAACCTCCCAAATTCGAGGCCATACTGCCAGTTTAAACCCCTTCAAATCTTCTCGGAAACAACCACCAAAAACCATCATTTCAACAAAGATAATCATCTGCTCAAACCAAGATAGTAACATCACCTCCTTACTTGCGTCTAGCCCTTGGTACTCTCTTAATAAACACATGATTTGCAACCGTGTCTTGGACTGCCTTCGAATCACAACAACATATGAAATTGAGTTCAAGAATTTCAATCAATTACAATCACAATTCCCTGGCAACAGTTCTCACTATATTAGTTGTAGCAACAACATATTACAGGCTGAAATTCGGCTCAAATCGAACCCATATCGGCTCCCTAACTCGGCTGCAAAACCACCAAAGCACACTTCATATCCTTGTTCTTGTTGCATTAGAAGTGCTCTCAAAAACCCATTGCTTCGCTCATGAACAAACCTCAATTCCACCGACATCTTCACTAAACAACAACCACCATAGCAAAGCTTCGATTTCTTCCATTTGTAGATGTACAAAATAAGTCACAAATCTCGGACCACGGTAATGCCTTCTTCCTTGATTTTCGGCTCTAATTCAAACAACAAATCCATAAATTCTGCTCATCTCCCTTTCACGAATTTGCCCTAAAATCACCTCGTCCGATGCAGGTGAATCGATGACTGCAACAAACCCCATTTCTTCCATGCAATTCGCCAAAATCTCCATGATTTGAAGACACTTAATCCTGCATTGCAACCAATTTTGAGCCACAATTCAGCCCCAGTACATTAGATTCCTCCATCTTCCTTCTTCTTCTCGGCCGGGCGGGGATCTCGACCCATGGTGAACATCCATCAAATTCATAGCTAGGTTCACGGCGGATGGATGAGTGTTGTCGGAGGAGAATGGGAATCTGTTGTGAACCGAAAGGAGAAATGAGCTTCACTGCTTGTACATATTGGTTTCTAATAAACCTAAAATCATTTCTTTACATCGCACATGTGCGTACCTAGGTGGTGAAATCCACTTAACTTGTTGAGGGCCATTTATTTTCTTCTTACCATGTTAAGCCCATTGTATATCCGTCAGACCCAGCAACTCATACAGACCACCCCTATATTGACCTGAACTCTGGATTCATAAATGTTGGCATTCCGCGGCACCTCCTGGTTCTCTGACAGCTTCATTTTGGTTACAGTAGCACCACCAATGTCCTGTGGTCTTAATGGTGACATATGAGCATTAAGCGCGTGCAAGGATGCAATCCACCTTGCGCTTTTTCTTCCATTGAATTCTTCCACCAACCATGATCGTCTCTTATATCTCATATTCACTTCTTCTCTTCAATGTCTCCTCATCACTAAAGAAGCCGTGCTTTTCACCGATTTAAAATTCGCATCACTAAAGCCGACATACTTTTCTACGAGAGATGAAGAAATAAAAGCAAATAATGAGATATAATCCGTCTTCAAGAGAAGTTGCACATGAGATGAGACTTTTACTTGTTTCTTCTTCTTTTATTCCAAATGACTCAAAAGTACCTAAATACTCAAAAACAAACATAAGATACAAAATTTACAAGAAAACATAGCAAAGAAAGCATAAACAATAGATAAATATTAAGGTGTTTTAGACACCTATCACATGTACGGCCATGTTGACCTAGTTGCAAGTCTTGCAAGCTTAGGGCGCTATATTTGGCGTGGGCCAGAGGCATAGCGGCTTGGAAATATGGCCTGCGATACGTGTTGGCATGTGCCAATGGCACGTACGGCCATGTTGACCTAGTTGCAAGTCTTGCAAGCCTAGGGCGCTATATTTGGCGTGGGCCAAAGGCATAGTGGCTTGGAAATATGGCCTGCGATACGTGTTGGCATGTGCCAATGGCACGTACGGCCATGTTGACCTAGTTGCAAGTCTTGCAAGCCTAGGGCGCTATATTTGGCGTGGGCCAAAGGCATAGCGGCTGGAAATATGGCTGCGATACGTGTTGGCATGTGCCAATGACACGTATGTTGACCTAGTTGCAAGTCTTGCAAGCCTAGGGCGCTATATTTTAGCGTGGGCCAGAGGCATGTTGGAAATATGGCTGCGATACGTGTTGGCATGTGCCAATGGCACGTACGGCCATGTTGACCTGGTTGCAAGTCTTGCAAGCCTAGGGCGCTATATTTGGCGTGGGCCGAGGTATAGCGGCTTGGAAATATGGCTCACGATACGTGGCATGTGCCAATGGCACGTACGGCCATGTTGACCTAGTTGCAAGTCTTGCAAGCCTAGGGCGCTATATTTTGCGTGGGCCAGAGGCATAGCGGCTGGAAATATGGCATGCGATACGTGTTAGCATGTGCCAATGGCACGTACGGCCATGTTGACCTAGTTGCAAGTCTTGCAAGCCTAGGGCGCTATATTTGGCGTGGGCCAGAGGCATAGCGGCTTGGAAATATGGCCTGCGATACGTGTTGGCATGTTCCAATGGCACGTACGGCCATGTTGACCTAGTTGCAAGTCTTGCAAGCCTAGGGCGCTATATTTGGCGTGGGCCAGAGGCATAGCGGCTTGGAAATATGGCCTGCGATACGTGTTGGCATGTGCCAATGGCACGTACGGCCAGGTTGACCTAGTTGCAAGTCTTGCAAGCCTAGGGCGCTATATTTGGCGTGGGCCAAAGGCATAGCGGCTTGGAAATATGGCACAACGATACGTGTTGGCATGTGCCAATGGCACGTACGGCCATGTTGACCTAGTTGCAAGTCTTGCAAGCCTAGGGCGCTATATTTGGCGTGGTCCAGAGGCATAGCGGCTTGGAAATATGGCCTTGTTGCCATGGTGCTCAGGGTGCGGCTCGGTTTGGCATTGTTGCCATGGTGCGCAGTATGCGGCTTGGTTTGGCATTGTTGCCATGGTGCGCAGTATGCGGCTTGGCATTGTTACCATGGTGCGCAGTATGCGGCTTGGTTTGGCATTGTTGCCATGGTGCGCAGTATGCGGCTTGGTTTGGCATTGTTGCCATGGTGCGCGATATGCGGCTTGGTTTTGGCATTGTTGCCATGGTGCGCGAGGGTGCGGCTTTGTTTTGGAATTAGGGTTACGTGTCGAAAACCTAACTTTAGTATTTTGAAAAAATACCCCTATTAATTATTTACACTGAGTTAAATGCTCTTAGTTAATGTGTTGCGGGTAACACTAGGTCATGGGGTTTTACGATTTTACCCTTTGTTTAAAAACCACCATCAACATTAAGTCCCCAGCAGCTCGGAGCAGGGGGCTTTGTTGCAGGTAAGCATAAGATGGTGATGATTATCAACAGCAAACCGTAAAGAGAATTGAGGGGCTTGTCGACCTTTTATAAATAGGATTTGGAATCCTTGCCTCCGGGAGTTTGCACAAATTGGGAGGTCACACAATTGGTGGGGCCGGTGCGGCTTGGGCGACGTTGGGAAGTTGGCGTGACTTGGGAAACTGAGCGTGCTGGCTGGTGGGACCGGCGCAAAGTGTAGAATCCGTGCGTGCTTGTAGGTCGGCGCGCAATTGGTGGGGCCAGTGCGGCTTGGAAACCGTGCTTGCAGGCGTGACTTGGGCGACATTGGGAAGTCGCACCCTTTGTGGGCCCGTTTCTTGCACGCGTGATTTTGGTAAAGGGAAATCCTTCCCTATTTCAAAGTCTTCACGCCTATATATATATATATATATATATATAAAGCCCCTTTCTCCCCATCCTGCGCTTTATTCTTTCCTCTTTTCATACTAGCGGCAAAGAGAAACCTCGAGGTATGTCTTCGAGTACTTTTTTTCTCTTCTTTTTTTTTTTTTCACGTAGGTGTAAACCTTAAGAGTAGGCGCTCCCACAATTCTTGCATATGATTTCTTGGCGTGCCTCTTGTAGAATATATTGTATGTATGCAACCAAGGGAAATACTGCATATATTGTTGTTGATGGGTGAAAATTACTCTCGCTTGAATTTGGTAATTTGGGGTGTGATGAGGAATGAATTTAAACCTACAACAAATGCACTGCACAAGGTGAGTGCTTGTAGATTCGAGAGATCAATCTGTGCAAGTCCGGCCTAAACCAAGAAATGGCCGTTCCAGACTTGTTTCGGTCACAAAGTGAAGGAGATGGGGTTGATCTTAGGGAGGGAAGCGAAGAAGGTGTTGAGATTGTGAAAGATGTTGGCTTGCTTATGACTTGTAACAGAAAGATGAGCAAGCTTGCGGTTGATGCAAGCAGGCTCCGGGTGTTTGAATACGATGTTGTATTAACACTTGGTTTCTCTTTGAACTTGTGTTGTTACGTTTGTCTTGTCTTGTTTTTTGAAAATAGGGCGGAGAACCTATTTATACAAGTCATTGAGCCTTATTCACGTTTCTCGTGGGAAGTGGAGGAAGTGGAGTGATGGAGTAGTGGAGTTGTGTGTCGGTTGCCACACGACCAGTCTTGCCCACTTCTCCAGTTCATCTCTAACCGTCCATGACTTCCTGACACGTTCTTGTGATGGCGCGTTGCCGCGGCACGCACGCCGTAAACCGCCGGACCAATACCCCAAAAGTATCCCCCATTTGTGACATGATTGATGTCTGGAATGTGGATCGTGGATCCACGAAAGATAGCATGTAATGCTGAATTGAATAACTGCGTTATTCAGAAAGTCGATACTTGTGAAGTATCGTGTGTATTTTATGCAGGTACTGCATTGCGGTGTGGTAAAGTGATGGGTAATGACTCCTCACTGACCAATTAACTCGACCGGGGTTGTATAACCAAGTGGTGAAGTCGGACGGATGAGATGATGTTTGAGACACTCATCTGCGACCGTTGATGAAATTAGGGTTTTTAAAGAGGTGCGCAAGCATCACTCTTGAGCTTGGTCGAAAACAAGCATGGGAAAGGTTTTGAAGAGGACCGACCGGGCATGTGTGTAGACAACACGCCGGTGTGCACGTCCATACTTCACTTTCCCAAGAAGGCGCGATCTAAGCCACTCAATTTGACCGGTAAAGTTGAGTGGTTGAGATCGATTTGCGATAGGAGTTTGATGTCAGTAAAGAAGCCGCGCGCCATACTCTCTTCCGCGTTTTCCAAGACGACCTAGCTTGGTCGGTCTTGGCCGATTGGCTTGGCGTGTAGACGGTAGGCTGATGTTCACGCCTATGTCATACCGTATCATGAAACGTGATCTAAGCCACTCAAATCATCCGGTGAAGTTGAGCGGTCGAGATCGATTTAGGATTTGGGAGATGTA
Organism: Papaver armeniacum; assembly: GCA_023531295.1. Taxonomy (NCBI): domain Eukaryota; kingdom Viridiplantae; phylum Streptophyta; class Magnoliopsida; order Ranunculales; family Papaveraceae; genus Papaver; species Papaver armeniacum. Next base: position 122,376 of record JAJJWW010010099.1, on the reverse strand, counting down.
ACCGCGTGAGTTTGAGCGGGCGTTTTGGATTGGCCGGGCATGATATGCCTTGGCCGACCGCAAGAAGAGGTAGATGGGCCCACGGTGGTCATCTTTGGTGTGACCGACCCTTGCTCAATCTAATCTCGACCTTCCATTCGTGTTTAGGAGAAGATGGACGCGCGCGATGTCTTGAACCCTAATTTTGGCTTTCAAAGCCGCGCGACCATGCTCTTTCAAAGGACAATTTGTTGTAACCAATCATGGTTGGTTTTGACCGATTGGTCAAGTGTGTAGGCGGTCACATGGTGATTGTGTCGACATGCTCCGGGCCCTTTGAGTCTACATCTACACCCTCCATCTATGCCTGCGAAGGTGGATGGTTGAGACGTTTTGCGGCACATGTAATATGCCGCAAACCCTAATTTGGGGTTTTCCGTCCATAATGCTTGGTATGGACGGTTTCTTGGTAAGCGAAGGCCAATGGTCGACCATGCGGGCGTCGTTGTGTGTATTCCATACCGCTTGGGGTGATGGAATTGATCTGTGGTCATCCAATCATGCTTGTGGAGTTGGATGACTGCGATCGAATCATATCCGGCAAGCTAAGGCCGTGTGTATTCCATACTCCGCTGGGGGTGATGGAATTGATCTGCGTGGTCATCCAATCATGCTTGTGGAGTTGGATGACCTGCGATCGATCGTATCCGGCAAGCTAAGGCCGTGTGTATTCCATACACCGCTGGGGGTGATGGAATTGATCCGTGGTCATCCAATCATGCTTGTGGAGTTGGATGACTGCGATCGAGATCGTATCCCCAGCAAGCTAAGGCCGTGTGTATTCCATACCTGCTGGGGGTGATGGAATTGATATGTGGTCATCCAATCATGCTTGTGGAGTTGGATGACTGCGATCGTATCATATCCGGAGACCTCGATACTGCCAAGTCCGGATGCTCAATCGGCTAGTATAACACACCGAGAGGGGCTCAATCGGGCTAGTATAACACATCGAGAGGGCTCGGGCTAGTATAACACACCGAGAATCAGCCTGTATGGGTATTTCGTACATGGATTCATTATAGTGCTTGGAGGTTTGTGTTACTCAGAAGAGTAACACTCGGTCGTCATGCCACACGATAATGGGTACCGGAAATACAAGGCCGATATGAAATTCACGAGAAGGGATTGTTGCTACATGCTCCAACCCCGGAGGAATTTTACGTATTCACGAGAATGGGATTGTTGCTACATGCTCCATTCTTGGTGAATTAAGTGAGGAGTATCCGTCACTTACAAACGGCTTTATCTTTTACAAGATGTCGGCGCATGATTTTTTCGGGTTTTTTACAAATTTAACCTTGAACGAAAATCCACCATCAACATTAAGTCCCCCGCCTAGCACATAATGGTTACACTATTGTGTGGTAGGCATGAGATGGTGACGATTAAAGATAAAACTCATGAGACAAAGTTAGATGTTACTGTGAGAGACTGGTCATCCTGTCCCTAGAGTATGTCACGTTCAAAAGGCATATGGAGAGCGTTCCCCTAGTATGATATCGGTCTTGCTTCGCTTCGATCGACCTTGCTATGCCCCGCGCCGGGTCGAGGGCCCGCTCCGTGCTTGCTCCATTTGAATGTCGGTCTTGCCGGATCGACCTTGTTATGCCTGATTAGGTCGAGGGCTCTGCGCTGCTTCGCTCGATCGTGGGGTTGTGCCTGATCGACGGATGGCTGCTGCCCTTCGTTCGTGGGGGCTCACGCCGCGCTTGATCGAAAGTGGGCTTGATTTCGCATACACGATTTCCATGAATAGGAAAATCGTGTTATGATGCGTGAGAATGAACGTGGTCCGCCGTGCATGCTTGATTGACCGTGGGTCTCACCCACACACGCTTGACTCAAATTTGTACCAGAACTTGAAACTCATCACTGACTTGAAATTTATACCGAGACTTGAAAACTCGAGTTATACCGAAGCTTGATCAATACCGGACTTGAATGATGTTTGGACCGGCCATTGTGTGCTCCAATGTGAGTTGTATCTTGTCGTGTGTGACTACATTTCTCACGCGCTTTCATACGAGTTCTAACTCCTGTCTTTTGTTTCATTGCGGTAGAAAGAAAGAACTCCCGTCGATACGTATTGGAGATAATGCTGGTACCAGGTCAGGAAGTGTTGGCAGCTTCAAGGATATGCCGAACATTGATGATGAGTTGTTCACCGCGCCCTTTCAACTATATGAAAATATCCGGTTCCACAAGATAACCCTTCTCCTATCGACTTCAAGGTTTTTCATGCTCTAATTGGGTCCTCATGAAGAATGGATGAGACGTATGTTTGAGCAATGAGTACACCAAAGATAATTTGACCAGAGCGCAGATTATTGATGCAGCTTGAGTGTCGAAACGGATCGAGAGGATGTTAAAGTGGTTTCTGGTGTGACCGTTGAGGTGGATCTTGGAGAGAGTGTTGAAGAAGGATTCTGAAGCGAACGTGGGTCTCGGAGAGAGCGTTGCGGCGGCTCCTGAATAGACCATTGAAGCAGCTTCTACGGGAGGGAGAGTTGAAGTGGCTTCCTCTCCAGTTCGATTTTACCCTTGCGAATTCCATGATTCTTGACAAACCATCTTTCTCGTGTTGAAGAAATCCTTGACTGACGGTGAAGGAACTTCATGCCGAGCCTCAGTCCCCAGACGTGGTTTACATGGTTTTCTGGCAGCGGTTGTTGTCGAGCCAGGTATGGAATATCTTGCACGTTGTTTCATCATTGCGGGAGTCGTGCATGTGGTACTGGAGTTGGAGTTGACGGAAGCGCAAGATGTTGTATCTCGGTGGTTTTCCTCTTGATGCTTCAGGGAACTGCTTGCAGAAGGCTAAAGGTTGTATCGCCTGTTGGTGAGATATACGCCCCTACGAACATTATGAGGCTCTTCGGGTATGCCCTGGTTCTTTCTATCAGGGCATATGTTGTTGTAGATGAGCGTTCAACAGCTCCAGAGGATGACCAAAACGCGGATCCTCCAACATAGCATGATAGACATGTACCACTGTCTGATAAAGTGACTCGCCCGGATCGTTTCTCGATGACGCGTGGACATCGTTATCTTCTTGAGGCTGTTCCCTTGAGGTATCGTCTCAGTGGAAGATTGACGGACAAGAGCGTTGATACGTTGCACCGCATTCTTTAAACCAAATGGCAGTATGGTATAATAAAAATTTCCGAGAGGAGTTCGAAAGGATATCTTACTTGCATCATGCTTGTACATCCTTATCTGGTTGTAGCCGCTGTTCAAGTCTCTGAAGTCTATGTAGCACATGGTCTCGTGCCTGAATTGCCTCGAAGATTGTTTGAATGATTACACAGGGTCGAACTGATGGAGATAGGCCTAGGAGGTTCCTTATCGTCGAGCTCATCAGTTGTGGAGTTGGTTCCATCCTGTAGCTGTCGCGGGGCGTCCAATATCTCCTCTTGTGTTTCGTCGTTCTTGCAGCATTCAATTAGGCAGAGAGACTGGGTGCCAGTCTCTCCTGATAATTGCTAACAACGGCGCCGGTATATTTTCTTCCCCTTCTGATCACGGCTTGCCTCGAAAGAGCGCTCCCTTTTGGCGTGAGGATGGGTTGAAGTTTCACCGGATAGAGGTGGACGCTTCGCCAGGAAAGGTGTGTCGCGGTGCTTAGACTCCAGCGATGCAAGTCGGTCTTCTTCCTGGATTGACGCCCTGGGGAGTGGGATGCAACGAACTTGTCTGATTCTTTCCGCGGAGCTCTCCTGTATGTGCTGGTTTGGTTTTCCTCGAAGTCCATCATTGTGGTGGGCTGCCGTACAATCTTGCATAGGCTGACCTTGGCTGTCCTGAGAGTCTTGAGAGTAATCACATTCGAAGATGCTCCTGTGTCGACGAGGGCCCTCCCCGAACTCGAACCCTTGATGCGTGCGGTAGCATGTAGGGGCCTTGTGACCTTCCACGCCATCATGTCGTCTTCTGTAAATGTAACATTATTTACAGGTGTTTTCGACAGCTTAGGACTTACGGACGTGAATGAGTCGGTGTACATCCGAGCTATTTTATTAGTTAGCGCAAATGTCCCCGCCCGTTGATTCTTCGAGAGGTGCAAGAGTTCACACATGATTTTCACTAGAGATGCCGCTTCGATCCACTGGTCCTCGGTTCGTAGTGAAACTATTGACTTGAGGAGGATCGTTGTGAGGATCAGTCCCCAGTGTAGGAGTCTCCATGACAGGACCGCTCATATATGTGTCGCTTCTTTGATCGGGTCCATGTAGGCCCACGCCGCTGAAGTACCTTTCCCAAGACGTTGAATGCATTCCTTGTTGGCTCCAGGAGCCGTTGCGGGTCATGTGGAAATCAATCAGTTAATGTCTTAAGAAAAGTGAGTACCTCTTTCTGAGTTTCGGCCATATCCGTTTGAGTCTTGGCAATAACTTCCTGCTTTTCCATCAAGTCTGCAATGGTAATGGGAGATGGTCCTCCTCTTGCCCCTCCGGCTCCTCGTCCTGATGAAGGAGTGGAATTTGTTGCTCTGGTGACTACCGAGGTGTTACACTTGATGAGATGCCGGATTTGCACTGCTCCTCGCTCGGTGATGGGAGGTATTGTAATATCACTGCTGAGTGATCGAATTGAACGTTCCCATCCTCTGTGCTCACGTGTTCCTTGATTGATCTCTCCTTCCCCAAGCATTTCTTCAGTCGGTTGAAAAGTCGACGCGGATTGGACAGTCTCCTGGGCTTCAGCAAGAGTTTTGAGATATAAATCCTCTAGTAGGGCTCCATAGGCTGCAGGCTCCCTTTCTTTATCTGGCAGACGTTGTAGTACTCCGGACAAGTCTCTTCCTTCGTCTGGACCATGTTGTCAATCTCTTCTCGATTCGTCTCGCGATTACGTGCTCCTCTTGCTTCTCCACTTAGTAAAGGTGTGATCCCCCGGCTAAGGATTCACCGTTTTCTTGCGGAGCGGATGCATCCTTCTCGTAATTGTCTTTGTATGTCATTCAAAAGGCGAAATGTCTCGCTCGCCTTCCGGTGATACCTGGCTTGATTTGCCAAGACATCCTCCAAAGATTCCAGCTATGCTTCCCATGATATCTGAACCGCCCGTAGTTTTGGATACATTGCGAGATGGAAACTGAAAAATTGAGGATTCAATTCTATGCAACCGATAGATCAATCTCCCACTGTGGTCGCCAATTGTTGATGGGTGAAAATTACTCCCGCTGAATTTGGTAATTTGGGGTGTGATGAGGAATGAATTTAAACCTACAACAAATGCACTGCAAGGTGAGTGCTTGTAGATTCGAGAGATCAACTGTGCAAGTCCGGCCTAAACCAAGAAATGGCCGTTCCAGACTTGTTTCGGTCACAAAGTGAAGGAGATGGGGTTGATCTTGGGAGGGAAGCGAAGAAGGTGTTGAGATTGTGAAAGATGTTGGCTTGCTTATGACTTGTAATGAAAGATGAGCAAGCTTGCGGTTGATGCAAGCAGTTCCGGTGTTTGAATACGATGTTGTATTAACACTTGGTTTCTCGATCGAACTTGTGTTGTTCTCGTTGTCTTGTCTTGTTTTTGAAAATAGGGCGGAGAACCTATTTATACAAGTCATTGAGCCTTATTCACGTTTCTCGTGGGAAGTGGAGGAAGTGGAGTGATGGAGTAGTGGAGTTGTGTGTCGATTGCCACACGACCAGTCTTGCCCACTTCTCCGCTTCATCTCTAACCGTCCATGACTTCCTGACACGTTCTTGTGATGGCGCGTTGCACGCTGCACGTTGTAAACCGCCAGACCAATACCCCAGTAAGTATCCCCGGCCTTGTGACATGATTGATGTCTGGAATGTGGATCGTGGATCCACGAAAGATAGCATGTAATCTTGAATTGAATAACCGCGTTATTCGTAAAGTCGATACTTGTGAAGTATCGTGTGTATTTTATGCAGTCTTTGCATTGCGGTGTGGTAAAGTGATGGGTAATGACTCCTCACTGACCAATTAACTCGACTGTGGTTGTATAACCAAGTCGGGTGAAGTCGGACGGATGAGATGATGTTTGAGACACTCATCTCGTGACCGTTGATGAAATCGGGGTTTTTAAAGAGGTGCGCAAGCATCACTCTTGAGCTTGGTCGAAAACAAGCATGGGAAAGGTTTTGAAGAGGACCGACCAGGCATGTGTGTAGACAACACGCCCGGTGTGCACGTCCATACTTCACTTTCCCAAGAAGGCGCGATCTAAGCCACTCAATTTGACCGGTAAAGTTGAGTGGTTGAGATCGATTTGCGATAGGAGTTTGATGCCGTAAAGAAGCCGCGCGCCATACTCTCTTCCGGCGCGTTTTCCAAGACGACCTAGCTTGGTCGGTCTTGGCCGGTTGGCTTGGCGTGTAGACGGTAGGCTGATGTTCACGCCTATGTCATACCGTCTCATGAAACGTGATCTAAGCCACTCAAATCATCCTAAGTGAAGTTGAGCGGTCGAGATCGGTTTAGGATTTGGGAGATGTAACCGCGTGAGTTTGAGCGGGCGGCTTTGGATTCTTGGCCGACCGCAAGAAGAGGTAGATGGGCCCACGGTGGTCATGCTGGTGTGACCGACCCTTGCTCAATCTAATCTCTGACCTTCCATTCGTGCCGGAGAAGATGGACGCGCGCGATGTCTTGAACCCTAATTTTGGCTTTCAAAGCCGCGCGACCATGCTCTTTTTCAAAGCGGACGAATTTGTTGTAACCAATCATGGTTGGTTTTGACCGATTGGTCAAGTGTGTAGGCGGTCACATGGTGATTGTGTCGACATGCTCCGGGCCCTTTGAGTCTACATCTACACCCTCCATCTATGCCTGCGAAGGTGGACGGTTGAGACGTTTTGCGGCACATGTAATATGCCGCAAACCCTAATTTAGGGTTTTCCGTCCATAATGCTTGGTATGGACGGTTTCTTGGCAAGCGAAGGCCAATGGTCGACCATGCGGGTCGGCCGTGTGTATTCCATACCTGCTTGGGGGTGATGGAATTGATCTGTGGTCATCCAATCATGCTTGTGGAGTTGGATGACTGCGATCAGATCATATCCGGCAAGCTAAGGCCGTGTGTATTCCATACCGCTTGGGGGTGATGGAATTGATCTCGTGGTCATCCAATCATGCTTGTGGAGTTGGATGACTCGCGATCGAGATCGTATCCGGCAAGCTAAGGCCGTGTGTATTCCATACCTCGCTTGGGGGTGATGGAATTGATCTGTGGTCATCCAATCATGCTTGTGGAGTTGGATGACTGCGATCGATCGTCTCTACGGCAAGCTAAGGCCGTGTGTATTCCATACCGCTGGGGTGATGGAATTGATCCGTGGTCATCCAATCATGCTTGTGGAGTTGGATGATCATGCGATCGGATCATATCCGAGACCGATCAGCTAGTATAACACACCGAGAGGGGCTCAATCGGGCTAGTATAACACACCGAGAGGGCTCGGGCTAGTATAACACACCGAGAATCATCCTGTATGGGTATTTCGTACATGGATTCATTATAGTGCTTGGAGGTTTGTGTTACTCTGTAAGAGTAACACTCAGTCGTCATGCCACACTGATAATGGGTACTGGAAATACAAGGCTGATATGAAATTCACAGGAAGGGATTGTTGCTACATGCTCCAACCTGGAGGAATTTTACGTATTCACAGAATGGGATTGTTGCTACATGCTCCATTCTTGGTGAATTAAGTGAGGAGTATCCGTCACTTACAAACGGCTTTATCTTTTACAAGATGTCAGCGCATGATTTTTTCAGGTTTTTTACAAATTTAACCTTGAACGAAAATCCACCATCAACAATTGTTTGAACCCGTAGGAAATATTGCATATATGAATTTTCGGTCCTGAAAGGAATATTTGAACCCTGAAGAAAATACTGCGTGTGTATTTTGAACCCGTAGAGGATGCTCCGTATATAATTTTGAACCCGAAAAGAGATACTGTAGACGCACTTGTACCCGTATAGAATGCCGCGTATATAGTCTCGAACCCGAAGGAAATACTGCGTGTATAGTCTTGAACCCGAATAAAATACTGTGTATATAGTCTTGAACCCGAATAAAATACTGTGTATATAGTCTTGAACGCGAATAAAATACGTCCTCCGTCCCCTTTCTTTTTTCTTTTTTTTTTGTCGTCGGGTACGATTATGTGTCAGGGAGATAACTTCGTCTTTCTCCGTTTGTTTTGTGCAGATATCTTATTACCGCATTGTTATGAAGGAATTCGATAAGATGTTACCCGAATCAAATTTCACTTCGTCGAAGGATGCTCATAATTCCAAACCGAACACAGATGATGAATTCTTCACTAGATCCCTCGCCCCTGCTCGGAAGAATCACCCAGGTTTCGTGCCAATTTTGCTAACCGGTGGTGAGGATGAAAGGAAGACACGTTCGGTTTGCCCGGAGAGCACCATTCGGTTCTATCTTCATAAAGGGGTGTATTCTTCTTCCAACATTGACTTCGTGGATGTGTCAAAGCCCATTGCGTTCTTTTGATAGATGGGTTGAGTTCATGGTGAGCAAGGAGCATATAAATACCAACTTGACTCGAGCGCAGTCATTGATGTCAGCCAAGACTTCATGAAATCTCCGTGATTAGGAAGGATATCCTGTGTTGGTTGCTTTCATCTCCAGATGGTGTTCGGACACCCATACAATCATATGTAGATGGGGCGAGATAACTTTCTCCTTGAGAGTGTGGCTCTCTTTGTCAATCTTCCTAAGAATCGGAATCTTAAAATCCAATTATCTCGAAAGTGAGGTGAATATGCGGGATGACCTGGCCGCTAAGTTGGGGATTTGCTCTGGAAAGACTCCATTGCTAAGTCGAAGGATTCTGCCCTAAAGAGGATGAAAGGTGCCCTTACGGTTGGTGGATATCTCAATGGTTTCCCGGACGAGTTGGAGCCCGATCGTAAAAGCAAGTGATCTTCATGTCGCCGCATTTTTGGCTCTCTCGGTTGTCCAGAGACATTTTTGATGACGGTTGCTGCAAGAAAGGAATAAGACCGGAGTTGTTAGCGATTGTCGGAAGTTGGCAAAGGGTGAAGTTCTTCCCATTGGCAAGTCAGTTCCTTGGTTCCCCGTATGTGCATCTGGATCACCTAGTTGCGAACATGCAAGTTTCGAATGGTTTCATGAAAGTGGATTCATATGTGCACGTTGCTTTTCCGCAAGTCCGCTATGGGAGCACTTTGATAAGTATGCTCCAAACCGCTGCCTTCGCTTCCCGTGAGTTGGGGTGGCTCCCAATTCTTCGATGGGTGAACAGGTCCAAGAGTTGGCGTGAGCTTGGTTAGTTTTCTTGATAAGTTGCATGAAATCAATTTTCGTCCATGGGGGCCGGTCCATAAGTCGGTTGACTCAAATTGACACTTTTGCTTCTCGCTCCGCTCATGTCTTTGTCTTCTCGATGACGCTTTGAGCGTTGGTGAAAAACTGTTCATTCAAAGTCGCTTGCCCGGTTATATGCCGTCTTTCTTCGTGGGGTCTTTCCGTATAGCCGCCAATATTTACCGTGCCGCTCGTCACATGGGTTTCGATCAAGGGGTGCCTCTTGTCTACCGGCCGGTGATCCCTAAGGATTCATTGCGTATCGCCCTTGACGCCAGTGCCCTTAAGCCGGGTATCCGTCTTTCCTTCTTTCAAATGGGAAGAGTAACTCCGACAACCTTCGCTATAATGAGTTTTGGTGCGACGCAGTTTACTATGATCCGAGATTTTGTGAATAACGTGGTGGAAAACGTTCGTTGCAAACCTTCCCGCCAGAGTTCCGAAAGAGTATCCAATGTTGAGAGATCCCAAGCGAAAGTTGCCTAGCAATTCGAAAGCCCCTGTGCCAAGGAACGGGGAACAAAGAATCGTGTCATGGTTCGGACGGTTTCACAAGATCCTCCCACGGCTCTTGTGTCTTTCAATTCTTCCAATAACCAGGTATGTGTCGCCACTTCATTGATTTGTCTCAAAACACGTGAATTTCGTCTGAGAATATGTGTCTTGTTTCCTTCGAGGGCTTTCTAAGAGTGTTAATGCTTTCGCTGCTTCTTGCACGTTGCCGAGAGACGGCAATTTCTTCAAAGAACTCCAGCAGAAGATTGAGCCTCTCATAGCGATGATGAGTCGAGAGAGAAGAAGGTTCAACAAGTGAGAGTGATTCCTCCCAAAGACCGGTTCTGTTTCGGAAGTGGTTCGGTGAGTTTCGCACTTCTTTTCTTTGTCCTTTTGTTTCCTCTTTTGGGAAATATCCGACTCGAGTTCGCAGGAGGAACTGTTCGGAGGATGATTCTGGGTAGAGCCGCATGAAAACTTGCCTTTGGTGACCACCGCCGGTGACTTGGAGATGAGCGTTAGCCAATTGCCGAGCACGGATGTGGCTCAAACTATGGATGATTCTCTCGATGGTTGTTGCCGTAGACATGGAGGAAAACCTCTGCGAGTCGTGAGGCCAGTCTGCAGCGCCATTTTTGATCCTCCGTACTTGGTTCCTTATCCGGTCATGTGTCGGTTGGCGGCTTCAAAGATGCCTGGCTAAGCACGAAGTGTTGTACACTGGATCTGAGAAATACGACATATGGCTACAACCAAGAAAGTCACTAGTCGATTTGCGCTTGGTTAAGCGTGTGGAAGAGGCTTTATCTTCCATCGAGGACATGCGTGAGGTGACTGGTCACACCGTTTCAAGACGTTATTGCAGATGAATGGGAGCACCATCGCGACGTGTGCATAGAAAAGGAGTTCAACACTTCGTGGTTTGTCGAAGGCCTTGCAGAGATCCAAAAGTTGAAAGATGCAGCAGTCGAAGCCTTTCCGCCGAGGAGATTGCTCGACGTGAGGTAGAACTCGAAAAACTTTCCAAGATGTTGACTATGAAGAGAGCGGCTCTTGAAGATGCAAAGTTGACCTTCTCCAAGAAGAACAGGACTGCTTGGATGCTTTTCCTTGAATGTTTCTCCGTTAAACTTTCATTTAGGTTTTTTTTTTTTTGAAAGACATATTGGATGTCCTGGTTCAAAACTTGACCTTTGATAGACAAATGGTAGCTTTTTAGGGTATTGGATTATTTTTCGGGATGAATGGTTTTGATAATATGACTCGATTATGTTTTGGGAAAGGAATATTGCTTTTATGAAAGTGTGCTAGCAATAGGCATAAGACTCAGTAGTATGACGGTTTTACTAAAAACCTAAAATAGATTGTATATCTTGCCCAGTCTGAATTTACTCACTTCATAGGTTTTGCGAACACGCCCCTCTCCATGTAAAAGGCGGTTCTTTGCGGGTGGCTTTGCTGGTAGCATCGCCAAAGAAGTCCCCAATTCTTTGGTAGCGTCTTCAGCGAGTCCCGGTTTCCGGTGTAGTTTTACAACCGGTAACCGGTCGTCCGGCAGTTGATTCGATCGAGTCGCCTTCCCCTACCATATTGACATCTGGGTCGAAGAACGAGATCGACAGGGCCCGACATTGTAGCCGATAGATCGATCCTCCCGTTGTGGTCGCCAATTGTTTATGGGTAAAAATCGTTTACTTGATTTCGGTAAATTCGGTAGGTGAGTGAGAAACTAGTTCAAACCCTAAACAAATGTGCTGCACGTGAGCACTTTATAGATTCGAGAGATCAATCTGTACAAGTCCGGCCTAAACCAAGAAATGGCCGTTCCAAACTTGCTTCCGGTCACAAAGTGGAGGAGAAGGGTTGATTTGGGGAGGGAAGCAAAGAAAGGTGTTGAGGAGAGTAGTATCTCGACTTGTATCGTAAAGTGAAAGCTTAGGAAGCTTGCAAGAGATGGAAGCTTTTGGGAGAGCTTGCAAAGTTTCCTTTCGAGAGTGTAGTATTTTTCTCCACCAAGACTTGTTGTCTGGTGGAAATAGGTAAGACCTATTTATACAAGTCGAGATTTGAAACGTACTCTGACCTCATGAAGGAAGAGAGTAAAGGGTGAAATAATGGGAGGAGGTGGTAACCGCATGGTGTTAATGGGTGAAAACGTTTTCACCATTATTTCCTCTTTATTTGACCGCTTTATTCCTTTTCACGCTTTCTTAATGTGAGCGTAGTGTACGCTGCATGTCAGTGACTAAACCAAAACCCTAGAAAGCATCCCCGCCTTTGTGTTGATGTCTCGAGTGTTGGTTGCATCTTGCGTGCAAGTGGTGCTTCTAGGGACGCATGTGGCATGTGCCAATGGCATGTGCGGAATGCCTTCGTTGCGAGTTGCACCTCGAGCGTAAGTGGTAATGCCGTAGTGCTAGTGGCGTGTGTGGCATGTGCCAACGGCATGTGCGAAATGCCTTGGTGGTAGGTTGCACGGTTTGCAAGTTAGGCTACCAGCGTGTGTGTTTGGCATGTGCCAATGGCATGTGCGGAATGCCTTGGTGGTAGGTTGCACGGTTTGCAAGTTAGGCTACCAGAGTGTGTGTTTGGCATGTGCCAATGGCATGTACGGCCATGTTGACCTAGTTGCAAGTCTTGCAAGCTTAGGGCGCTATATTTGGCGTGGGCCAGGGGCATACCGGCTTGGAAATATGGCCTGCGATACGTGTTGGCATGTGCCAATGGCACGTACGGCCATGTTGACCTAGTTGCAAGTCTTGCAAGCCTAGGGCGCTATATTTTGCGTGGGCCAAAGGCATAGTAGCTTGAAATATGGCTCAAGATACGTGTTGGCATGTGCCAATGGCACGTACGGCCATGTTGACCTAGTTGCAAGTCTTGCAAGCCTAGGGCGCTATATTTGGCGTGGGCCAAAGGCATAACGGCTTGGAAATATGGCCTGCGATACGTGTTGGCATGTGCCAATGGCACGTACGGCCATGTTGACCTAGTTGCAAGTCTTGCAAGCCTAGGGCGCTATATTTGGCGTGGGCCGCAGGCATAGCGGCTTGGAAATATGGCATGCGATACGTGTTGGCATGTGCCAATGGCACGTACGGCCATGTTGACCTAGTTGCAAGTCTTGCAGCCTAGGGCGCTATATTTGGCGTGGGCCAGAGGCATAGCGGCTTGGAAATATGGCATGCGATACGTGTTAACATGTGCCAATGGCACGTACGGCCATGTTGACCTAGTTGCAAGTCTTGCAAGCCTAGGGCGCTATATTTGGCGTGGGCCGAGGCATAGCGGCTTGGAAATATGGCTCATATACGTGTTAGCATGTGCCAATGGCACGTACGGCCAGGTTAACCTAGTTTCAAGTCTTGCAAGCCTAGGGCGCTATATTTGGCGTGGGCCGAAGGCATAGCGGCTTGGAAATTTGGCTTCCGATACGTGTTGGCATGTGCCAATGGCACGTACGGCCATGTTGACCTAGTTGCAAGTCTTGCAAGCCTAGGGCGCTATATTTGGCGTGGGCCAAAGGCATAGCGGCTTGGAAATATGGCTTGCGATACGTGTTGGCATGTGCCAATGGCACGTACGGCCGTGTTGACCTAGTTGCAAGTCTTGCAAGCCTAGGGCGCTATATTTGGCGTGGGCCAAAGGCATTGCGCTGGAAATATGGCCTGCGATACGTGTTGGCATGTGCCAATGGCACGTACGGCCATGTTGACCTAGTTGCAAGTCTTGCAAGCCTAGGGCGCTATATTTGGCGTGGGCCGAGGCATAGCGGCTTGGAAATATGGCCTTGTTGCCATGGTGCGCAGTGGTGCGGCTCGGTTTGGCATTGTTGCCATGGTGCGCGAGATGCGGCTTGGTTTGGCATTGTTGCCATGGTGCGCGATGCGGCTTGGCATTGTTGCCATGGTGCGCAAGATGCGGCTTGGTTTGGCATTGTTGCCATGGTGCGCAAAGATGCGGCTTGGTTTGGCATTGTTGCCATGGTGCAAAAGATGCGGCTTGGTTTGGCATTGTTGCCATGGTGCGCAGGGTGCGGCTTTGTTTTGGAATTAGGGTTCTGTGTCGAAACCCCTAATCCGGTATTTTGAAAAATACCTATTAATTATTTACACCCGAGTTAAATGCTCTTAGTTAATGTGTTGGGGTAACACTAGGTCATGGGGTTTTACGATTTTACCCTTTGTTTAAAAACCACCATCAACAACCCGGAAGAGTGTTGGCCGACCGCTAGTTTCCCACGCCGTCACGCTCGTATGGAATCCCTTGGTGGGGCCGGTTTCTTTCTTTGGGTATTTGAATCAAAAGAGGAAACCAAATAAGGGAGAAATCCTTCTTCTATTGGGATTCTTCTAATTTTTTGTCTATATAAAAGAGACAAAACCCTTTTCTTTTTTCCTCACGAAATTTTTTTTTTATTGTGAAGAAGCTCTCGTCGTGACCATCGCCGCTCTCGTACATTGCCCCGTTGCTGGAGCTGCTATTTTGCGCGCCGTCCGTCTTCATTGGAATCTGCTACTTTGCGCCGCCGTCCGAGGTAGGTTTTTTTTTTTTTTTTTAAAAGGTAAAACCCTAGTTTGTTAGGTAAACACCTTTTGTAAGACATGTATATGCTAGCTTTTTCCACCATTTGGCTTGAATCTAAGTGAGACACAATTCCCATGAATAAAGAAAATCGTGTTATGATGCATGCGGATGAATGAATGCGGGCCCGCCGTGTATGCCGGAACGTGGGTCTTACTCACATATGCTTGACTGAAATTTACACCGAACTTGAAACTTGTACCGGACTTGAAACCAACATCAGACTGAAATTTGTACCGGACTTGAAACCAATACCAGGCTGAAACTTGCACCTGACTTGAAACCAATACCAGACTGAAACTTGCACCTGACTTGAAATCAATACCAGACTGAAACTTGTACCGGACTTGAAACCAATACCAGACTGAAACTTGCACCTGACTTGAAATCAATACCAGTCTTGAAATCCGTACCGAATTTGAGTCGGTGTTTGGACCGATTTTGTGTGCTCCGGTGTGAGTTGTGTCTTGCCATGTGTGACTACATCTCTCATGTGACTTTATACAAGTTCTAACTCATGTCTTTTATTTCATTGTGGAAGAAAAGAATCCCTGTTGAGATGTCTTCTGGAGATAATGCTGGTGCCAAGTCGAAGTGTTGATGACTTCAAAGATATGCCGAACATTGATGATGAGTTGTTCACCTTGCCTTTTCCAAATATTAGAAGACATCCTTCTCATAAGATAGTCCCGCTTCCGATTCGTAAAATATGGAAGCCGATCCATTCTCTTCAAGACTTGTGGTGAGATTTTGTCTCCGTGAGAAACGAATATCCGCCTTCTCATATTGACTTCAAGACTTGCCATGCTCCACCTGGTTCTTACGAAGGATGGATGAGACGCATGTTGAGTAATAAGGGCATTAAGGACAATTTGACCAAAGCGCAGATCCTCAATGCGGTCATGGCATCCGCTACTCTCGAAATTAGGAAAGACATGGCGGGTTTGATTACCTTCATTTCTCGGTGGCGTATTTCTACTCACACAAACGCATATCTAGATGGGGAGAGATGACTATTACTTTGGAGAGTGTGGCTGCATTAATGAACCTTCCTATTGCTGAAGTCTCTCTTACGAGCTCTCTCGATACGGAACAAAGTAACTATGGTGCTATACTTCAAAAAGTGGCGGAATTCGACAATCACTGGACAAGGAAGAGAAAAAAGATGCGAGATGCTTTTACACTGGGTGGGTGTCGGAGTGGTCTCCGCGCACCCAGAGCCGATCAAGAGTTGGAAAATGAGCTCACGTGATTGCGCTCTCTGTCTTTATGGTTATCCAGAGATGTATTCGATGATGGTTCTGGAAAGAAGACCATTAGAGGTGACCTTGTTAAGATTGCTATAAGGTCGGCGAAGGGTGAAGTTCTTCCTCCTCGGGCTCATTGTTCCTTGATCACAGTATTCTCATTTGGATGCTTTAGCAATGGACATGCATGCTTCTAACGGGTACAATAAGGTGGAGTCGCACATTCACTTCGCTTTTCTTCAGGCGCTCTTATGGGAACACTTCAAAAGTTACGCTCCTACTCCTGGAAATTCGCTCAATAACTTATATGGTGGCTCGAGAATACTCCGTTGGAATAAAAGGCGTCCCGCAGGTGGTGCGAAACTTGTGGACGTATTTGACAATGTGTCTTCTCGTAGATTTCCGTCCACGGGGGCCGGTCCACCCTTCCATCGTTCACCCAAAGACCTTTGCTATCGCTTCGACGGTCCCGATGCCGTGTTGTGTACCGATGTCGAAACTATGAAATCGGAGAACTTATTTACTCAAAGCACCGCATTCCAGATATGTCCCGTCTCTATTTAACGGAGAATTTTCTGTGATTCCGTACAATATTGACATGGCTGCTCGCCAAATGGGATTTGATCAGGGTGTCCCATTTATTCGTTCACCAAGGGTTCCAAAAGAATCTCTCCCGAATATTCTTAACGCTGGCATGTTTGTAGAACGGGTGAGCCTTCCTTCAGGCCTATTGGGAGAAACCAAGGGTAACCGATAAGTATAAGGAATTTTGGGGAGACAACTCGTTGGTTTTCCGAAATTTTCGGAGAGTGTTGTGACAGATTCCCGTAGTGAGCCATCTTCTCGACGTCTTGACGAAGCATTTCCGGTTGAAGCCACTTCCACCAAACGGACCAGAGCCGAGGGTTGCAGGTCCCAAGTAGGAGAGAGACCTAAGAGGCAAGCATGCGGTCCCAGAATCCTCAATTCCTCCAATATGCAGTATTTAAATCTCCTCCCGTCGGTTCTTTCATTTCTCCAAAGTGTAAATTCTTCTAAAAACGATCCTTGCTTGAAATCGTGGAATTTCGAAAGAGAATGTCTTCACCAAGTTGGCGCGCATTCAAAATGAGAAGGTCGGGCGGCATGGATCTTCATGCCGAGAAGTCCTGGAGAAACCGATCTTCATGTTGAGAAGTCCGGCGGCACCGATCTTCGTGAGTCCGTAATACCGATCTTTACACCGAGAAACTGGGAAACCACTTCTTTTCCAGACCATGACAGGGGATGATGCAAGATCGGTTGGACGAGGCGCTTCCCTTAGTGATCTTGTTGACGGGTCGTGATGGAAATTAGCACCCAGAGCGAAATAGATGCCTAAGGAATGTAAGAGAGGCAAGTGCCCGCTATAGTTGAGGCGGCTCCTCTTGAGATCCATCCCGAACAGTTCCATTCAATATGGCTATTGTGGTGACTCCTTCCGAAAGGCCTCCCGCAACCGACAAGGCTCCCGCGGTTAGTGAATTACGGTGATGCACTGGGGCTTTGTTCGATCCTCCTTTTACTATCCCTTATCCAGCCATGTGTTGGTTGGTGGATTCACGTGCCGGTTCGGTTGAAGAGTTGTACACAGCGATATGGGGAGAAGCACGGTCACATTGCTACCACCACGAAACTCAAAAGTCGTCTTGCGTTGGTCAACCGCGTCCAAGAAGCTTTAGTTTATATCCGGGGATGAGCGTCACGACCGGTCGAACAGTTTCGAGGATATGATTGAAGATTGGAGGTGTCATCGGACGTGTTTGCGCAGTCATGCTTCAATGCTCCTTGGTTCTTCAAAGGTTTCTCCAAGATTCAGAGCTCCGTAAATTACAGATGAAGTCCCTTCCGCCACCGTGTTGCTCGCCAGGAAGAAGAGGTTGAGAAGTTATCTAAGGAACTGAGTCAAGCAGGCTGAGCTTCAAAGGATGAAAGTCTCTCTTGCCCGTAAGGACGAGTTGTTGCCGAAGGACTTTCCTTGAAGTATTCGTGTTATATACTTGCCTTTTTAGATGCTTTTTCTTTTTTGAGTGATAGTGAGGATTTTCTTTCGTAATTTGGCTTCCGGTTTGAATAGGTAATTGAATTGGTTTATTTTGAGATAGTTTTGTGAATAACTTTTCTCAAAGAGGTTATTTTAAATGGAATTTGCATCTTGGTCATGAATGATTGCACATGTCAAATGAAATTGCATATGTCGTGTAAAAGGGAGGTTTGAAGGGAAACAAATATGGCATTTGATCACCGAGCCTCTCTCCATGTGCGGGATGCTAAGTCCCCAGTAAATTCTAAAACTATCCTTCTTGTAAAATTGTTGAGTAGAACTTACTTGCTTTCGAAGCCTCGCTTGTATCGAACCGGAGTAGCCTTTTCTAAGAAAATCCTCCGCACCAATTTCTCAGAGTTATCGCTCTGGACCAAGCTTCTCCTGAAAAATGCGCTTCAAGGCGTTGCATTCACTGGTGGGGTGATGGAGGAACCGGTGGAAATGATAGTACCTCGGGTCCATTACTTCTTGATCGCAGGCGGACGCCATACCGGGGGTAGCTCCACCTCTCCATTTCGTACCACGCCTAGTAGCTCTAGAATCTTCTTCATTGGGAAGGGGAAATGTAAGTACCTTGAGTCTGGCTTTTCCTGCGTTAGTGGGCGTTGTGACGTCTCTCCATGGCTTTGATGTGGAACAGGAGATGGAGTTGGAAGATTTGCGAGTGCCATCATATCTGCGGATCGCTTGCCTAGGTAAAGGGATGTGGAAGGTGTCGTAATGTCACCGCTGAGTGACCGGATTGAACGTTCCCATCCTCTCGTATTAAGGTATTTCCCGATTGATTTCTCCTTCCTCAAGCATTTCTTCGCTTGGTTGGAAGGTCGATGCGGATTGGACACTCTTCCGGGCTTCAACAAGAGTTTTGAGATATAAATCCTCTACAGGGCTCCATAGGTTGCAGTGCTCCCTTTCTTTATCCGCGTACATTGTAGTACTCCCCGACAAGTCTTTTCCTCTGTCTCTGGACCATGTTGTCCATCTTTCTTGATTCGTTTTCGACCGCGTGCTCTTTTTGCTTCTCCACTTGTAAAGGTGTGACTCCCGACTAAGGATTCAACGTTTCTTACCCTTCCGAGTTGATGCCTATCGACCCTCCTTGTAATTGTCTTCCTATATCATTCAAAAGGCGAAATGTCTCGCTCGCCTTCTCAGTGATACCGCCTTGATTTGCCAAGACATCCTCCAACATTCCAAATATGCTTCCCATGATATCTGAACCACCTTCGGATTCCGGGTGAGTGTACATCGTGAGACGAAAACCGAAGAATTGAGAATTCGATTCTTGTAACCGAGATATCAATCTCCCACTGTGGTCGCCAATTGTTTATGGGTGAAAACTACTCCTGCAGAATTTGGTAATTTTGGGTGTGGATGAGGAATGAATTTAAACCTTAAACAAATGCACTGCGCGGTGAGTGCTTGTAGATTCGAGAGATCAATCTGTGCAAGTCCTACCTAAACCAAGAAATGGCCGTTCAGACTTGTTTCGGTCACAAAGTGAAGGAGATGGGGTTGATCTTAGGGAGGAAAGCGAAGAAGGTGTTGAGATTGTGAAGTTGTTGGCTTGCTTATGACTTGTAATGAAAGGTGAGCGTGCTTGTGATTCATGCAAGCAAGCTCTCGGGGTGTTTGAATACGTTTTGTATTAACACTTGGTTTTCCTCGTCTCGTCTGGACTTGTGTTGTTTTTGAAATAGGGCGGAGAACCTATTTATACAAGTCATTGAGCCTTATTCACGTCTCTCGTGGGAAGTGGAGAAAGTGGGAGTAGTGGAGTTGTGCGTCGGTGCCACACGACCAGTCTTGCCCACTTCTCATGTTCATCTCTAACCGTCCATGACTTCGACACGTTCTTGTGATGGCGCGTTGCACGCCGCACGCCGTAAACCGCGACTTGATACCCCGCATGTATCCCCCGCTTGTGACATGATTGATGTCCTGAATGTGTGGATCGTGGATACACGAAAGATAGCATGTAATCACTGAATTGAATAACCGTGTTATTCGGAAGTCGATACTTGTGAAGTATCGTGTGTATTTTATGCAGGTATCAAGCATCATGGTGTGGTAAAGTGACGGGTAATGACGCCTCACTAACCAAATAACTCATGACCAGTGGTTGTATAACCAAGTCGGTGAAGTTGGATGGATGAGATGATCTTTGAGACACTCATCTCGCGACCGTTAATGAATATTAGGGTTTTTGAAGAGGTGCGCAAGCATTACTCTTCACCTTGGTCGAAACCGAGCATGGAAAGGGATTTGGAGAGGACCGACCGGGCATGTTGTGTAGACAAAGATGCCTGGTGTGCACGTCCATACCTTCCGTCCCATGAAGACGCTGATCTAAGCCACTCAATTTGACCGGCAAAGTTGAGTGGTTGAGATCGGTTTCTTGCAGAATCCATTGCCGCAAAGGAGTTGAAAACCGCGTGACATCCCTAGTTTGGGCACGCGTTTCAAGACGACCCATCTTGGTCGGTCTCGGTCGATCATACCAGCGTGTAGGTGGTAGGATGGTGTTCTCACCTATACCTGACTATCCCATGAAAACGTGATCTAAGCCACTCAAATCGTCCGGTGAAGTTGAGCGGTCGAGACTGGTTGTGGTTTGGGAGGCGTGGCCATGCTAGTTTGGACGCACGTTTTGGATTAACCAGCATGATATGCCTTGGCCGAACACATGAGGAGGTAGATGGGCCCACGGTGGTCATGCTGGTATGACCGGGCCTTGCTTAATCTAATCAGTGACCCTCCATTCGTGCGGAGAAGATGGACGCACGTGATGGCTTGAAACCCTAATTTTGGCTTTCAAAGCCGTGCGCCATCTCTTGTTTGGGTGACAATTTTGTCACGACCAACCATGGTTGGTTTTGACCGATTGGTCAAGTGTGTAGGCGGTCTCACGGTGATCGTGTTGACATGCTCGGGACCTTGAGTCTACATCTACACCCTCCATCTATACCGCGAAGATTGATGGTTGAGACTGTTTCACGACACATGTAATATGCCGCAAACCCTAATTTAGGTTTTCCGTCCATAATGCTTGGTATGAACGGTTTCTTGGCAAGCTTAGGCCAATGACCGACCATGCGGTCGGCCGTGGGTATTCCATACTCGCTTGGGGGTGATGGAATTGATCTCGGGGTCATCCAATCATGCTTATGGAGTTGGACGATCGCGATCGATCATATCCGGACCGATACTGGCCAGTCCGGATGCTCAATCGGGGCTAGTATAACACACCGAGAGGGGCTCAATCGGGCTAGTATAACACACCGAGAGTCGCACTGCACGGGTATTTCGTACATGGTTTCATTACAAGTGCTTGAGGTTCGTGTTACTCTGTAAGAGTAACACTCGACCATCATGCCACACCGATAATGAGTACTTGAAATACAAGGCCGATATGAAATTCACAGAAGAAGGATTGTTGCCACATGCTCCAACCTCGAGGAATTTCATGTATTCACGTAATGGGATTGTTGCTACATGCTCCATTCTTGGTGAATTAAGTGAGGGAGTATCCAACACTTATAAATGGCTTTATCTTTTACAAGATGTCAGCGCATGATTTTTCTGGTTTTTACAAATTTAACCTTAAACGAAAATCCACCATCAACATGTATACTTGTACTTTAACTTCCGCATTATAATTATTTTCTTAGTTATAATAAAGTAAATGCACTTGTATGTTAATCAAACACTTGGTTTGATCCCATAGTTGGTTCGGTTCCGAACTTTGATATTTGACCAAGTGTACATCTTGTGGTTGTCATTTTCTTGACATTTCCTGTCCATATTAGATCACACAAGGTGTATCTTGAACATGTTGATATTGAAAAGATTATGGTGTACTTGGTGCCCTCTTCATTTCAGTTCATAACTGGTGAGAAATTTTAGAGCACTGCTCGGTCGAACTCGTAAGCGCTGCTATCTCAAGCTTGTTTGTCAAGTTTAGTTGATCAAAACTATATACTTGATTTCTAGTCTACTTATATATATGTCTCGCATTAGGATAAAAGTGTGTAGTTGAGCTTTAAACTTCACAGCGTTTACCGATTGAAGAAGAAGATCTATTGAAGAGCTTGGAACTTCATCAACAAAAGGTATGTGGAGACTAAAACTTATCTATCACTAAGAAGTCTATTATATTCTATCTTCTAATGAGACTAATTCGTATAGCTATACAGACTTTTACATTATACACAATTGAAATTTCGAGTCGAGTTTATCTCATTTATATATTTCTCGAAATACATGTTGGAAGCTTTTAACTTTAGCTAAAGTTCATCATCTACTTGACGAGTTTAGTTGGAGACAATTCATTTGTTGGAAACTAAATATTAAGTAAAGATAATCACGTGAAAATTACCTTGAACATCTTACATGATTTGTGTGAGACAATCATTTGATGTTAACTTGGGAAGTTTCGTATTGATCGATTAATCACATCGAAAATACTTGAAGCTAGTGGTATGTGTAAAATTACCATTGCTGTCTTCTAAGGATGTTTCAATGATTGAATGAAAGTTTAGAACGACTACCAAAGCCTGGATATTAGACAGTATGTATACTTTGTATGTGCACTATGGAGTTCTATTTCAGGTCCGGAACTCTTGTTTGCGAACGGGTTTACCTGTGAAAAGGTCCGGAGCTGTTATTCGCGTACTCTGTTTGCAAACGACTAGACAAGGCTGAGTCCGGAACTATTGTTCGCATACTCTGTTTGCGAACGACACGGCAAGGCCAAAGTCCGGAATTGTGGTTCGCGTACTCGCTTGTGAACACAATGGTTAGGTTCTAAAATCATTAGGTATGAAATACATACTCATGAACTCGGGTTTGTTTGTGAACTCGGGTTTATAACTAAAGTCCTGAACTTTAATGAAATAAGGTATGTGAACTAGTTTTACAAATCGTGGCATTATGTTCATGAATTGGTTCTTGTATAAGTACTTTGTACAATTACAAACCAAACGATTTTGTTTCAAATGGTTCATATATATTTCTATGAGATAGTGAACATTTGAACAACTCTCTTGAAACACAATTAGATTCATTGGATTATCTATCGTAATTGATTGATCATCATATTTGATCTAGAAGTGTTAGATGAATGTGGCTAAAGTATAAGTGTTCATGTGGCTAACTTCGGTTAACTATTATTGAGCCAACAAGGTATACACGTTTGGGTACGGTTCATCCACATATAAATATAGGTATATTTCATTTGTGTGTATCAAGCTAATACCATCTAACAATTGAGATTGATTGCTTAGTTTCTAGCTGACTTAGCTTGAATCTTAAATCAGAGTTCATCTAACGGTGAATCTCAATTGCTTTGTTATTAAGCTATCTTAGGTTTGATTGTAAGCAACCCTGATTTAGAAGACTATATAACGAAGAACTCTAGCATCCGGAAAACCTAATCCCGACACTCTCGTGTGTCCTAGTTGCAAACTAGAGTCGATTCTCCTTTAACCTAGGTTTTCCTAAACCATTATTAGGTTAACGACTTGAAGACTTCGTTTGGGATTCGTGAAGCCAGATCCAACTATTTTCTATGTAATTGCATATTCTGATCTTAGTTATTCTATCGTATTGAGTTTTATCTTCTAAGATTTACTCGAGATTTATCTCTCGATATGTAAGATATAAAAAGTAATCACAACAGCTTTTTCGTCTCGGACTCTTGTGATTCCGCAATAACTTCTTATGTTAATCAGTTAGGTTATTGTGAGGTGACTAACATTTCTAGGCTGCTCTTCGGGAGTATAATACCGGATTATTAGTTGAGTTTCATGTTCACCTTGATTTATCTAAAGACGAAAACATAACCAGAATAGACATATCTGTGGGAGACACATTTGTTTATAAGTCTTCGACTTTGGGTCGTAGCAGCTCTTAGTTGTGTGTGAGATCAGCTAAGGGAATCACATGCGCAGAGTCTTGATGGGATTCAAGAGGCGTAAGGAATGCGACTATACCTTAATCGTTGTGAGACTTGGTTAGGGCTCAACTACATTCCAGTACGAAGTTAACTTGTAGTAGGCTAGAGTCTGTAGCGGCTTAATACAGTGTGGTGTTCAAATCTGGACTAGGTCCTGATGCGTGTCGTAAGTGCAACAAATTAATCAAGATATTTTCCACTAATTAATAACTAGTAATATAGCGGTAGTAAGGATCGTTCCCACAAAGAGCTGTGTAATTGATAGGTTATTTGAATCAGCAAAATAAAGTAAAAGACAATAGGGGATTGAATTATGGATTAAAGAAAATAAAAAGAAACAAATAAGAAAAGAAAGAGATGATCAAGGAGTCATTCGCCGTTACTAAACGTTAACTCTCGTAGCATACTTATCTGTCTTTCGTAAAAATCATTCATCACCTTCCGTAGAATAGCAACTAGCTCAATGCTATCCTCAAAACTCCTTTTACCATGGATACGAAAGCTCTCCAATATCAGATTTTATTCAACCGAACCACCAAGTAGTATCTCACTTAAGGTGTACTCCAATCAAACGCTTTAGGCTTTGTAAATTAGGTTGATCCTTGTAGTTGAACTCTTAACTCAAGGTCCACTTGCTGATGTTGTCTTCACTCACAATTGATCCACAGAATCCCTATGCATGGACTCGCGATTTCTATTTGTATAGAGAGTTACAAGACTATTACACTTATCTCACAACTTCTACTAGCATTGGAACAATTAATCGATCAATCTAACGTGAACTCCAAATCAATCCAAGAATCATTCATAAACCCTAAATATAGTAAAGACAAACGATGATGATAAAAAATCCAAACACACTTTTAGTACTAATAAAGATATGCGTGTAGAACATTAAATTCATCCTCAATAAATAGAAATTTAACTAACATGGATTTACTAAAACCCATAAAAAAATATATGAAATAATAAGAAGAAAATAGATTGGTTTCCCCCTAAGATGAATAAAACCTTTCCCTTTTTTTTTTTCTGTTTTTCTTCTCTCTAAAAAGCGTCTTTCTCTTCTCGGCATGGTTGCTTTATATAGTGGTGTGATAGCCGCGTGATCCACAAAAATCGTATTTGATAAAGAATGAGAGTTTCGGGTTGAGTGGAATTTCTCGTGTGAGAAATTAAGTGTTATTGATCTCGTGTAACGTGCATCATTTTAATATAGTGCTCCAGGATTGTAATTGGCTACGGACTTTAGCGGACCCCATGTGACACATTGTGTCTTCTTTCTGATTGACGAGACATCCAGCTCGATGTACACAGCTGTACCAAATTGAAAAAGCGGGGGGTCTAACAACCTTACCCAATATTTCATTTAGGCAATTTGTATGGAAAAACTCCAATATAATTCCAAGAGAATCAACTATAAAGTCAGACTCAATCAATGGAAATATATCCAATAGTTGTATATTTGTTTCACAATGTAATCAGCAAATCAAACAGATAGAAATCCGTGAGCCTGATTATTATGTGAAACAACTTAAACGGTACCAAAGACCAATGTTCAAGTGTCAATCAATTTATATCAACAACCAAAGGTTGGATTATCTAATTGGTTGAACTATGCACAACCTGTGATATTTCAATTATATAGAAAATATAATGCGGAAAAGAAATAACACAAACACCAGAAATTTTGTTAACGAGGAAACTGCAAATGCAGAAAAACACCGGGACCTAGTCCAGATTTGAACACCACACTCGTATTAGCAAACTACATGATTCTATCCTACTACAAGTTAACTTTGGACTGGAATGTAGTTGAGCCATAACCAATCTCACATTGATCAAGGTACATTGCGCTCCTTACGTCCCTGAATCCCAGCAGGACTCTACGCGCTTGATTCCCTTAGCTGATCTCACCTACAAATAAGAGTTGCTACGACCTAAAGTCGAAGACTTGATAAACAAATTTGTATCACACAGAAAAGTCTATTGAATAGATAAATCTGTCTACCACAAAAATACATATGAGTTTTGTTCCGTCTTTTGATAAATCAAGGTGAACATGAACCAATTGATACACTGCACTTATATTCCCCGAATAACAACCTATATATATGTGCAATGTGCACTTATCAGTCCTGGGGTTTTTCTACATTTGCGGCTTCCTCGTTAACAAAATTTATGGTGTCCGTGTTATTTCTTTTCAGCGTTATATTTTTGTATATATAATTGAAATATCATAGGTTGTGCATAGTTCAATCACAGTTGATAAATCCGACCTTGCTTGTTGGATAGAGCTGGATTGACTCTTGGACATTGGTCTTTGGTACCATCCGAGTTGTTCTCATATCAACTCGCCTCTCACTGATTTCTATTTATTTGATTTACTAATTGTATTGAGAATGAGATAATAAAGCTCTTTGATATCTTTCTTGATTGCGTCTCACTTTTAAGTTGGTGCTCTCGAAATTATATTGGAGTTTAGTTCATACAGATTGCCGAACGAAATATTGCGTGTGGTTTTCATACCCCCGCATTTTCAAGAAGAGAGAAATTTTTTTTGGAGTACAATTGCAAGTAGATCTAATTAAAGATCATAGAACAATATGTATATAGAGTTTTTATTTTATTTCTTCCATAATCAATATGTCTAGAAAACAAAGTTCGTGAACCTGATTGTGTAGAAGAGTTTGTGAACTCCTTCCGAGAACCCAGTCCGCGAACTTGAGTTGGTTATATCTAAAAACGATTGTTCTTGAACTCATGTTTAAATAAACTAAGGAATGCTTTTGCAAACCGTGGCTATAAAGTTCATGAACCGATTCGAGTGAATCAAATCGTTTTTGCTTCGATTGTGTCTTGTGTAGTTACATAAAGATCTAAGCAATTGAACAACTCTCTAACTAGTTCATTTGAGTCATTTGGACTAGTTATGGTGAAGAAGAATATGGCTGATATGAAATTGCTCATATGGCTAACCTTTTGGTTAACTATTGTTGAACCAACAAATGTACATGTTTGGGTACGGTTACACAAGCCTAGAAACGTGCATTTCATTTGTGTATAACAATCTAAGTTTTCGATCTAACGGTTGAGAAATATTAGCTTGAATCTAATCAGGTTTTCATCTAATCTGAATATTGAATGCTTTGTTACCAAGCTAACATTGATTGCAAACCCGATTTGAAAGACTATATAAGGGAGAACTCTAGCAACCGGGAAACCTAATCCCCACACCTTACGTGTGATACTAGTTGCATAAGCTAGAGTCGATTCTCCTTTAACCTTGGGTTTTTCTTCTCTAAACCAGGTTTACGACTTAAAGACTTCACTGAGAATGTGAAGCCAGACCGATACTACTTTCTCGTAGTTGTGTGATCTGATCTTGCTATTTCTATCGTACGAGTACAATTGTAATAATTGGCTTGATATTTCTATCTCCGATAGGCAAGATAAAAAGTAGTCACAAACATCTTCGTCTCATCGTTTGTGATTCCGCAATATCTTTTTTTTCGCTGCGTCGATTAAGATTATTGTGAGGTGATCGATAATACTAGGCTGTTCTTCGGGAATATAAGTCCGGGTTATCGATTGGTTCTTATTCACCTTGATTTATCAAAAGACGGAACAAAACTCGTAGGTATATTCGTGCGAGACGGATTTATCTATTACCGTAGACTTTTCCGTGTGATACAAATTTGTTTATTAAAGTCTTCGATTTGGGTCGTAGCAACTCTTAGTTGTGGGTGAGATCATCTAAGGGAATCAAGTACGTAGCATCCTGCTGGGATAAGAGACGTAGGAGCATAATTGTACCTTGGATCAGTGTGAGATTGGTTGGGGTTCAACTACAGTCCAGCACCAAGTTAATTTGGAGTAGGCTAGTGTCCGTAGTGGCTTAATACAAAGTTGTGTGTTCAATCTGGACTAGGTCCCGGGTTTTTCTCGATTTGTGGTTTCCTCGTTAACAAAATTCTGTGTCTGTGTATTTCTTTTCCGCATTATATTTTGTTATATAATTGAAATATCACAGGTTGTGCGTTGTTCAATCACTTAGAATATCCGACCTTTTGGTTGTTGATTTAAATTGATTGACACCAGTGTAGTTAAAATCGCTCTCTAAGGCCGATTACTCGCCGAGTAATCGCTACAAGATATATGACCAAGGCGATTTCCGATTCCAAGCCATCTCCGAGTTTTGGCGATTATGTCGGCCTATTTTGGCGATTTGGACCGATTTTTTGGCAAAAGGAGTTGGCGATTTTTCCGAGTTGGCCTTGCATGTACCGAATCATAAAAGAAAAAATTCGTAACCTCTCAGATGAGAGTTATTAAATGGAAAAACCTCTAAAAACATTATAAATAGGTTCAATGTAACAATATTACACTTATTATATGATAGTGTTATAATTTTAATTTTAATTAGGTACAAATCTTGACTCATGAGCAGAAATCTATAAGTATCTAATAAATATGCTCCGAGTATTAGGTCGAGTTTTAGCGATTTCCAAGTCCGAACTTACTGCTCCTCACTCCTCACTCCCCAACCGATTAGGACCGAGGAACGATTTAGACTACTTTGATTGACACTTGGATATTGGTCTTTGGAACCATCCAAGTTATCTCTCTAGTATTTGATAAAGACTCGCAGATTTCTATTTGCTTGAGTTTATATCAAATTGAGAGATTGAGATATAAACTCGTTGATATAATTTTTATATAGATTGAGTCTAACTGTCTAGTTGATTCTCTAGAAAGTATATTGGAGTTTGTCCATACAGATTGCTAAGCGAAATATTGGGTGTGGTTGTTGTACCCCCAATTTTTCACATCTAGTATGGGTACATTATCAAAATGAATGCAGACAGGTAATTGACTGGATTCATATCCTCAACAAACTATAAATAGATGATGGATTTCAACTAGAAAGGTACATATTTTATAATCCTTTTCTCTCCACTAAAACCTGTTTAGAGCTCCTTACTCATTGAGGCATCGGAGTGTTCTTGCAGGTACACCCCCCTTCTTTTTTATTCATCAAGAGTATTAGAAAGCCAAGAGCATTGGAGAGCTGGGCTGGAAATTTTTCATCATCAAGAAAGTATCACGAGGAAAATTATGAATCATCTCAATGGTCTATAATTCATCAATCATGTATTAATCTTGACTCATCCAACGATTAAGATTATATCATTTCAGTACAAATCTCGAGGAGTGTTGTAGGAACGTTTTTGCTACAACATCTTTTGGTGCCCACCGTGGGGCAGAAAAGGATTCTAAAAAAATAAATCAAGGTCCATGAAAAATCACAGGAAAATCAAAATAATGGGAACGACAATACGGATGCAAGAGTCCGAGGGAATCATAGCAACGTTGATCACCCACTTCGGGAAGGAGTTGAAACGTCACAAGCAACAACAACATCAAGGTGTCCCGTTGCAAGAACTTATCCCCACGGGATAAGTAGAGGAAATCGATGGGTATGTATCACAACTCCACCTTTAAGTGATGGTGCTAATCTGAACGTATCTCCAAGGGGTGGTAATCAACTCCAAACAAATATGCTAAACTCACGTCCGAAATCCCTCGCCAATAGGGGCCTTCGTTTGGCCTTGCGTTTTGCGCAAGCGGATAGGACAGGGGTAAAACCCGTGGATTTGACTCTGAGAAAGATTGCAAAATTTAGAAAACGAAAACAGATTACTAAAAGCGTCTCTAGAAAAGAGGCCACTAACTGGTAGTACCCAACATTCAGAAAGTTTCACTCTGCAACAGCATGCACGACCTTCACATGAGGGTTGGCGGGCACGACGGGGGCGAAATGATCGTGACAGGAGACACAGATCATCCAAAAGGAAAGCTACTGAGGATCGAAGGCCGAATCACCGCTACGAAAGTAATCACTTCAACGAAGAGGCGGAGCGACAATCTGGACCTAGCAATTGGCAGAACACAGCACGAAAGGGAGCAATACCTCAACGATCGAAGAACAAAAGGAGTTCCTCGAAGGGCGAAAGTGGAAGGAGTATTATGATGAAAACCGACGCTCGAAGAAACATAAACATAAGAAAGCAAAATCTAGGCAGAACAAGGAGTTAGTCAGAAATGAACGAATCCGTCGAGAGACTGAAGGAGATTCATCACAGATTGAGGAACTTAATAAAAGAAAGCTAAGTGAAATGATCAAGAAGGTGCTAGCTCAAAAACAGTCCAGGGAAGAAATGCTACAAGTTTTAGCAATGAAAAGGTCAATGGTCTCACCTTTCGTCGAAGAAATAAGGCGGTTCCGCCCACCATCTAACTTTGTGCAGCCCCAGTTCAATGAGCTATTTGACGGGAAGAGCGGCGATCCTGTGGAACATGCTCAACATTTCCAAGATTTAATGAGTCTGTGGGGACATAACGATAAATTTTTGTGCAGAACTTTTCCTGTAACACTGACGGGTAAAGCTTTGACTTGGTTTTCCCAGTTGGATTCAAATTCAATTAAGAACTTTGGGATGTTGTCAGATGCATTTTTTGAGCAATATAAGATCAATCTGGGAAGCAAAAAAGAGAGCAGTCACTTATTTGGATTACGTCAAGAAACAAATGAAAGCCTTACATCTTTTAACCAAATAAGCGTCAAGAATTTGGAGAAGTTTCGGACGGTTGATGCTGGACTCATCATTGAAGCATACAAGAATGCCTTGCCTTATGATGAATTTTTGGTATTCAATTCCTTAACCTTACAACCGGTAGGAAACCTCAAAGAACTATATGCAAGGACAGATAGCTATGCAAGGGAGGAAATTGAAAAAAGAGCAACGTTGTCACTGACGAAGGGGAGAGCTGAAATTCCATCCAAAGTGAGACATCATCCGTATGACGACTCCAAGAAGAAAAATCGTGAGGGTTCGGAAGGCCTCACTGGATAAGAGACGCAAACAAGTAATAAAAGTATTATTCTACACCAGCGTGCAGGATCTTCACATGAGGGTTGGCGAGCGCGAAGGGTATGAAGTGATCACGATATGACACTTGAATCATCAGAAAGGAAAGCTCCTGAAGCAAGTAATGTATCCAAGAAAAATGATCGCTACAAAAGGCATCACGCCATCGTAAAATCTGAACGACAATAGGTATCTAGCCATTGGCTGAACAACAGGTGTGAGCGATAGAAATACCTTGACGACAAGGATTGAGGGGAATACCTCGATAAGCAGAAGGAGTATTACAAAAAAAAAAGGGAAAGTTTCGCCTTCAAGTAAGAGAAAATTTACACGGATGTTGTTTATGGCAATAGTCCTATGCCAGATAAATAATGACACATATGTACCGACACGCATGAAAATGGTTGTCATCAACAGTATGTGACATGAACATCAATTGTCGACCACATTTGCATCACAATCAGCGTATTCAATTCGCACACGTTCTCTTAGCCTAGCCTCGCAAATATTAGCAATCTCAAGTTGTATACTCACAACAAATCATAGGAAAATATCTTGATTATGTCTCTACTCCAATTCCAGAGTTACTTGGTTGCACATTCGCCCTTGGTCCATCAGATGGATACAAGTTAAAACTTGCACGAGTTTAAAACAAATGAACCTACACACCGTTGCGAGTTTTACTCACGATAGTCGAACATCTGGGGGCGTCTAGGGAAGACCATACCTGATGGATAAGCTAGCAAGAGGAAGTTATATTGAGTGAAGAGCAGCAAAATAGATCCCATAACTTGGAACTTCGACAACTTGGAAATAGTTCACAATTGATCAGTAGGATGCATATTTGCGATGTTGCCATTCATGCCTCATAAGGTAAACCTAAACGATTGCTTTTTTTTTTTTTGCAATATTCGTATTTCGTAGTCCTACAACAAATGTATAATTCACATACAAGTGCATAATTCATAAACAAATGCATGATGCACACACTTCGATACTAGCCAGAGTCGTTTAATAATAACACTCGCATAACTAAGATCGATCGGACATAAAATCCGGGCATACTGGCCAGAGACGTCAGGCAATGACTCTCGCATAACCAAAGACCGATTCCAAGTCGACATCATCCTTCCTCTTGAGGTTATATTGAATGAAGAGCAGAATTTGTCTTATATAGCAAGAGGAAGTTATATTGAGAGCAGCAAAGATCTTATATAGCAAGAGGAAGTTATATTGAGTGAAGAGCAGCAAAATAGATCCCAAAACTTGGAACTTCGACAACTTGGAAATAGTTCACAATTGACCGTGGGATGCATATTTGCGATGTTGCCATTCATGCCTCATAAGGTAAACCTAAACGATTGCTTAATTTTTTTGCAATATTCGTATTTCGTTGTCCTACAAAAAATGTATAATTCACATACAAGTGCATAATTCATAAACAAATGCATGATGTACACACTTCGATACTAGCCAGAGTCGTTTGATAATAACACTCGCATAGCTAAGATCGATCGGACATAAAATCCGGGCATACTGGCCAGAGACGTCAGGCAATGACTCTCGCATAACCAGCACCGATTCCAACGTGACTTTGATTAGAGGGTATATTTTCCTTGCACGGTCTTAGTCAAAACTTGTGCAAATTTGCGAGCAAGCTAAACCGGTTTAGCGCATGCTCAAAAATAGCAAGGACCTCGTTCCATGGGCAATGGAACCCCATCTCAGGGCAATGAGAACCAAACCAACTTGGCTTTGATTAGGGAAATATTTCAAAAAATATTCCTTGCATGGTTTTAGCCAATACTTGCGCAAATTTGCGAGCAAGTTAAACCTAAACCGGTTAACACAGGCTCAAGAATAGCATGGACCTTGTTCCATGGGCAATGAAACCCCATTATCAGGCAATGAAAGTTCAGAAAAATATTTTATAATAAAGTTTTGCTGGCCGATCTGGAGCTAGAGCTAAAATAATAAAGAATATAAAATTGCATATATAAGCTTTATCGGAGCTGGAACGAACACAACTTATTTTGTGAATAAGCTTTTATGGAGCAAAATAGAAAAAATTGCACGAGGAAGCTTTGTTGGAAAAACAGTTAAACTGAAAAAACAGAGAAAAAAAAATCAATTAACGAAGAAACTTAGATGGAGTTAAAAAAATGCATGAAGAGACTTTGTCGGAGCGGGAGCCAAAATGGATTCTTTTTTTATATTTTATGTATATTTGCAAAAAGAAGCTTTACTGCAGTGGGAGAAAAAGGAGATAAGAAATCAAATCAATTTGCGAACTATATTTGATGGAGTCAAAATTATTATATCATGAAGAAGCATACTTGGAGCTGGAGCAAAAGAGGAAAAATAAAATAAAAAATATATACATGAAGAGGCTTTGTTGGACATGGAGGAAAAGAGCGAGGAGAAGAAAAAAACAAACAAATATATAATATGAAGATCTCAAAGGAATGAGTTTCATATATTACCTCATGCTCCCCGGGTTAGGTATGACATAAAGTGAAGCATCACCTGAAAAAGCATCAGAAGAACATCACTTATTAAGCTTTCAATGCATGGGTAGTTGTGATATTTTACAACCATCTAAAAGTTGCAGATCACGTCTCGGTATCACCATCATCGTTTTATCGATCTATGCACAAAGATCTATATTTCACAGAAGAAATATGCTAGATTTTTCGAATGTGAAGTTATACCGCAACCACAAGACGCGGTAGAAAATCTTCCATATGCAGGCATCTACAACCTCACCTCACAAGTGGATTTAAGTCTTACTCTTAGCAAGCAAAAAAATTCACCAAGTTTTGCGCCAGTGCAACCAGGAACTCTGGTCTTGAAAATGAGAACAACAACAATTGTTAATCCAAAAGACCCTTACATTATTCAAGAGAAGTGCCAACAAGTTATAGAATTCGATGCAGTAGCCTTGCCACACTGCAAAGAAAATATCTTGTCATAATGCAACAAAAAAACTTGTTACAGCAGCAAGTGCAATCATCAAGACTCGTTCATATTACACTCAGAAAACCCAACCCGCAACACCAACACCAAGTGCAACCTTGTTCGCAAGAAGACTACCATGTCACTTCAAAAAGTAGCTTGGGGGCGTCAGAGTACAACTATGAAGCAACTGGCCCGGGACACTCTTCTTAATCCACCAACAAGTTGGGAATTAAGAGGGGGCGATATTTGGACCACATAAATATGAAATGGGCTTAATAGGATCTTCAGCCCATTAACCTTAAACAAAAACATTGGGTCAAGGGTTGAAGCCTAAGTCCATTAAGGGTTCAAATCTATTGGCCTGTATTAAAGGTGACTACATTCATTGTAACCTAAAAAGTAGATGGATTTGTTGATGGTAAGACCAGGCATTAGTTCAAACTAGGAACTTAGAATTAATCTAGATATGTATTTAGTCCAAATACATTAATAATATGGTCATCCTAAAAGGAGGGGATGAATATAGATTATTAATGGGACCATGTACATTTAGAATGTCTAGATGCATAATTCTGATTTTATATGAAGATGAACCTGGAAAGCATCTAGTCTGGGTACATTATCAAAATGAATGCAGACAGGTAATTGGATGGATTCATATCATCTACAAACTATAAATAAAGGAGGGATTTCAACTAGAAAGATACACATTTTCTAATCCTTTTCTCTCCACTAAAACCTGTTTAGAGCTCCTTATTCATTGAGGCATCGGAGTGTTCTTGCAGGTACACCCCCCTCATTTTTTATTCATCAAGAGTATTAGAAAGCCAAGAGCATTGGAGAGTTGGGCTGGAAATTTTTCATCATCAAGAATGTATCCCGAGGAAAATTATGGATCATCTCAATGGTCGAATATAATTCATTTATCAGGTATTAATCTTGACTCATCCAACAGTTAAGATTATATCATTTCAGTACAAATCTCGAGGAGTGTTGTGGGAACGTTTTTGATACAACACTTTCATAAACACTTCTAACACAATTTTGTTTACTAAATCACTTTGTGTTTGTGAATCATTGTTTAAGTTTTGAGTGTTAATGAACACGACTTAATGCTTGAAAGCATGTTTGCCAATATGAACAATTCTTGTACATAGTTTCAGAACCATCACCCATAATGTTTCTGTGTAATTTCAAGGTGAACTTCTTACATGCTTACGTGAATTCCTAATATGAATTTTATATAACCTGAGAAAGTATTTGCTTGGATCTCAAGTTATCTTACCTTGAATTCGAAGATACCTAAAGTCTTGAAAATTTATAAATAGAGAGACTCATGCAATTAGATTTCTATATCCTTGGCACTTATGTGTCATATTTGCTTGCTAGAGTCGTCATATGAAAAAATAGGTTCCTTTGAGAAACATAATTAGGTAACAACTTAAATACTCCACTTAGGGTTTCTTGAAACTAGGTTATACTGTCGTTTACCTGATAGTTCGTATGTCCTGATCTTGTTCATATTGATCTTTAAGGTTCTTGTTATCTCAGATCAGGAACAAGATAGATAGAAATCGCAAAATTCTCTTCCTTTCATATTTTTGATGTCACCCGATAAATATCTAATCTCTTCTTTGATTTGTTTATATTGTTATTGAGAAGTGGTAAATAATCCAGGCTTCTCAGCTAACTTAGTATAAGTGTTCCGGATTCGTGAGGTTTGCTGGACTTTATCTATCAAACAGATTTTCAAATCTAAATGAAAAGGGAAATCAAATAGGCTTATATGTTAGAGGCAGATTGGTAAGAAAAGTCTTCACTTAGGGGCACGACTGTAGATGGATTTATAAAAGGGTTAAATAGGTCTCAATTACATTCCAAATCCGAAGTCTGATAGTATTCCTGTGTCGATAGCGGCTTAATACAGTTTTGTGTTCAAAGCTAGACGAGAAACTGAGATTGTTCTGGAGGTGCAGTTTTCCTTGTTAACAAAACTTCTGGTGTCTTGTGTTTTTCCTTTTCCGCGTCATATTGTTTTATCTTTATAATAGGAATAACACAAGTATAATATTTAATTAGGTCCTTATTAATTGTGATCAATAACGAGACTTGTTCTTGTTGAATTTATATCTTGAAAGATAGATTACAAGTTTCATACTTGTCAGAGTTCGGATCCTCTTGATTTGGATACGACTAAATTAATCTTGGGTATTAATTTGTAAGATTATCCAAGAACTCTTCTAGACAACCAGGTTCACATACTTTTAGTCTAGACATATTTATAATTGAATAGATAAATAAAAAAAAATCATATACATATTGATAGATCATTTTTCCAGAACATATGTCTACTCGTTTCTTAAGGAGTTCTCTGATCTGTTATATGATCGTAGACATGGTGGTGTCTATTTCATCGAGATTATTACAGCACCCATCAACCCAAGATAAACCAACCTTTGGAAGAGGTGGACTCGGTTCGGTAACAGCTTCAAGATCAAAAACGTTATCTTTGGCCCTACGTTGTTCATGATCAAAGATCTTTAACTTTCCAACAAGGTTGTTTCTGGAAAGTGTTGAAAGATCGTTTCCTTTAGTGATGACATGTTTCTTAAACTCGTATCGAGCTGGCTAAGAACTCAGAATTTTTCATCACAATATCCTTTTCGAAAATAGTCGTGCCTACCGCATGAGAGGTATTCATTATTTCAGATACCTTTTGATTAAATTCCTCAAACGAATATTCGTCAACCATACGAAGGTTTTTCCAATCAGATCAGTTAGGTTTGAAACATATTACTTCCATTTTTATAGTATCCCCTTCAAATACGGTCTCTAAGATATCCTAAGTATCCTTTGAAGTAGTACATGCAGATACGTGATATTGAAGATCTTGGCTCATGGCCTTTGCATCAGTGATTTCAATTGCGTGGTATTTATCTATGTCCTTGGGAATAATTCAATTGTTTTAAATGATTGTTGGCGGAATATATCCCTTGACTACTCGTACTCAAGTTTGAAAATCACGAGCTTGCAGGAAGGAACACATTGTTATTTCTATCAGAAGTAATTTGTGTTATCGAAGGCTGGTGGTACGCAGAACTCTTGTTCGTAGATTCAGAGAGCCACAAACACATACTTATTAGGCATAACGGTATTTATATGCTCCGATACCAATTGAAAAGGGCAGTGTACCAAGTAATACCACCAACTTTTTCGTTCGGCAACCTGTATGGAAAAAACCTATTACAATCACAAGTAGATCAAAGTAAAGACCCTTGAAAAAGATTGTATATAAAGTTTTTCTCTTTCTCTTCCACGATCAATATATATAGACCAAAGTCTGTGAATTTGATTATGTAGAAGTGTTCTTGGACGATCTTAAAGATCAATATGCAAGATCAATCTAGTCGTATCCTAATTAAGAGGATCCTAATTCTAACAAGTATGAAAATTGCAATATATCTTCAAAGATATGAATTCAACAAGAACAAGTCTTGTTTTGGATCTCAAATAATATGGAATTAAACTATCTAGATTGATTACGCACTACTTGTGATTTTCTTATTATAAGGAAAAAGAAATATAACGCGGAAAAGAAAAATACAAGACACCAGAAATTTTGTCATCAAGGAAAACTGCACTTGCAGAAAAATCCCAGTACCTCGTCCAGCTTTGGAACCTTACTGTATTAAACCGCTACAGACAATATCCAACTATCAGAATTTAGACTGGAATGTAGTTGATAACGAATTAACCCTCCAAGCAATTCAGGTGCAGTTCTGTTCATTACCTCTCTCGAAACTTGCAAGATTCGACGCACTTGATTCCCTTAGTTGACGTCATTTAAAATCTAAGGGTTACTTCAATCTCAGCGAATACTTTTGATACCAATCTGCCTCTAAAATAGAAGCCTATTTAATTTCCTTTTTGATATGTATCAATCTAGGTTTGGAAATATGTTTGTAGTAGACAAAGTATAACAAACCTCACGAATCCAGAACACTTACACTCAGTTAGCTGAGAATCCTAGATTACTTACCACCTCTCAAGAAAAATCCAAACAAATCAAAGAAGAGTTTAGATATCTATCTTGAGGAATCACAAAGTATGAGATAAGGATAAAAAAGAGTTTAGGTATTTATCTTGAGGAATCAGAAAATCTGAGACGAAGAGAACTTTGTGATTTATAACTATCTCGTCCCTGATCCAAGATTATGAAAACCTCAAAGATCAATAAAAACAACATCCGGATACACGAATTACCAGGTAAAAGATAGTCTGACCGGGCATCACGATTCCCTAATTGAAGTATTCAAAGTTGTAACTGTTTTGGGGTAAAAACTGATTATGCTGTTTTTGGTAAATTTGTGTGTGTTGATGAGAATCAAATTCAAACCCTAAACAAATGTACTGCACATGAGTACTTTTAGATTCGAGAGATCAATCTGTAAGACTCTGGCCTAAACCAAGAAATGGTCGTTCCAGATTCAATTCGGCCACAAAGTGAAGGAGAAGGGTTGATCTTAGGGATGGAAGCAAAGAAGGTGTTTGAGATCAGAATGTTGAATTATGAAGGTGTGGATGTTTTATGACTTGTATCAGAATATGGTTTCTGGCTACTTGTGTTGATAACACTTGTTGTTTAAAAATAGGTTGAAAAACCTATTTATACAAGTCATTGAGCGCACCCCTGATATCGTAGGAAGTGGAGGCAGTTAAGTAGTGGAGAAGTGGGGTTGTGCAAAAGGTGGTGACCATCACGTTTCCTCTGTGTGGGAAGACCGGTCACCCTTTCACCTACTACTTCCTCATTGTTGTTAACCGTCCGTCATTTCCTGACACTTTCTCGTAATGGGCGCATTGCACACCGCACGCCGTAAACCACCATACCAATACCCTAGTAAACGTCCCCCAGTTTGTGACATGTTTGATGTCTCGAGTAAATGGGTCAAGTCGTGAGACTTGCCGCTAGAAGCAGCACATAGTGCTTTTGAGTCAAATAACAAAATTATTCGTGGAATCAATATTTATAAAACATCGTTTATAATCGATGTATATAAAGCATCGCTTTTAAACAAACAGCTTAAAATATTCGATGCTCATGAAGCATTATTGTTTTAGAGCTCGTCTAAGTTAGTCGCGGAGCTTAATGTATTAAAAGGAGCATGACCGCCCTCTTTCAGGGAGTTAGTAGGTGCTACGCACGCATCACGGGAGAGGCCGATCAGTCCCTATAGGAGAGTGGAGGCTGG
Source organism: Papaver armeniacum (assembly GCA_023531295.1). Classification (NCBI taxonomy): domain Eukaryota; kingdom Viridiplantae; phylum Streptophyta; class Magnoliopsida; order Ranunculales; family Papaveraceae; genus Papaver; species Papaver armeniacum. The sequence goes on along the minus strand of JAJJWW010010099.1, from coordinate 83,516 downwards.
TAGACATTCTAAAATCCTATCGGTCGATCCAGGTTAGACCTGGACCGCTTAAATCGGCTAGCCAAGTTGAGTGGCTGTGACGATTTGCGGCAGTTAATGACTGCTATTGAATTACATGCAAGCAGCGCAACTAGTTACCTTTGGGCGATCGTTTGGGATCCTTATGGGCTAGTTGTTGCTTGGCCGATCGTTTCTTATGAAAGAGGAGTGGATGGTGATCACGACGACATCTTGTTTGTCACCTGAAATCAAATCTAGGCCGGTCGAATCGTCTGGCGAAGTTGGACGGCGGAGATGATTTGCGGCAGTTGCATACTGCCGTTGATGTAATTTAGGGTTTAGGAGCCGTGCGGCCAACTCTCTTTTGGGAGAACGATTCAAAGCACTTAGCGTTAGTTTGAGCAGGACAATCGGCCATGTGCAAAGGTGGGTTGCCAGTGAGCACGCTAATACCTTCGGGGCCGCCTGAAATTGAATCTAAGCTACTCGATTTGGCCGGCGAAGATGGATGGTTGTGATCGGTTTGCGACAGTAGCGCGTTGCTGCAACACAACTTAGGGTTTCCAAAATAGCGTGTTCACGTTACTTTGGGCAAGTGATTCAATGCGCTCTTGGCTTGCTATGAGCAAGTTGACCGACCAAGGACGGAGTTGGGTCGCCGGTGAACACGCCAGTACCCTTTTGATCATTCGAAAGAAGATCTAAGCCGTCCAACTAGGCTAGCTAAGTTGGGCGATTGTAATATTTTTGAGACCATTTTTGCCGGTCTTAGCTCGTTTGAGCTCATTTTTCAACAGCGCGATCACCCATGTTATGGCCAACGTTCAGAGGCGTTGGGGTGAACTGAAGGGAATCCGACCATTTGGGATGCTAGTGGGCCCGCCGGTGGTTGTCACGGTGATTTCCTAGTTCCGCTGGGAGTAGGTTAGGTTTGTCAAATTGTCTGGCCAAATCGTGTGGCCGTGATTGCTCTTTAAGACTGACATGGACAGTCTAGGTTTTCCTTAAGGAATGTAAGTGTGTCGATCGTGCTAACTTTTAATTAAAAAGCGCGTTGACACGAAAACTCTCTTTATCAGAGAGTGGCGCAGCCTATGTGAGTACTTTCATGCAGATTTCAATACTGACACTTCGGGAGATTCGTGCTACTCCGCTACGAGTGAACATTAATCGTCATGTCATGCCAACATTGAGAGTTCAGCTGGGGAATATAGCATAGGAAAATACTAGGCGGGCTCCGGCATTAGTGAGTAATGCAGCTAGGAGATTAAACACTCATTAGGCTCTATACTAGTGAACAATTCATCTAGGAGCTTGAGTTTCAATATAATACGAAGAGAGACATAGGCACACATCAGATTTTGATATATTCTCCAAATTCCCCACGGAATATAGATATATCAAGGTCTACTACTTCTGATGCTAGGTCAGGTAGACAGACTTTTACAGTTTTCGTCCTAAGCTAAAACCCACAATCAACAGTAACATAAAATACAGTTTTATGAAGAACCTAGGTTATAGAGGACGACTCTATCTTAGCAACTATGACAAAAGAGTGTTATGGATTAAGAAATAATGTTGCATGATTCTATCCATTTATAAATTTCAAGGCTCCAGGTAGCTTTGAATATAAACAAACACTTCTTTAATTAGTTTAGATGTAATTCTTATTAGGAATTCATATAAGCAAAGTGAGATGTCTACCTTGAAATTACACCGAAAAATATGCATCATGGCCTGGGATTCTGGAATCGTGTGCAATGATGGTTCATAGCGGCTAAGTAGCCTTTAAACTTATACACATTAGTAGTTTTCAATAACACTCAAGACTAATCAATAACCCACTAGCCCGAAGTGATATTATGAATAAAGTTTTCTTGGAAGTGTTATGAGAGTTTTAGCAAAAGTGAACATAGTAGAATAATACGTCTACTTTTGCTAATACTGGAACTATATAGGTGTACAGACTGGGTTTGAAAACCACTGACAATTCGCGAAGTCAGGCCCAGGGGTTTTGTAAACCTAAGTAGTTCGCAAAGTCAGATTCAAGGGGTTGGCAAAATGGGTCCGCAAACCTACCCGACATTCCCTTACTTAGATGTAAAGGATTCGCAAACCTCTTTCCGCAGACTGACTTCCGTTTTACATACAACTACGTTTACCTTGCACCAAATAGTTCTCCATCTCTCACAATTAATTTGAAACATCTCAAATAGCCATACACAATATGCATTATTGCTTGGGAAAACAAAAATAGTCTATGACCAATAAATTGGTCTAATTAAGATATTGTTAAGGATCTGTGAACACTCATTGCTTGAATCATTTTTCGAAAGTTTAACCAAGACAAGCTTGAATCGAGATTTCTTCTTTGCATTATTAATTATACTAAAATCATACGACATAGTCTCATAGGATAAAATGATAAATATCGTGAGTTAATAGGATAAGCCAGTCTTCAAATAACTCTTATTGATAAAGTTCTCTTAAATATCTTCGTTTATTCTTTAGTCTTCAATTTTTGAGGGTTATTCAGTGATGTCAGATACTCAACTTCCATACTCTAATCCTAGTCCGAGACTTGACTTTAGCAGACTAGAAATCAAGATATAGATTTGTACATCTAACATTGACAACAAGATTGAGAACAAAACTTGCAAGTTCGACCGAGCAATGCTCAAATATTAAAGAAATCAACTATGCCTTATTAAGGAAGCCCAATTGGATTTATCATTGAAGCATGGTGGTTTATTAAAGAAACCAAATCTGCTTATTAAGGAAGCCCCACCCGATTTATTATGGAATCTAGGTGGTTTATTAAAGAAACCAACTCCGAACCAAGCTTATTATGGAATCCTGTGGTTTAAAATAATAGATATGAAGTTATACATCTCAAAATGTTCTCATGTTTAGTAGGTATACAGAGAGAATAATGAAGGAAAAAATAAAGAAAAAGAAATCCACACTGTGGGATAGTGTAACAGTTACCATGTGGCAAATCCACCCTCAAAAATCCGCAAGTCGGTTTTTTCAACGAGTGAGGTGAACTGGTGAAGTCGGTTTCTATAAAAGGATGGTCGGTTTAGGCCCTAACGATTAAATAGCCCTATAAGTTAGGACCATCTTCAGTAATTAGAACAAACTTTCTTCTCCATATAAATTCCAAACCACAATAGTTTCATAACCCTTTTTTTTTTCTCCTCTCAATCTAGGGTTTTAGGGTTCTTCTGGTCCCTTTAGACCAGTTTCAATCAATCCCTTTCGTTTTAATCAAATCGATCCCACGGTTTTAGGGTTTGAAGGAATTGTTGGGAATGTCGACGGAGAGAAAAAGGAAAGTAAGTTTATTTGATGTAGTTGATGAAACATCCGTATCTGCTGCTGCTAAACTTGTTAAGATGAATGGATTTGGAGGGGGTTTAATTCATAATAATCCACTTGTGAATCGATGGAATGGAAGACCGTATTCGCAGAGATATATGGATATTTTGGAGAAAAGAAAAACACTTCCTGTTTGGCAACAGAAAGATGAGTTTTTGCAGGTTTTGAAGAATAATCAGACTTTGATTTTGGTTGGTGAAACTGGTAGTGGTAAAACTACTCAGGTATAATTTTATGCCCTATGTTTTGATTTTGCCCCAAATTTAATTCTGCCCTTATCTTAATTTTAGCCTGTGATTTCATCATGTAATGCCCTAGTTTCATAGTCTCTGTGGATTTTCCTGTGGGCATTGATTATTATACCTTAATTTGACCTAGAGTGTGGTTAGTGATACACAATTTATGCATGGGGAATTTGGTAGTACTTGAGATTCACCGTATAACAAACCCTGACTTGATTATTATTTTGTCACTGGTTTCTGCAGTGCCAGAAAGTTTGTGGATTTTGGTGTTCTCTTACTAGTTACATATTTTAGGATAGGGTGCCCCTTGAACCTGTTATAAGTAGCTGTCCCCTTAAAGTTTAGTTGTAGTTGATTGAATGTTGCCTTGGTTACATGATAATGGGGCTTTCAGAATGTTGTGGATGTATGAAGCTGTGGTTAGTCGACTATTCTGGTAACTTGAGGATTGAAACAAATTCAGAGTTCTTTAAGGGTGTTTTGTTCATGAAACCCAGAATATTAGCATACATAGGGTTGGTAACATTATTTCTTTTTTAAGTAACTATGTTCTAGTAGTTTAGTGTTTATTGGAATTCAGTAGGTACCTTACTAATTCATTATTTTTTAAGTAACTATGTTCTAATATGCATTATTGTACAAACAGATTCCCCAGTTTGTGATTGATGCTGTCGAGTTAGAAAATCCAGGAAAGCGAAAGAAAATGATGGTTGCTTGCACCCAACCACGTAGGGTTGCTGCTATGTCTGTTTCTCGACGTGTTGCTGAGGAGATGGATGTGACAATCGGAGAAGAAGTTGGTTATAGCATACGTTTCGAAGACTGTAGTAGTGCAAAAACTGTTCTCAAGTAAGCTTTTTCTTCTGAAATAGTCTGTGGTGTCGAACTATACTCTATGTGCCTGAATAGTTTATTTTGCTTCTTGAAACAATCGGAAAGAGTATGAGATGGTTTTATGCTGTTAACTTATGTATATTTGATCTTGGTGTCACAGGTACTTAACAGATGGTATGCTCTTAAGAGAAGCTATGACTGATCCTCTCTTGGAAAACTATAAAGTGATAATTCTGGACGAGGCTCACGAAAGAACTTTAGCGACAGATGTGTTGTTTGGTCTTCTGAAAGAAGTCTTAAAAAATAGACCAGATCTTAAATTGGTGGTTATGAGTGCAACCCTGGAGGCTGAAAAGTTTCAGGCATATTTCAGTGGTGCCCCTCTTATGAAGGTTCCTGGAAGGCTTCATCCAGTTGAGATATTCTACACGCAGGATCCTGAGAGAGATTACCTTGAAGCAGCAATTCGTACAGTTGTGCAGATACATATATGTGAGGGTCCCGGTGACATTCTTGTTTTTCTAACTGGAGAGGAAGAGATAGAAGATGCATGTCGGAAAATAACAAAGGAAATAGGAAACCAGGGTGAGCAGGTGGGTCCTGTGAAAGTAGTGCCACTGTATTCTACTCTCCCTCCAGCGATGCAGCAGAAGATATTTGATGCTGCTCCACCTCCTTTGAAGGAGGGTGGTCCTCCTGGAAGGAAGATTGTGGTGTCAACCAATATTGCTGAAACTTCTCTGACTATAGATGGTATAGTTTATGTTATTGATCCTGGGTTTGCGAAACAGAAAGTCTACAATCCACGAGTGCGAGTGGAATCCTTGTTGGTGTCACCAATATCAAGGGCAAGTGCTCACCAGAGATCAGGTCGTGCAGGAAGAACACAACCTGGGAAGTGTTTCAGACTGTACACGGAGGGAAGTTTTAATAATGATCTTCAGCCGCAAACATACCCAGAAATATTGAGGTCAAATCTTGCAAACACTGTTCTTACCCTGAAGAAACTTGGAATTGACGATCTGGTGCATTTTGATTTTATGGATCCACCTGCTCCTGAGACATTGATGCGTGCGTTAGAGGTGTTGAACTATCTGGGTGCTTTGGATGACGAAGGAAACCTTACTAAATTGGGGGAGATTATGGCTGATTTTCCGCTGGATCCTCAAATGTCAAAGATGCTTGTTGTTAGTCCAAGCTTTAATTGTTCCAACGAAATTCTCTCAATTTCAGCTATGCTTTCAGGTATGTATGAATCTTATCTATTATATTACTTATGTTTTTCTATTGTGTCTGTGTTCCATCTTACCGCAGTTTTCCATGGTTCATGGATGACTCCTTTAAGTCTTTTGGTTTTCATGGATAAGTTAGTGGTCAAGTTCAATGGCATGTGCTTGCAATGCCTAGTTTCCTCCTAAGTTGCATGCACGGGTTTAAGAAAAAGAATAAAAAATCTTTCAAGAGTTTGTTTTGATTATGCAAGTGCATGGGTCCATGTCCTTAGAGTTGTTTAGATGTTCATCTAGGCTTGTCATCAGCTACTTGTCTGGGTTACATGCCACTTGTTGGCATGTGCCATAGAGATTTCTTAGTAAGTGCTGATGCAGTTAGTTGCAGTTTCTCAGTTATTCTCTCATGAAGCAAGTGGTTTCGTCTCGCCTCTATGCATCTGCTGACTGACCTACCGTGGGCCTCCTCTGTGATAACAATTTCTTTCTTTAGTACCCAATTGCTTTGTCCGGCCTAGGGAGGCTCAAAAAGCTGCAGATGAAGCGAAAGCTCGGTTTGGCCATATTGATGGGGACCATCTCACACTTTTGAACGTGTATCACGCCTACAAGCAAAACAGTAAGTACAGTATTATCATTTTTGAAGATCTGCCCATTTATCCGCCTTTTAGGGTTTCGTCTTATTTGTTGCTCGTTTGTGTACGCAGATGAGGACCCTTCGTGGTGTTATGATAACTTTGTCAATGCTAGGGCGCTGAAGTCTGCTGATAATGTGAGGCAACAATTAATGCGCATCATGACCAGATTCAACCTCAAGCTATGCAGCACAGATTTCAACAGCCGTGACTACTACATCAACATCAGGAAGGCTATGTTGTCCGGTTATTTCATGCAAGTAGCTCACCTTGAACGTACAGGACACTATCTTACAGTGAAAGATAATCAGGTAAATGTTTTGTTTTCTTTATTTTACAGCTACTAGGTAGCATTTGGACAATGGAAAGGGAAGAGTTGTTCTCACATACCAGCTTTCTCGTCTCACCTCATCTGCTTCTGCAGGTTGTCCATCTGCATCCATCAAACTGTCTGGATCACAAGCCAGAGTGGGTCATTTACAATGAGTACGTGTTGACTAGCAGGAATTTCATTCGTACCGTTACAGATGTTCGCGGAGAGTGGTAAGTTGATGATGGATTGAGTAGTTATTTTTCATTAGTGGGTTGTTAATTGAGAGTATAAGAGTGGTCATATGAATTATACTTATTTCTGTGTATTTGTCCTGCAGGCTTGTTGATATAGCACCCCATTATTATGATCTGGAGAACTTTCCACAGTGTGAGGCGAAGCGCGTCCTGGAAAGGCTTTACCAGAAACGAGAGAAGGATAAAGAAAACAGCAAGAACAAAAAGCAGTAGTCAACTGGATTTTTGTTACAATCGCACTGGTATGTTGTGCCTGACACGGCCGCGACCAAACATTTCCCTAGTTTGACGCCCCTCTTTATGTAGAACCACCTATTAATGGGTTTATTTGTAATGCTTTATCTAGTAAAACTGGAAACTCTATATCACCCTTTTCTGATTTGACCTTGGATATGTTTTGGTCTCTTAATTTTTCTCCTGTTTTACTTACCAAAGTAACTCTATATGTTTGTTTAAAAACCAAATACATATCAATTTCTGCTAGTTACCAAAGTACCAATATGTTTGATAGAAAGCCAAATGCACCATTAACCTAGGGTTTTCCAAAACCATTATTAGGTTAACGACTTGAAGACTTTATTTGGGATTCATTGAAGCCAAGATCCAACTATTTTCTTTGTAGTTGCGTACCTTACTTTTTTTTATGTTGAGTTTAATCTTCTCTAAGTTATCTCCATATTTATCTCCGATAGAAGATATAAAAGTAATCCAAATGCATCTTGTGATTCAATTTTTTCTCGTTAATCAATTAGGTTATTGTGAGGTGACTAATATTTCAAGATAAGACCGGATTATTAGTTGAATTTCCTGTACACCTTGATCTTTATCTTAAGACCAATAACCAAATAGATCTCAATTTTTGCTAGACAAGTGTTTGTATAATAATTCCTGCCCTACTGTAAAACTAATCAAATAATTCCTGCTGTACTGTAAAACTAATCAAATACAGTATTTGATTAGTTTTACAGTATTCCGTGAACAAGCGCGGAGCGAGGCAGAGCCGGAACAGTACTAAATGGATCAAACAAATTTGTGGGCTCAAGATGTTTGATTTTAGGTAGATATATAGGAACATGCACACGAGTAACAAAAAACCAACTACAGTGAGCTCCATTCCGGTCTGGCAACTGAAAGAAAATGTTAAAGCTTCTACCACCACACAAAATAAACCGGAAGAATATATTATGATAGGGTAAAGTGATTAGACATTTGACTACTTTTCTCTTTTTGTTACCATGAAGGATGTTTGGGCGATTTTGATTATGCATATACTTATATCAGAAAGGAATTATTGATGCTCATGATATTTTACAAACCACAACTAGTTTTCCTCTTTGTAGACAGATTCTTGCGACGAGTCTGACATCTGGATCCAACTACTGATTCATGCCTTCTTTTAAGATCGTAATTGTGAATGTCACCTTTAGCATTACATTATTTCAGGTGTGTAGTCAGGGCTGGTGCAGTCCAACAATATGAACTTGGCAGTAGGTTCAGCAAAACTAAAGCTGTTTCCTGCTCTAGTCTTGTATATGCCTGGAGACAACACACATTTCATACAAATGTACATATCTATTCCCGGCCTTAGTAATACAGGTAAACTTAAAAGTTCGCGCTCCAACGTTTTCCTTAATGTGTTATACTCGCATCTCTTGCTCTCTAGCTAAGCCTGTACCTGTATATATCGTTCACAAATTTTGAATGCTCTCTTTGGATAGGATTCAGGATACTTCAGCTATCACCCTGCACCTTTTACTTCGTTGTGGTTGAGATCAATCTACAATCCACCTATGCAGCATAGCTGCAGCACCTTATGTATTTGTATCAAGCTTTTACTAAATCACTGCAATAGTAATTTTTAGAGCTAGAAATCAAGGAAAATCCCGTCTTAAGTTTTCTAACCAATTTCAGGTACGTGATCCTTTTCTGCCCATTTTGAAGAACCGAGAAAAAGCTTAGCCTTGTCACTGTGCACAACATTACTAATTCTGTTGATTGACATATTAACTGCACCCATGATGCCATTGGATGTTGTTTAGGCTGGGAACTTTATTTTGGTAAAAAACTGACTTCTACCATTCCACATAGACCTAACAGACATTGGCAGAATTCAGATTAGTCCTAGTGCTACGGTACCAAGAGTTCAATAATTCAAAACGGTACCCTGCTGCAGTAAACAAAGAATGGTTAACCATAATTTTGTTTTTGCCACACATGGGGCAGAGCCTCGAAGAGGACCTACAAGTTTCCAGGTTATAAATTGGATTCCTGAGATGGCCATAAGGTCCCAAATGAGATTCCAGCTGTTTTACCTATGAAAGTTTCGAGTAGTGCTCTTCGGCAGTTCCATATATATGGACTTAACTGTGAGTGTTCCATCAAGAGACAAGGACCATGTAGGCACATCCCTATCACTGCTGTCACAGAGATGAAAAATGCTAATAAAATTTGCAATAGGACTGAAGCATCAATCATGTCCATTCATACAATTCTTGCAAGTCTGAGAGTTAGAACATATAACCTACCCACTGCAAGACAATAACTAGCTCTGAACTGGCCAATTCTTATCCCGGTAACATTTAAATTTCATAAGGTAATAACAACATACTTAAGATCAGTAACGATAGATGTTTCTAGTTATATTAGGGGTCTTAAAGAACTACCCATCTCAATAGTTGTGAAAGTTGCTGAAATGAAATCCCTCATCATGTCAATGTTATGCAGGTCATTTCCCTGGGTATGACCAATTACTCATTCAGAGCCGCATAAGGTCTAGGGCTTCACCAGCATGCAATCCAGTAGAAATTCTAAGCTTCCTGAGATCTTCATATGTGAACGGCTTGTAGAGACGAGGATGGTTAGAGTCAACAAAGACATGTGGAGCCTCCACCATTGCTTCCTTGGGGCCAAGTAGAAAAAAAGCAATTGAAATACGTATTGCCGCCTGCTTGCACTGCACACGGTGCCTTACATTGCAAAACGCACCATTACTCCACACCTAATTTAGACATCCCAAAAATTCAAAGTTTCTTAGAAATTAAGCTAGCATAAGTGAATTGATATTGATAGATTTAAGGAAATTGTCTAGTTAATATTACCGTAGCCATGTCTCCGAGATTAACACATAACGATCTTGGTAAAGGATCAACGGTTACATATTTACCAGATGATTTATTCCAGACTTCAAGACCACCAACACAATCATCTTCTTGAAGTACAGTGAGGAAGCCAGAGTCTGTGTGAATCTGGACCCCAGAGGAACCTATACTTTCTTGTGTGAAGTTGTATTTGTTAATCCTGAACTGACAAGGCCATCCCTGCGCCAAATCATTTCTCAAGCCCATACTCTGTGCTAACATTCCGCACAATTCCATTATCAACTCATGTAAAGCCTTCGAGTATGACTTTATAACTTCTCTGCAAAAACAAATAGTAACATTTTGCCTTAGAAATATGAAAACTCTATTCAGTGGCAAACTTAATTTCTCAATGTAATTCAGAATAGCAGGGGAGGGGACCCTAGAGTCATAGATTTTATCTATAATTCAGCCGAAGATCCAATTCTCGCACTAAAAACCAAGTTAAGTGAGAATCAGTGAGGAAATAGAAAGTACCTTTGCTGCGGGGATGCATCCAGCTGAGTGCAGAAGGTTTCAACAGCATCGGAAGATCCCATATCATACAGACCCAATGCTTCATATAGAGGATTTTTCTCATTCGGGGCCCTATATCCACTCCCCTCGATCACATCAGTATTGCGCCGTTTGATTTCAAGCGGTCGATCAAAAAGAGCTCTGACAACCTGTTTCATATCTGACAATAATTTATCAGGTATGCCGTGGTTGATTATCCTAAAACATCCCCACTTTTTACATGCTTCTAAAATCTTTGCAGACTGCCCTGGGAATTTCTGTAGATCGATCACGGGAATTGAAACAGCCTCCATTTGCAACAACAAACAAGACCTGAATTTCTTCTGCGGAGTTCTATGGACAGAGTTCAGATGTATGGGAATGGGAAGAAATGATGACTTATAGATAGAGTGAAGTGGTATTTATAGATCTACGTAGGTGGAATTTTAGTGCGACAATTTGTTGAAGTTTGACGATTGGTTTCGTGGAGAAATCAAACTCATCTGGTCTTGTTATTTTTGACAGCATCTCAAGTGGATGAGAAAGAGGATGAGAAAGCGGCAGTCACCTTCCTACTCTGTCCAACAAACCAATGGGTAGGTGCAAAGGTTTTCTGGTTGCACCAACCTCTTGGCATAGGAAAGTATTCCATTCCAATAGGTTCCATTCATGTATCTTAAGCAAAGGAAATAGTTTTGCTAAATCTGTGAAGAGAGCATAATCAGCCCCATTATAATGCCATAAATGACTTGTTCTTGATTTTGAGCCGTTGGAATGGAATACTTTCCTAATAGGCATCTAGCTATTGGGGCGGTGCTTTTTTTTTCTTCTGATTCTGCCGTCTCACAATTGAATTTGTGGGTGTGCACAAGTTCCCTTCTTAGCTTTCGGTCACTCTTCAGTTTCTAGTTTGGGTAAGACATTAAAATTGGAGAATGCTTTTGCAAAATCTGTTTCTTTGTTTGAATGGTTAGAAATTTAGTTGCACTAATTTCAGATTAATAACTTCTTCACATCTATCTGGCATCTTTTAATTGAACCAGGTGCCCAGGGCCGTTAACGGTAACCTGAGTACTTGACATCCTTTTGCATTAAACCTGCATAATCTCTCTACAGATACAAACGTCCAGTTATAAGATTCCGTGGTTGATTGGTTTTGATGAAGCCTTCCCTGGTGCTCTTCAGTTAGCTCTTACTAGAACGATTTCTGATCATAACCCTATTATGGTTATAACCAATCCTTCGGTTAGCAGCAAGCCGTACTTTAAGTTGGAGCGTAGCTGGATTGAACACAAGGATTTCTATAAGATGGTGAAACTGTGGTGGGAAACAATGAAGTTTCAAGGAGCAGCGAGTACAATTTTCTTTCGGAAAATGCAAAACTTGAAATTTTTCATAAAGCAGTGGGGTTTGCGAGAGTTTGGAGGTGTTAAACGAGAAAAGATTGCTTTAACTGAAAAGATAGGTGAGCTAAACGTTCTAGAAGAAACTACAGTGCTTCTTCCTGACCAACAGGTTCTTAGATTGCAATGTAAAACTAAACTCAGGAATATTGAAAGGTTGGAGGCTAGGAAATGGCAACTTCGGGCGAAACAAAACGGATTCAGATGGGGTGACGCCAATACTGGGTACTTTCATAGAATAGCAAGTGCACGAAAGAAAAGAAACACTATTGCCAAACTTCAAATTGACGGGGTGGATTGTATGATCAAAATTTAATTAAAGAAGAGATAAGGAACTACTACATTAATTTTTTTTCAGCTCATAATGATATCAGCTCTTCCCTAGATGATTTGCCTTTTTCGGTGGTGAGTGATGATGATAGAGTCTGGTTGGAAAGGAGTTTTTCGGAGGATGAAGTCTGGGATGTTGTGAAGAAGATGGGCAATAACAAAGCTCCGGGGCCAGATGGTTTCACTTCTGAGTTCTATAAGAAATGTTGGGATATCATAAAAATTGATGTCATGAAAATGCTTAATGATTTTCATCATTTTGGTTCCTTAGACTGGAGGTTAAACTGTTCTTTTCTTACTCTCATTCCGAAGAAAGAAGATTCATGTACTCCTACGGATTTTAGACCGCTAAGTCTAATTGGTAGTGTGTATAAAATTCTATCGAAGGTGTTAGCCGGAAGATTGAAACTTGTGATGCCAAAGCTCATTTCGGATTTTCAGGGGGCTTTTATTCATGAGAAGCAGATTTTGGACGGTGTTTTGATTGCTAATGAGTGTGTTGATAGTAGACTTAAATCGAAGAAGCCTGGAATTCTGTACAAGATTGATATGGAGAAAGCTTTCGACAACATCAACTGGCATTCTCTTCTCCGTATTCTCTACAAACATGGTTTTGGCGAGAAATGGATTTCTTGGATAAAGTGGTGTGTCACGTCTTCTCATTTTTCAGTTTTGGTGAATGGAGGCTCCACGGAAAGATTCAAGCCTTCGAAAGGCTTAAGGCAAGGTGACTCACTTTCTCCCTAACTTTTCCTTCTAGTGGTTGAAATTTTGGGTAAGTTGATGAATGATGCGGTTCAAAGGGTTCAGATTACCGGGTTTAAAGTAGCAGAAACTGGGAGTATGATTTCTCATTTACAGTTTGCGGATGATACTCTTATTTTTATTGATGGTAATGCGGATGAGGTAACTAGACTTTTTATTATCTTGTCAATGTTTGAGTCTTTAACGGGCATGAAACTTAATCTGGACAAGAGTACTATGATAAGCGTTGGCGCGGATGAGGTTATTGGGGTGTTAGCTAAGGAGCTTGGCTGTAAAACAGAGGTTCTGCCAATTAAATATCTTGGAATGCCGATTGGTGCAACCTCGAGAAATACTTCAATTTGGGACACTGTTTTAGAAAAGATGGCACAAAAGTTAGCTTCATGGAAGAAGAAATTTTTGAACAAAGCAGGTCGACTTGTGCTTATCAAGAGTTGTCTAGCTAGCTTACCGGTATATTTTTTATCTCTATTTCACTTGTCGGTTTGTGTAGAGAAGAAAATGATAAAATTGATGAGAAACTTTCTATGGGGTGTTATTGAAGGGCGTAATAAAATGGCTTGGGTAAAATGGGACAAGATCAATTTAACTAGGGAGCAAGGTGGATTAGGTGTGAAGAATTTTTGAATTACCAATGAGACTTTGCTAGTTAAATGGATATGGTGTTATACAAAACAAAAACAAGCATTATGGAGAACTATTGTTCAACAGAAGACTAAGGCTGATGCAGATTTGATTTTGCCGGTTGATGAAAATGCTACACAAGGACGGAGCTTATGGCGAAAAGTAACTAAGATGGTTCCATAAATGCATAGTTTGGTCAGGTTTAAAATTCGAAATGGAAAGGGGGTTAGATTTTGGTTGGATCGTTGGCACGACATGGGGTACTTAAAGGATATCATTCCAGTGATTTATAAAGCTTGTTCTCGGAAAGAAGACTCGATAGCTCAGATGATTAGAAATGGGGAATGGTATGGAAGTTTCAAACATCAGCTGAACGCTAACGAACAACTTGAATGGGATATGTTGCATCGTGACATTGGAGCAGTTCCTAGCCTAATGGAAGAACATGACGAGGTTGAGTTTGTTCCCAATTACAATTGTTAGAGCATTGCTCGGTCGAACTCGCATGCGTTGCTATCTTGATTGATACATTTTTGTGTCCTAATTGTCCTCAGTGTCTCTATTGTTAGTGCTTGATTTTGTACTTATTATGGTGTTTTTATGTTTGTGTAGGTGTTTTTGGAGAAATACACTTGTGCGGAAAAAGTTGCTCGAAAAGTGCTTTTTGGACCCCCGGAGGACAATTGCTATACGGACCCTCACTTTTGCTAAGGGGCACCCACGGCTATATATAGCCCATTTATCCATCGTACCCATCTTCAACATTTTGAATTTCATTTTTGGCGGGAAAACAAGTTTCCTTCCTGGCAGATTAATCGATCGGATTTTGGAGGGGTTATAATGCGATTCAATAGCTAAAATTTCATGGGATGACTTAACTAAGCGTAACAGGCGTGCTATGGGTCGATTCGTCGTCCAACTTTGGCTAGATAACTCGTGTTGGAGCAAAACAGGGTGGATGGAAATATTCACGGGATATCATGAATCGCTGTGAGTTTGAGACGTGCACTGCTCGAGTTTGGAGGAATTTGTACACTGAATGGAGCGTGTGAGAGATAAAAAAGGAGAGTTTTCTGTTGTCAGGCGTGTGTATAAGAAATTATAGGAAACAATCCCGTGAAAATATTCTCCATTTACTGCCAGATATTTTTGGATTAATGAGGAGTTATTCTTGCTCCAAAGGTGTTTAAATAGTTGCTGGGGTCGATATGAAGGATATGGAGAGTTTGGGGAGGTTTTGGAGCACAACAGAGTGAAGATCAATCGAGTGGCAGAATTGTTTTCTGCTGCTGTTACACCAAGAACACGAAGAACAGACGGCCAAAGACCGTCGTTCTTCAACAGTGCTAACGACTCGCTTTTGTGGGTCGTATATTGGAGGCAGACTTAAAGAAATAGTAACAACAACAGTTAGTATTTAACGATCTCTGTAACAGTGGTTTGTAACGCTTTTCATGCGTTGCAAATTCCTGGTTTATTTGATATCTCTCCTTTTCATCATTTGTAAGCGCCTTTGAGCAATAAAATCATATTTCGAGCGTGTTTCCAACATGATGAGCTAGACCCCATTACTGGGACGACGGAGGAAGACGAATTTCATACATGGGTAAAATTATTTAATTCTTTTTTAAGACTTTTGCATTAATTTTAATTGAAATATGATTTGAATTAATTGGTTGTCATTTAATTTGATGATGTATGCTTAGCTTAAATGTTTTGATACATCATGCTTAGGATTTACAACCAATCTTTTGAGGATCTATCTTGACAAAATCAGAGTCCATGTTAATTTTATTTATTGAGCTTTACTTGTTGAGAATAAATAAATTGAACCCTATGTTATGAATTCGACGAAATCCTAGTCCCAGTAACTCTCTTCATCCTGTGACAATATTTGTATAAATTTTCCTTTTATTTTCTTTTATTAATTCTTAAAATCAATCTCGTCAAGTCCGAGTGAACGACAACCCTTTTACTACTACAACATCATTGAAAATATCCATCATATCTCAAGCATGTTTGTCAATGTTAGTGATCAAAACTATAAATCTTGATTTCTAGCCTATGTAGCTAAATGTCTCGGACTAGGATAGAAAGTGTAGTTGAGCTCAAGAACTCCATGGCAATCATCATACAAGACGAAGGACTACTCGAGGAACCGGTGGAACTTCATCGACTAAAAGGTATGTGGAGACTTGAACTTATCTGTCACTCAAAATTAGTCTATCTCCTACTCTTGAGACAAAAGTCGTTTAGACGTATAAACTTTAATTATACACATTTGCTATTTCGAGCCGAGTTTAACTCGCATATCTATTTTTCGAAATATGTGTTGGTAAGCTTTCGCTTTAACCGAATTCATCTTTACCTAGTGACGAATGTCATGATATGTTTCAATCACTTTGGAAATTGCTCTGACGAAAAATGGTCTGTGAATAACGGATATATAACGTTCTCTGAGAATGTTTCAATGATTGAAATGAGAGTTTAGATTACATAACCATTGGTAGGATATAAGCATTGTTGTGGAAACACATGTATGTATAATTCCTTATTCCTTGAACCAAAGTTTGCGAACTTTGTTGATCAAGAGAAATGGAAGTGGCGCAATCCAAGTCCGCGAACTGGCGGAAGTTCTCACCCGAGAATTTTTGCTGGAGTTTGTTTACTCCTTCCATGAGCTTAAGTCCGCGAACCCAGTCCGCGAACTTGAGTAGGTTATATCTAAAACCGGTTGTTCTTGAACTAATATTTATATAAACTAAGGAGTGCTTTTGCAAACCATGGTTATAAAGTTCATGAACCGATTCGAGTGAATCAAACCGTTTTTTCTTCGATTGTGTCTTGTGTAGTTACATAAGATCCAAGCAATTGAAAAACTCTCTAACTAGTTCATTTGAATCATTTGAACTAGTTATGATGAAGAAGAATATGGTTGATATGAGAGTGATCATATGGCTAACCATTTGGTTGACTATTGTTGAACCAAAAATTGTTAATGTTTGGGCACGGTTCATAAACCAAAAATAGAACATTTCATTTGTGTGTAGCAAGCTAAGTTTTCGATCCAACGGTTGAGAAATATTAGCTTGAATCTAATCAGGTTTTCATCTAACGGTGAATATTAAATGCTTTGTTACTAAGCTAACATTGATTGCAAACCCTGATTTGAAAGACTATATAAGGGAGAACTCTAGCAACTGGGAAACCTAATCCCCACACTTTACGTGTGATACTAGTTTGCTAAGCTAGAGTCGATTCTCCTTTAACCTTTGGTTTTCTTCTTCTAAAACGACTTAAAGACTTCATTGGGATTGTGAAGCCAGACCGATACTACTTTTCTTGTAGTTGTGTGATCTTATCTTATTGTTTCTATCGTACGAGTACAATTGAAATAATTGGCTTGAGATTTATATCTCCGATAGGCAAGATAGAAAAGAAATGACAAACACTTCGTCTCATCGTTTGTGATTCCACAATATCTTTTTTTTCGCTGCGTCGATTAAGATTATTGTGAGGTGATCAATAATACTAGGATGTTCTTCGGGAATATAAGTCCGGGTTATTGATTGATTCCTGTTCACCTTGATTTATCAAAAGACGGAACGAAACTTATAGGTTTATTCGTGGGAGACGGATTTATCTATTACTATAAACTTTTCTGTGTGATACAGATTTGTTTATTAAAGTATTCGACTTTGGGTCGTAGCAACTCTTAGTTGGGGGTGAGATCAGCTAAGGGAATCAAGTACGTGGCATCCTGCTGGGATCAGAGGCGTAGGAGCATAACTGTACCTTGGATCAGTGTGAGATTGATTGGGGTTCAACTACAGTCCATACCGAAGTTAATTTGGAGTAGGCTAGAGTCTGTAGCGGCTTAATACAGTGTGTGTTCAATCTGGACTAGGTCCCGGGGTTTTTCTGCATTTGCGGTTTCCTCGTTAACAAAATTCTGGTGCCTGTGTTATTTCTATTCCGCATTATATTTGTTTATATAATTGAAATATCACAGGTTGTGCGTTGTTCAATCAATTAGAATATCCGACCTTTTGGGTTGTTGATTTAAATTGATTGACACTTGGATATTGGTCTTTGGTACCATCCAAGTTATCTCAAATTGATAAAGACTCACATATTTCTATTTGCTTGAGTAAAGATCAAATCGAGAGATTGAGATATAAACTCTTTGATATACTTTTTATCTAGATTGAGTCTGACTGTCTAGTTGATTCTCTAGAAAGTATATTGGAGTTTGTCCATACAGATTGCTAATCGAATTGTTGGGTGTGGTTGTTAGACCCCCGCTTTTTCAACAATAACAAACTTTGTTATGATACCCTTGCTGGAAACGTGCCAGAATGCTCTTTCTCTAGGTTTCCGTGGAGAAATTATATTCCTCCAAAAGCAAGTTTTCTGGTTTGGGATATTTGCAATGGTTCGCTACCTACGAGAGCCATGCTCATGCATCATAGAATTAATTTGGATAGCACGGCCTGCCCACTCTGTAATGATGCCTTGGAGACGTCTGACCATTTGATGTTGTAGTGCTCTTTCACATTCAAAATCTGGGATTCTTTCCTTAAATCGTTGAAGATTTACTGGCTGTTACATGGTTCCGTCTTGCATCTTTTAGAAGCTTGGGATAACAATGTCTTAACTGGTAAGTGCAAGCATATTTGGAATATCCTTCATTTTGCAATTATTTGGAATGTGTGGAATGAAAGAAATCATAGAGCTTTTGGTGGAAGACCAAAAGATGTGGAAGAAGTTATAGTTCTGGTTAAGCAATCTCCGGTTCTTTGGAGTTGTGATACGAATACTTTCAAGGGTGTCGATAGCAGCCAGGTTATTCATAACTGGGATGTTATTTTACATAATTAGCTTCTTTTGTATTTCATTCTTGTTTTGCTGCCAGTAATCTATACGATTTTGGGTTGTACTCTACCTCTGGCAGTTTTCTTTTTAATATAAAATTTTTCTTCTCGAAAAAAAATATTCCATAAACAAGCGCGGAGCAAGGCAGTGACTATGACAATGAACCATTGTATGATTGAGATTCTAAGAACCATTGCATACACATATGCCAATAGCTTCGACAACGTTGGTGGTGCCAATTGACTATGACATCCACATCCAAATTGATTCCCTATGAGAGTTGTTCTTTTCATCACAACGCAAAATAAATTATTAATATTCTCCAATGAAACCGAAACAATACTAAAAGGATCAAACAAATTTGGTGGGCTCAAGATGTTCAATTTTATGTAGATATACATGGACATGCACACGAGTAAGAAAGAACCAACTACAATGAGCTTCATTCCGGTCTGGCAACTGACAATGAATGTTAAAGATAGTTGTATTATTCAAAGATTGAATTACAAGTTATTTTAAGAACAGGTTTAATGGTGACTGCAATTACTCAAAGTAATTATCTTTCTTACAAAAAACAGGAAAGATAACTTCTATTAATACAAATAACAAACACACACTGAGTAAGCCAATCAGGTGTAGATCTGAGTAAGCCACTCAGAGAGCAACGCGTCACTGGAAGTGCCAACTAGCAATGACAGAGTGGAACAACCTGTCATGAGTGTAAACGAAGTGTTACTCAGATATATGACATAAGGAGAAGCAAATTGTAATTCAAAACCATCAGATGTTATGTGGTTAATTGCTCAAGTATCATCATACCATGGATTTTCTCCTAGAATGTTGGCATTAGCTAACATGGCACTGAAATTTTGCTGAGTATTGACATTCTGATAAACAAAATTGAGTCTGTGCCTACAGGCTAGAGCCATATGTCCACCTTTATTGCAAATCTGAAAAATAATAGTGTCTAACCAGGAGCTACATTTGGTAATACTGGATTTGGTGGTGGTGGTTGAGAGTTGAACAAGAAAGGATTTGAAGTAGATGCTCTAGCAGGTAACCGAAAGTTGCTTCTAAAAGAAGGATTATAAGCATGATTACCTCTACCACGATTCCTGTAGGATGATGAATAACAAGTATACCTTTGTTGTGCTAAGAAAGCTTGTTGAGATTGAAAAGTTGCAAAGGCTTTACTGTTTGCTTCAGTTAAGAGAGATTTAAATCTTTCATTGATAATAACTTCTTCACTGAGCAGTAAATTGTGAAGTTCATCAAAGGATACCGGTGGATTGCATACACGAATTGAAGTGCTAAAACCATGATACCCAATTCCATTCAATATCAGAACAACCAATTCATCATCAAAAACAGCAGAACCAACATAAGAAAGTTGATCTGGCAATTTCTTTATTTCCCCTAAGAAATGAGTGATTGGGCCAGATCCAAGCTTGAATGATTGCAATTTGGTTCGTAATTGAATAGAGTGTGTTATTGAAGTTCTTGCAAATGTTGAATCAATACTGAGCCAAAGTTCTCTTCATGAATCAACACCAACTAAATATGGAATAACAACATCTGAGATGGTTGATTGAAGCAATAAAATCAAGGTATTATCATCATCATCAATCCACGCAGTGTAGTTTGGATTTACAGCTCCATGTTCTAGATCTTCTTGATTGAGGTATTTAGGAGGACAACGAATGGAAACATCAATGAGACTAAAAATTTGTATCTCTTCAGCAATGGAAGTATAAGATTCTTCCATGTGATAAAATTGCCATCCTTGAGCTTGAAATTAATGATATTGGTGATCTGGTTGAGGGGAATTTGAGAGATTTCGTGGATCATAAAGATTCAAATCCATTGATGAATATGAATGAAGAGAAGAAAAAGAAAATCGAAGCAACAAGATTTGGTAAGTAAAAGAAAAATAAAGATCAGAGGTATTGAGCGGAAGTGAGGATCTCTGCTCCTCTTGATACCATAGTTGTATTATTCAAAGATTAAATTACAAGTTCTTTCAAGAACATGTTTAATGGTGACTGCACTGACTCAAAGTAATTGTCTTTCTTACAGAAAACAGAAAAAAGAACTTCTATTAATACAAATAACAAACACACGCTGAGTAAGCCAATCAGGTGTAGATCTAAGTAAGCCAATCAGAGAGAAACACATCACTGGAAGTGACAGCTAGCAATGACAGCGTGGAACAGCCTGTCATGAGTGTAAACAAAGTGTTACTCAGACACATGACATAAGGAAAAACAAATTCAAAACCGTCAGATGTTATGTGGTTATTTGCTCCAGTACCAGCATACCATGGATTTTCTCCTAGAATGTTGGCAGTAGCTAACATGGCACTCAAATTTTGGGGAGTATCGACATTCTGATAAACAAAATTGAGTCTGTGCCTGCAGGCTAGAGCTATATGTCCACCTTTATTGCAAATCTGACAAATAACAGTTTCTAAACCAGGAGCTACATTTGGTAATGCTGGATTTGGTGGTGGTGTAGGATTTGGTGGTGGTGGTTGAGAGTTAAACAAGAAAGGATTTGAAGTAGATGCTCTAACAGGTAACTGGAAATTGCTTCTAAAATAAGGATTATAAGCATGATTACCTCTACCACGATTCCTGTAGGATGATGAATAAGAAGTAGAACTTTTATGTGCTAAGAAATATTTCTGAGTCTTAATCCTTCCCCTAATATTATTCTCCATGGCGATTTATTCCTTTCCTGCTCCAGTGATTCCTCCTTCCACGATGCAATAGCTTCTCCCTCGATTTTGGGAAAGCGCAACCATGGCTCTGACAACATTACTAGCCCTTCTTTTTCTCTTGTTAAGAAGCAATGTTGTGAAATAGGAAATAATTCTTCATCTAAGTTTTTGGCAGATGGGCTTCATATCCGAGAAGGCCAATTTCCTCTTCTGAAACTGACCCGAAACCCGACCTATCCTTCTATTCCAAATCCGGCTTTTTCGTATTTTGGTTGAAGTTAGGTTCATATAATTCTAGTGAAGACTCCAACTCTCCTTCCCATATCTTTCCATCCATTGATCAATATGGGTCAAATTTCGAAGGTGAAGAAGAGCTCGTTTTGGTGATTTGGAAATGGGATTGAGCTCTGTAAAAAGAATCATTCTACTTCGAAGCAGGTAAAGGACTCCATGAGAAGTGCGAATCATATCAATGAGAACACAGACGATGGTGATGGGAGAAGTGCTAGCGGCTGTTGAAGCGAGGAAGTGAGGCTGTCTCATGGAAGAGCCAAACATAATCATTGAGGCTTGTTGCAGTAACCTCATCAAAATGATCAATGGACTCAATTGCACAATGGAATGGCGGGCAAAGTCCGTATGGGATGACAGAGAGACTGATTTTTGAGGCCAAACCAACTTCAAAAGTCTTTTACTTTTAATTATGTAACTAAGAAAGCAAATCAGGCGGCAATTGCATTGGCTAAGAAAACCAATGCAATTTCAACCTGTAGCTATCAAAGAGAACCACCTAGTTTTATCTTTAAGCTTCTAGGCAGAGACAGATTTGGGAGCTTAGACTCATAACAAATTAAGTCATATACCTTTCCCCTTTCAGTAATTAATTATTTTCTTATCAAATTTTTTTTTATATACATTGGTACCTTTAAATATTAGTATATTACATCTCATTTTCATCCGAAGTGGATGGTGTACATATATAGTGACCCTATCCGCATATTACTTCCCATAGCTACTGTACTCATTTGTAATAAACGCAAAGAAGATACCTAGTCAGCATATACAACAACAATATAATTCTTTTTTATTATTATTTTAGATGTTTGAGTATATATTTTCACTAAGGTGACTTAATATTGAGTGGTCTTTTGTAGCATTATCTTATATTCTTACCTGATCTTCATATGCAGCTTCAAAGACATTATGATCTTCTGGCTCTTTTGTCCTTATTTTTTTTATGTCGGTTCTGCAATTACAAAGACACCAAGTGGTTGATTGAATGATTTGTAACATGTTCTAATTGATGATCAATGGGATTAATTTCCATATTCAAATGACACAATAATATCATTACATGGAATTATTGATTTTCACCCTTTCTTAATATTTGTGCCTATTGTCACATCTATTCATTGTTTTGTTTCTAGATTTATTACAGCTACAGATTGGATAACTAAGTTGTTTGATCGAGCTTACATATATGGACATGATCGGGATTAAATATGATAAAGCTATAGTTTATAAAAAATTGATTTCTTGATTAACCAATTTATATGTTTAAATTTTCTTATAATGGATAAAGAAAAAGAGCTTAAATAATGCACTTAAAAATAGCCAACACTATTCCCTTAGATCATAAGCAGATAGCGTGTTTGATGTTCTAGTATGACTAAATGAACTTAAGCTAGTATTATAGACATAAATCAATCAAAGATAGTATACATTTTGTCTTGGATACTATCTTTGGATTTTTTGGGTCACAACCAAAGATGTTTTTTTTCTTGCATTTCCTACACTATTATAGACTATGAATGTTTAATGGTATATCAGACTTGAGGCCCGGAAAATTGATGTTTGAGAAACTTACAATCTAATCTCGAATAATCTTGAAACTTGTCAGCTTTCATTCCCGGAATCAATTCGTGAAGAAGCAATAAAATGGATACAAAGAGTCATTTGTTCCTATACACTTTGTCGACTTACTGCTATACTTTTTGTTAGTTACCAAGATAGATTACTCTCTAGTCATCATTTCCAAAAACAAAATCCATGGATTACTGAACTTGTTGCAGTTGTTTGTCTTACTTTAGATGCTAAAGTTAATGAAAACTAAGCCCCCCTTCTGTAAGATTTTCAAATACGTCAAAATATGTATAAATCAAAAAATTATGTTTTTTCTTAATCTGATGTTACCTTTCTCAAAATATCTTATTAAATTTTGGTTTTGTACAGGTTGAAGAATCTAAGTAAATGAAGCCAAAACAATCCTGAAAATGGAGCTTTTAATTCTATTAACACTTGAATGGAAGATGAATCCAGCAACTCCTATTTCATTGCTTGATCACATTATTAGAAGATTTGGGTTAAGTAACAATCAAGATTGTGAATTCCTCCAAAGATGTGAACATCTTCTTCTGTTAATAGACCGTTTGTGGTAAAACTAAGGTTATTTCTGTTTTCTGACTGTTTTTTCATCATTTTTACGTTTCAGATTCCAAGTTTTTTCATTATCTTCCATCGGTTTTAGTTGCGGCAACAATGCTAAATGTTATTGATGAGGTTGAAATTGAAAACCCAATGGAATATCAACACCAACTCATGATTGCTCTTAAACTCACAAAGGTCTGGCCTTTTTTTATCTCATTTTTTGCCATTTTCAATAGAGGTTGATATTCTATTCAAATCATCTAATCTGGATTAATTAAATGATCACATTGCAGGAGGATGTAAATGATACTTTGTGATGTTGGTGTATTGTGAATTACGGCCAAGATATTTCAATGTAATTACAGCCTAGATATTTTAGTGTAATGCAAATTTGGATCATGACTCCTGACCGCAAATGAGACAATATTAGGGTTACAATGCCAAATTTCGGGGATTGTTGAATTTAATTACTATATATGGGCCACAAAAAAGATTTGGTTGTTTTATTTTTTTAATTGTTACACGAAAAGAGGGAGAAAACCTCATAAATTTCATCAGCTATTCAATAGGCCACATCTCAATCTGTCCGCCCACTCGGGGTTCCACTTCAACCAAGGAGGCACTTCTCATCACATTTTTGTACCCCTTTGTCGGCGTCTGGCCATAAAGCCAAAGGCTGGATGACTAGATGTTTAACACCAGTGGACAGGTTGCAGCTCATAAACTCTTCTCTCACCCCTGCTTCTAACCACATTATACCAACAAACCTCCCTACCTTCGTGTATAAAAAGAGTTTCTAACCACATTATACCAACCCAACTCCCCACCCACGTGTATAAAAAGATAGACCAAATAATTATAAAGTTTTTCCGGGAACATGACTCTTCCGTTAAAAAGCTTCACCCCTTTGCGTGAGATATATTAACCCAACCAAAGACTAAAGGTAGGCTGGGTTTTCGGAACAACGTTGACTACAACAAAGCATTGCTAAGGAAAAGGTTATGGAGAATTCACGAATAACCTGACTCAATTAGGTCAGTCTATGCAAGGAAAAATTCCTTAAGCAATAACCCATTTTTGGGGACACATTATTGAACCTTCTTCAACCAGTTCACAGTGGAGATAGATGGCATCAGGAACGGATGTGGGGGGTGGCTTACCCAGGCTGCAGCCCCCCCTAAAATCTGTAATAGCTCACTTTCACCTTGGTAATTCCCTGGAAAAAAAAAAGGAAAAGCCCAAGTCTAAATTTGGATAGCCCATACAAAAGAAAATCAAACTTGACGTATCTTGAAAAAGATCTAACAAACGGGAACATATATGTAGTTGTATGACTAAGATCTAGCAATATGCAAGGAGAGTGAGGACACGTTTATATGCATGCATCCAAAGAATTAAATATCTTGTTTGTATGTGATTCAAAATCTTAAAATGCTGTGTATCCTTACGGGGACAAATATGATAAATTATAAATGTAACACTTAAAATGTTACTTACAGGGATAGACAGAAAAAATGCCATATCTTATCATGATTATAAGCACAAATTTAATATTTTTTGATTTAGTAATTATTTTGCAAACCAAAGAGAGAATATAGAAGAAGCATAAATTTAAAATATTTGACACACTGATAAGTAATATCTTATTTGTGGAAACCAAAAAATAATTTACAGAACCCCAAAAAAATTGGCGGCCTACGACCGCATTATCAAATCAAAGTTTTGTGTTAATTTATAATTTTGTTTGTGTATCTCATACATAGCATAGCGCAATTGTAAATATACTCTATGGTAAATAAATTTGATTCAAAAAGTTTTGTGCTCTAAAAGATAACGTTGCCCAACTTATACTCTTTAGATATTTTACTGTATTTATTTTTATCGTAGTTGAAACGAATGAAAAATAGCCCACCTCAACACAAATTCCTGGATCCGTCGCTGGCTGGCATCCCTCATACTTACAATTAAAGCACATATTCTCGATCGCATTGGAAACAGTTTGGTAACCACTATCCAAGCGAATTGGATCTCGCAGTTCACAAACCTTAATCCTGCACAATGCGACCCTATCCATACTGTAGCCGACATGATAAATACTATGTCACATAGATGGATACATGATAAACTAAACCTCCCACTCATCTTGCATCCCAAAGAATCATAAATATTCACCCGCCCCACGACAACCCTCTAGATAAGATTATCTGGTCACACACAAAATCTGGTAGATACACTATAACTTCGGGTTACAGAAGTCCCACCCGCCAAATAGATCAATTTCACCAAAATTCACTACCTTCCATAAGGACACATTTATGTCCCCCAAAAGTTCAGCTTTTCTTGTGGAAATCAATTAACGAAGGTTTTCCAACCTTCTCTATTTTCTACTTAACCAATCTCACTCCAATCTATGCGTCCACTGCAATTCTAAACTAGAAACTGTTGTACACATACTCCTTTAATGCGAAGTAGATGTCACAGCTTGAAACACCCTTTTCGCTCTCCTATCACATCCGCTAGATACCACCCATATTTCTCGCAGGATTAGGACTCCACAGAAACTATTACAAACAAAAGCCTGTATACCTCTATCATTACATTGTTTTATTTTATTTTTTGGTCTTTGTGGATTTCCAGGAATAAATTTTTATATCGCAAAACCATCCAAACCCATAAAGCATCGGTCAGATGACGCTCAAGCTTCAACATGAATACACATGGGCAAGGGGGATCCTACCTCCTCCGTTGCTAAGGATGCCACCAACTGCAAACCCAACAAGCATCACAAGATCTACAATAACGATCTTGGTAAGTTTGATCAATCCTAACCTGGATTGGATCAAAATTAACAGAAATGGGGTAGCTAAAGAACATCTTGGAATTGCAGAAGCATGTTTTATATGCAAAGATTCGGCAACAAGAACATTGAGCGTAACCGTTGGGCATCACACCACTTTAACTATTTAGATGTGGTTCATGCTAAGTGCGTCAAGAACGACGATATAGAGGAATTGGTCAAGAGCGCTTTTCAGAACGGACTTTGAAAACCTCGTACGATTTCTAGGATCAAAATGCGCACCACCTTGGTATATTGATGGAATGATCAAATAAGTTAGATAGAAAATGCATCAAACACCGCAATACACTGTCCATCATAACTACAGGGAGGCCTACGGTAACCATGCGAGAAATGGACTAGCGAATAGTTAAATTTTAACAATAGTTTGTGTAACGGATGGTAGTCAAGCCAGAAACTTATCAACAATAGTTTGGACAACATCATACCATACTTTCTGAAGCAAATTATAGTATTAAATGACTCCACTAATATGATATACCCTCATGTAACCGTCTTCTAGTAGTTTAATTATATTGCGTACTTATAGAAAAAAAAGTGCATAAATTTGAACTAGTGCTGGCTAAGGGACATTATAGTTCCTTTGGTTACAGTTGTTACATCCATTACTACTAAAAGTATCATGATATAATAGGTAAAAGATTGTCAATGTTGTTGTAAATCCGCTGTCTATTAATATTGCATTTTGTGTTAATCATGGCCAGACTTATGGCTAGATAAGTTTGCTTATTACTTGTTAGAGCACTGATCGGTCGAACTCGCAAGCGTTGCTATCTCAAGCTTGTTTGTCAAGTTTACTTGATCAAAAAACTATATACTTGATTTCTAGTCTACTTATAGCTATGTCTCGGATTAGGATAGAAGTGTGTAGTTGAGATTTAGATTTCACGGCGTTCACCAATTGAAGAAGAAAATCTACTGAAGATCTTGGAGGAACTTCATCAACAAAAGGTATGTGGAGACTAAAACTTATCTATCACTCAAAAGTCTATTTAATTATATCTTCTAATGAGACTAAGTCGTATAGCTATATAGACTTTTACATTATACACATTTGATATTTCGAGTCGAGTTTATCTCGCTTATCTATTTCTCGAAATACGTGTTGGAAGCTCTTAGCTTTATCTAAGTTCATCGTACTCTTGGCGAGTTTAGTTGGAGACAATTTATTTGTTGGAAACTAAATATTAAGTCAAAGATGATCATGTGAAAATTTCCTTGAACATCTTACATGATTTGTGTGAGACAACCATTTGATGTCAACTTGGGAAGTTTCTTATTGACCGATTAATCACTTGGAAATTACTTGAAGCTAGTGGTATGTGTAAGATTACCATTGTTGTCTTCCAAGGATGTTTCAATAATTAAATAAAAGTTTTAGAACGACTACCATGATTGGATATAATACAAGTTGTATACTTTGTATACTAACTGTGTAAGTCTAGTTCAGGTCTGAAACTATTGTTCGCGAACCTTGTTTGCGAACTGGTTTACTTGAAAATGTCCGGAGCTGTTGTTTGCGTACCTTGTTTGCGAACGGACTAGACAAGGCCAAGTTCGAAGCTGGTGTTCGCGTACCTTGTTTGTGAACGACTGGACAAAGCTAAAGTCTGGAACTCTTATTCGTGTACTCAATTTGAAAACATAGTAGTCAAGTTCTAAAATCGGCAAGTATGGATTTCATACTCAGGTTCGTTTTCGAACTCAGTTTACGAACTAAAGTCCCTGGAACTTTAATGTATTAAGGTATGTGAACTAGTTTTACAAACCGTGGCATTATGTTCATGAATTGGTTCTTGTATAAGTACTTTGTACAATTACAAACCAAATCAATTTTGTTTCAAAAGGTTCATTTACATATTCCTATAAGATGATGAACATTTGAACAACTCTCTTGAAACACTTTTAGTTTCATATGATTATTTATCATGATTGATTGATCATCATATTTGATCTAGAAGTGTTAGATGAATATGGATAAGTTTTAAGTGTTCATGTGGCTAAATGCGTTAACTATTATTGAGACAATAAGGTACACGTTTGGGTACGGTTCATCCATATTTAAATATAGGTATAGTTCATTTGTGTGTATCAAGCTAATACCATCTAACGGTGGATATTGATTACTTAGTTTCTAAGCAGACTTAGCTTGAATCTTAAATCAGTAGTTCATCTAATGGTTATATCAATTGCTTTGTTACTAAGCTATCTTAGATTTGATTGTAAGCAATCCTGATTTGAAAGACTATATAAGGGAGAACTCTAGCATCTGGGAAACCTAATCTTGACATTTCTGTGTGTCCTAATTGCAAACTAGAGTTGATTCTCCTTTAACCTAGGTTTTCCAAAACCATTATTAGGTTAACGACTTGAAGACCTCATTTGGTATTCTTGAAGCCAGATCCAACTATTTTCTCTGTAGTTGTGTATTCTGATCTTACTTGTTCTATCGTATTGAGTTTTATCTTCTCTAAGATTTACTCAAGATTTATCTCCGATAGGTAAGATATAAAAAGTAATCACAACAGTTCTTCGTCTCAGAATCTTGTGATTCCGCAATAACTTTTTTCTGTTAATTAGTTGGGTTATTGTGAGGTGACAGATATTTCTAGGCTGCTCTTCGGGAGTATAAATCTGGGGTATTAGTTGAGTTTCATGTTCACCTTGATTTATCTAAAGATGGAAACAACAACCAGAATAGACTTATCTGTGGGAGACAGATTTGTTTATAAGTCTTCGACTTTGGGTCGTAACAACTCTTAGTTGTGGGTGAGATCAGCTAAGAGAATCACGTGGGCAAAGTCTTGCTGGGATTCAAGAGGCGTAAGGAACGAGACTCTCTCTTAATCTGTGTGAGACTTGGTTAGGGCTCAACTACATTCCAGTCTGAAGTTAACTTGTAGTAGACTAAAGTCTGTAGCGGCTTAATACAGTGTGGTGTTCAAAGCTGGACTAGGTCACGGGGTTTTTCTGCATTTGCGGTTTCCTCGTTAACAAAATTTCTGGTGTCTGTGTTATTTCTTTTCCACATTATATTTGTTTATATAATTGAAATATCACAGGTTGTGCGTAGTTCAATCACAGTTGATAAATCCGACCATGTTTTGGATAGAACTTGATTGGCACTTGGGCATTGGTCTTTGGTACCGTCCAAGTTATTCTTAATCAATCAGTCTCACGGATTTCTATCTAGTTGATCTACTGATTGGATTGAGAAATAAATAAAGCCCTTTGATATATTTCCTTATTGAGTCTCACTTTTAAGTTGGTGCTCTCGGAATTATATTGGAGTTTAGTCCATACAAATTGCCGAACGAAATATTGGGTGTGGTTGTAATACCCCCCCGCTTTTTCATTACTAATCCAAAATTAAATCAGTTACCCATTCGAAGTTGTTAGGGCAGTTGTTGGGTTTTAGTTATTCCTTTTATTCAACTGTCATTCCATATGTTGATCTTATTTCCTTTTCCCACCTCCCATATTCCTGTTTTTCTGAATAATAGCAATGCCAAAGAGAATTTTCTTTCATATCCAAGAATATGTTGGCTTTTGGATGGTAGAGATATGCATAATATCATTATCAACATAGTAGTTTGCATGTGTTCCCCTTGTGAGTCTAGTTGATCCATCAATATCCAAACCATTTTGTCTTGATTTCTCAGTTCACATGTTTACATTTAGAGTTAAGAGATTGATTTTCGGTCAACGATACAGGTATCAGCTAGGAGTCAGATTGGGTCACAATAAAGATAATGTGTCTTTAAGCAAATATTAAATCATATAATATAATACATTTAGGCCATGACTCATGTGGATTCCAGTTCCCAAAATTGATTTTGATTAAGTGTTAAACATTGAGTTAAAGACTTAAAGTACTTGTATAAGGTCATAAGGTAAAAATTTGGATCAGATGACAAATTTTGGGTTACGACATAGTTTTTGTGTCACAGGATAGATGTTGGGCCACGGTTGTGTTTTAGCTTTACGGTGCAGGTTCTGAACAAACTTGCAAATTTTGACCACTTGGGTTATTTAAGGTCGAGTGCCATACTTTAATCACAATAGTTTAGATTAGGATGCATAATTTATTGCACAATGCATATTTTGGGCCTCCAACATAAATTTTTGTCCATGTGGAAGAACTTAGGTCGTGGTGCAATTTTTTTTTTCCACTAAACAAATTTTCAGTTATAAACAAACGTTGGTGTAATTCGTTCATTTGGGGGCATGATTCCATTATATGATGCATTTTTTGGATCACGAGGACATGAGGTACACAATAAATTTTGGAATATGAGGTCACCAATATAACTTTTGGATCATCAAAATATTTCATGTCACGAAACAAATAATGTGCTGAAAGGAAAATTTTGCTTTTTATTGCCTAATGACTTATAAATGCTCGTAAAATCAACAAGGAAAATGTTAAAACATATAACCAACATGGAAAATGTTTGGTCTTTGTGATTTTGCTTATGATGGATTTCGAAAAAGCGGGGGTCTAACAACCACACCCAATATTTCGCTTAGCAATCTGTATGGACTAACTCCAATATACTTTCAAGAGAATCAACTAGACAGTAAAACTCAATCTTGAGAAAATTATATCAAAGAGTTATATCTCTGTTTCACAATGTAATCATCAAATCAAACAGATAGAAATCCGCGAGCCTGATTATTATGTGAAACAACTTGAACAGTACCAAAGACCAATGTTCAAGTGTCAATAAATATAATCAAAAAACAAAGGTTGGACTCACAATTGATTGAACTTACGCATAACCTGTGATATTTTAATTATATAAGCAAATATAACGCGGAAAAGAAATAACACAGATACCAGAAGTTTTGTTAACGAGGAAACCGCAAATGCAGAAAAACCCCAGGACCTAGTCCAGATTTGAACACCACACTGTATTAAGCCGCTACAGACACTAGCCTACTCCAATTTAACTTCGGACTGGAATGTAGTTGAGCCCTAACCAATCTCACAATGATCAAGGTACAGTTGCGCTCCTTACGTCTCTGAATCCCAGCAGGACTCTACACACTTGATTCCCTTAACTGATCTCACCCACAACTAAGAGTTGCTACGACCCAAAGTTGAAGACTTGCTAAACCAATCTGTCTCACACAGAAAAATCTATTGAATAGATAAATCTGTCTCTCACAGATAAACCTACGAGTTTTTGTTCCGTTTTTTGATAAATCAAGGTGAACAGAAACCAATTGATATACTGGACTTATATTCCCGAATAACAACCTAGAAATATCAATCACCTCACAATAATCTTAATCGTATGGTAGCGAAACTAGATATTGTGGAATCACAAACGATGAGACGAAGATGTTTGTGACTACTTTTTATCTTGCCTATCGGAGATTAAATCTCGAACAAATCTTAGAGAAGATAGTACTCAATCACGATAGAAAATAACAAGATCATAACACGCAACTACAAAGAAAATAGTTGGGGCTGGATTCACAATCCCAATGAAGTCTTCAAGTCGTTAACCTTCAGGGTTTTAGAAAAACCTAAGGTTTAAGGAGAATCGACTCTAGTCGCAACTAGTATCACAAAGGAGGTGTGGTGATTAGGTTTCCCAGTTGCTAGAGTTCTCCTTTATATAGTCTTCAAATCAGGGTTTGTAATCAATGTTACCTTGGTAACAAAGCATTCAATATTCGTTGTTAGATGAAAAAAACCTGATTAGACTCAAGCTAATATCTTTCAACCGTTAGATCGAACTTAGCTTGTTACACACAAAAGAAAAGTGACTTCATTTAGATATGAGTAACCGTACCTAAACGTGTGCACCTTTGTTGGCTCAACAATAGTTAACCGAAGTTAGCCATATGAACACTTTCATATTAATCTTAACCATAACTAGTTCAAATGTCTCAAATGAAACTAGTTCTAGAGTTGTTCAGTTGTTTATATTCTCATAGAAGTATACAAGACACAATTGAAGCAAAATCGATTTTGATTCACTTGAATCAAGTCATGAACATTATAGCCACGGCTCGCAAAAGATTGCATTCCTTAATATATAAATGTATTAGTTCATGAACAAACCGATTTTAGAACATAACCCACTCAAGTATGCAAACAAGTACGCATACCTTAGTAGCCGGACCGAGTTTGGATTCGCCAGTACGCGAACTTGTACGCATACCACAAACTCAGTAAAGTCTCGGAACTTGAACCTCACGTAAGTATGCGTACAGGTATGCGTACTGAGTTCATGGATCTTGACTAAACCAAACAGTACGCGTACGGGTATGCATACCATGGTTCCCGGACTTGGATTACACATATGCAACTACGCATACTGTGCTTATATCCAATTGTTCTAAACTCTCATTTCAACCATTGAAACATTCTCGGAAGACGGGAATAGCTGTCTCATACAAACTATTAGCTTCAAAGCAATTTTTCAAGTGATCGAATGATCAATACGAAACATTCCGAGTCTTCATCAAATAACTGTCTCACACAAATCATATAAGATGTTACCAGGCGATTTTCACATGATCATCTTTTGACTTTCGTCAAGAATATAAGATGAACTTAGTTAAAGCGAAAGCTTACCAACACATATTTCGAGAAATATGTAAGCGAGTTAAACTCAGCTCGAAATATCAAATGTGTATAATTGAAGTCTATATAGCTATACGACTTTTGTCTCAAATAGATGATAGAGTAGATAAACTTTTGAGTGATAGATGAGTTCAAGTCTCTATATACCTTTTGTTGATGAAGTTCCACAAGCTCCCCTTAGTAGTACTTCGTCTTCAATCGATGAACGTCGTGAAGTCTAATGCTCAACTACACTTTCTATCCTAATCCGAGACTTAGCTATAAGTAGACTAGAAATCAAGACTTATAGTTTTGGCAACTAAACTTGACAACAAGCTTGAGATAACAACGCTTGCGAGTTTGACCGAGCAGTGCTCTAACAACTTTTACCAATCTGATTTGATTTATATGATTCAATTATTTTATTATTTCGGGAAAAACAAAGAATAAAAATGACGTAATTATTTGATTCTACTACTTTGTTCTTTTGTTCTATTTCTAACTTAGTTTGGTCGAATTCGTGTTTTTGCTCATAATGGCTTTCGCAAATCTGATTTGATTATATATGATTGAATTATTTTCTTATTTTGGGTTTTTAGTAATGAATGTTGATTTCTTCATCTTATGATATTTTTCAGTTGCGAATCTGATGCCATTACCAAATGAATTTAGAACCCTTAGAGGATGCACCTCATATGTTTTCGAAAGATGTGATATAGCTTATGAAGTTTGAACAATGGTTGAAAATTGCTTTCATGGTAAACCCTGCACCTTTGCAGTTGGATCAATGTCGAAATAACTTGAAGATTTTTAGTAAGTTCATATTTGTATTTGTAGAAGGTTACAAAATTGTGCATTAGTGGATTTTAAGGAAGAAACTTTGGCATTTCAAGCACAACGACAACTAAATAAGTACACATTTATTCCGCTTGCCATTTGATATCAACTTTTCTCTTTGTTATATGGAATACATAAATTACATACTCTCAAATAATTAATACTAACTTGTAAGCTTATAGATTTCTATCTCATTGATCCATGTTGGTAGTTCATATGCAAATATGTATTTAACTGGGTACCCTCTTGGTTATACGCATATCCTGGGACGAAATTATTAGATATGTAAATATTTGTGTTGTCACTCATTTTGGATAAAAGAAACCGGAGATTTGTAATGAGTAGGTGGATTTAGGACTCTGGTGGGTCTCATAATGAGGTCGTAGTACAAATTTACTTTGCTCAGTATTGAGTGTCACTACTCCACTAAATTTTCTTAAATTCGGCTTATGGTTGGGTAGAAATAGCCAATAGGAATTTCGTTACTTTTTTTTTTTGAATTGATATGGTGTTAAGATTGTGCACTTGGGTAATGGATCACCAGATATTGAATTGTAGATGAATTAATCAGCTGAAAAACTTTGTGGAAATTACGCATTAGAAGCTCCTTGAGTCTTGATGATGCCAAAGAATCAAGAGAACACACAATTGATACATTACAAAGGAATGCTGCTAACATAATCGGACTGAGAATTTCCTTGTTAAAAATAAATAAGGAAGTGTTTTTTGTTGTCTTTGTTATTGATGTTCAGAGTAGTATTATTGGTATTGTCTGCGTATTTATCGATGTTCAGAGTTTTCTCCAATTACCACCAGCTCCATCTCTGGAAGCATATTCTAGTAAGATGATTCACAACTAGTAGAACAGAACCTTTTACTTTACTTCACACATGAATTCTCAAAACCAAATGATGAAGTAGTTTTTATGGTACATATATTGTTGTATTTTTTTTTATGTGCAAGTACATATCAATATGTACTATTTATGCCTAGTAGTTTAAATCAGTTGCTTAACTTTTAGCTCTTTTGCAGATTTTTATATATCCCATTGCATATGCATTAATATAATTCCTGCAGAAAGTAATGAAAGTTGGCATTGGTTTATGCTTAATCTTAAGAAAGTTGTGGAACATCGTCGCATCACCTTTATGACTGACCGAGGTGAAGGGTTGTTGAAATTTATTCCCACAGTTTTCTCTGATCATTATCATAGTTATTGCTTATTCCACTTGCAAAATAACTTACCTATGAGCAAGTATGATGAAAAACATAAAGAAATGATTGATTGTTTCCAAAAAGCGACATATGCGCTTTCTCCAGCAAGATACGAAGAAGGTATTCAAGAAATGTTTTATTTGGGAAGACCTCAGGTTGCTGAATACTGCCACAGCAATCCTAGGGAAAAGTGGTCCAGTGCATTCTTTCTGGGCTATAGGTTTAGTCAGACATCTTCAAGCGCTGCTGAATCTTTAAATAATTGGATTCTCTGCCAGATGAAGTTACTTGTTGTGCTAGCTTGCTGACACGATCAATTTTGTATCGATTTCTTTTAACAGTACAAGCTTATATGTACTGGTAGGTTTTCATCAGTTTCTTGTAACAATATAAGCATATATGTACTGTTTAAACATGCTCCACTAATCTACTTTTTTTAGGGCATTTTTTGTTGTACTGTAGAATAATATGCTTGCTGTTTTCTGTCATGTAGGTTACGTATAATAGATTTGATGCCCGAATGTCGTGAAGACAGTCTTTTGATGGATCAAGAACTCTCAACCCCTGTTTATCAAGACTTGCTTGAACTACACATTCATATTGGGTATCCGTGAAAATTTAGTCAGTCATATTCCCACGTCTTTGAAGCGCATTATATCCAAGGTTAGCATTGACCCCTAATCTTCATCATCTGAATTAGTTATTTTTTATAATATAATTGGGCTTTGTGTGTGCATATCTCATATGGTAGATTTACAACAAAGAGTTGTACTTGAAAAATATGGCGCGTGTATGGGTTCCCATGCTCGCATGCTAATGCAGCTATTGCTGCAGCTGGGGGAAAGTTCCTTGATTATATTGATGAATACTTGAAAGTCACCTGTTATCGCCAGCTGTATTCATTATTTATTAAACCTGTTCCTAATTACGACAGGTACGTGTTTAAGCAGTACATATCAAGTATAAAATATGGTTTTCTTAGAAGTCCCATATTGATATGTGGTGTATGATACATCAGCAAAAAAAAAAAACAAGCATAGTACATATTGATATGTACCGTTGATTTCTTATTTGATATTCATATAATTTTGAATTTACCACAGGCCCGATGAGTATACCGAGGAAGATATTATTCTTCCACCAACTGTAATTAGGGCACCACCAGGAAGAGAAAATAAGAATTACATCAAAAGCACATAGGAGAAGAGCAATTTTACATGTTCAAATTGTAAGATGAAAACTCATCACAACAAGGCTACACGCAATGTTATCCATCGGTAACAATGAGAATTAATTTATGTCCAGTTTTCTTAGTACATTTGACACTCGATTTCTCTTATAAGGAATTTGTTACATTTATGTACCATCTGTCTGAGATTTTAAGTTTTTTTTTCTTCAGTACTTGTATGTGTGCCATCAGGATTATATTATGAATGACAGAATGAGAACTAAATGATATTTCAGTACAGTCAGTTATGTAATATTTACGAGGGTTGAGGGGGAAACGCCTCCTCGTTATTAGTAATTTTTTATCTCCAACAATTTTTTTTTTATATATATAGTATTGTTGTAAGAAGCAAAATAGGAATTCAAAAAAATGAACACAAACATAAAAATGCTACTTTTATATATGAACACAAATTAACTTACTTTAACACAAATGAATTTGTACCGTCAGAATAGTACATACCAATATGTACTGCCAGAATATGGTACATATCAATACGTAGTACCTTTTTATAGAAATTGATAGCATGAACACAAACAACACAATGATAATAAACATCTAAATATAAAAACATTACATGGTTCTGATTCAAGGAAAGAATTATTTATCAGTTCAATAACTAAATAGCAAGTCCTGATAACAAAAAATATACTACCAAATACCCATATACTTTCAAAAAAAAAGGCAGTTATACATACATGTCTATTGTGGGACTTCATCAAAAAACTCAAGTTCTTTGATGGGTTTCCAACTGATTTGAGGTGTGGTGGTGATAAGTGCATAATTCATATGATTTGAGTATCGACTCAATACTTGTTTTAGCTATTATTTTTGCATGTATTCTTGTTATTACTTTTGCTTTCTCTTATCTGTCTCTATTAGATGAATCATCCAAAAATGAGCTACAAAATTCTAATAATATCTAAGAAGAGAAGTATCTAAGTATCCAAGTGCCCAAGTCCAAGAGAAGTGGAAGAAGTGCGACGAAACGGAGCAAAAGTGCTCAAAATCAAGAGACGGGCCAAATACTAAGCTTAACTTATTCGAATTAATGATTTCTTATCACCATATTTAATATAATTCAATTAAAAAGAGAATGGAAAAACAATGAGGTAATTCCGAGTTTGGACGAAGAAGTTATGGGCAAAACAAGTTTATCAAATATCGAAGATTGGAGAGGTACACGTACTGGGCACGTGTACCATCGGAAACACGAATTTCGTGATTGGAAGGATACGCGTACATGGTACACATACTAAAAATATCTTGGAATCTATTTTAAAGGAGGGTACACGTACCTGGTACGTGTACCATGAAGGCCAAATTCACGAACTATCTTTTAGGTCTTTTTTTCATAGCTTTGGGTCGGGTTCCTTAACCGACTTAGATACTTGAAGGCCAAGCAATGTAAACCTATATAAATAGGTATTAGGCCATGTAGAGTCAGAGCACGAAATCGTAAGTCTTAGAGAGGAGAAACAACACACAGAGCGAAAGCTAAGGTTTAATAGTGGTTCTTCAATCGTAACGATATCTCTTCACTTTTCATATATGTATATCATGGATGTTTCTACATACACGAGTAGATAATTACCTATTGATTGAGGATGAATTCTAATTTCTAAATAATATTTGAGTTATTATATTAATCTAGTTTGGAGTTCTTTATATGATTATTGTTTGTTTATACTATAACGAATACTTATGATTGATTAATAGATTGCTTAGGTGGCCAACTGAATTAATTTATTGATTTAATCTATTGCTATTATTCGGTTAGGAGATAAGTAATCTTCGAATAACTTGTACACAAGTACAGAACACGAGACCTTGCAAAGGGATTCTGTTGAGCGATTGCGTGTATAAACAACAATAAAAAGTAAGTCTTGATATAAGAGTCTAACTAGTAGGATCAACCTATAAATTCACAAAATATAAAGCGTTCGACCAAATTACACCTTGAGTGATCTACTACTAGGTGGTTTAGATGAATAAAATCTGGTAGTCGAGAACTTCCATATCCATTTATATAAGAAATTTAGGGGATAACAATAATCTAGATGTTATTCCACGGTTGTTGATAATATATGATTAACGACGAGTAGAAAAGTTTAATAACTCATTGATAGTTTAGTAACGAAGAAGGATTCCTCGATCATCTCTTTCTTTATTTCTTACAACTTAACCTTTTTGATTGTTTTGTTTTAGTTTGCTTGAAAATCAAAAATAAACCCCCCCTTTTGTGACACTTTGGCAACTAAAACTCACTTCTCTTCGTGGGAACGATCCTTGCTTCCATTATATTACCATTTAATTGTGTGGAAATAAGTCACTTAATTTGATTGCACTTACGACAGCCATCAGGTGGCTGTCAACAACCTGTATGCTAACTTGATTCTTCTAATTAGAATCTTTTCTATCAATTTTTGGTCATCTCCTAAATTTTTTCCATCACTATCAATTTTCGATTTTCTCTTCATAAAATGCATTATACACAACAAGAAGTCTGGATATTCTCCTTGTGGCCGAGAATCGTAGTCAAGTCATCCTTGATTGCTTTATTGTGTCTTTCTTATTTGTCGCCAAGAAATAGTTGATCGGTTTTATCATGAAATCTACCATTTTGTTGGCGTTCTCGAAACACACATCTTTCAATGCTGTAGAGGAGTTGTAATGGAAGAATTTATGGGTATCGCATTTGTACTCGAGCAGCGTCCAATGTTGGTTGCCATGGTTCATGGGTACAAGTATCTTCTGCATCTCTCTCTTTATTGTCATGATGAGCTCCACAATAAAAGTTTTCGTTACTCATGTGAAACTCTTTGGGTTCTGAACATGAAACTGAAAAATGGAATTGTTTAATAGTTATTAATTTACACATAATAATATCAGGCATCAGAAACCTAAAGTACATATGTAATATAAGAAGCATCAGAAACAGTACATATGTAATTTAAGAAGCATCAGAAACCTAAAATTGTTTTTTTTTTTATATAAATATGTACTGTTGCGTTTTTATTTCAGACATATTCACCCACAACAGATCATTTTTTTCCACCATTACATAACAATATATATTATGCAGTGTATTAATATGTACTGTCAAAAACGACATTTGTATCAATAAATATTCAAATAAACAAGAAAAGGGTCACCTACCCAAGCAACTGGATCCAGTGCAAGACATGTAATGATTTTCTTTGTGCTCCGGATTTTGTTTGGTCTACTTGAAATGCAACTTCAAGCTTATACTTGGCGTAGTTTAGAAGATCATGCTTAACTTTTTGTTGAAGACTAAATCTTCCAATGTAGCCTCGCTGACGGAGAGACCATCTCCATTTTTTACTTGCCAAGCAATTGAGTTGTACATTTTTTTCTACCACAGTTAATAATTACAAACAATATATATGTATTACGGACTTAATATGAAAGTAAAAATAAATGTCGAAGTACTTACATCCTGGACCCATACTGAAAGTATGAAAGGAGGATTGTTTTTTTCCCTGCCGTAATCCGCTCATACAATGGATGGTCCTCAAGTTTCAAGAACTTCTTACGTCTTTTGAAAGTCAACCTACTTTTCTTTGAATTTTCTAGAGGTGGTTCTGATGTTTTCCTTTTACTCAATGATAGTGTGGTTTCTTTTGCATCGACTTTCGACTTCTTCTTTTCTTTGTAGAGACCTACTTCAGTCTGATAGGTGGTTCTGCATATTTAACAACTTCCTTCTTAGGAATAACTTTCTTCTTTTGTGGTTTCGGAGGTGCCTTTACAACAACCATCTTTTCCATCCTGGTGGCCAGTGGCACGTCGCTTGACGTTTGACTTGGGAGAACTTCATTTTACCACATCATAACAAAATATGTATTGTCAATGTTAATTATTTTATCACCATATCAATATACAGTCAGAAAAAGTACATCTTGATATATAGTCAGAATAGTACATATCAATATGTACTGTCAGAATATGACTATGTGAGTGTGGTACATATCATTATGTACTTTTTCAGAATATATGACTCTTTTGGCGTGGTACATGCGTTACAAGCATAAAAATTACAAAAAAAAAAAAAAAAAAAAAACATAACCAAATTATTCAAGCAGTTACCCACATTATCATCCAAATTAATTACATATTTCATTTGAACATCCTGCATTACGTTATCATTCAGCTATAATTGGGCATCCAAATTATCTGCATTTCATTTGTGTTAGAGCATTGCTCGGTCGAACTCGAATGCGTTGCTATCTCAAGCATGTTTGTCAATGTTAGTGATCAAAACTATAAGTCTTGATTTCTAGCCTATTATAGCTAAAGGTCTCGGACTAGGGTAGAAAGTGTAGTTGAGCTCAAGACTCCATGGCAATCATCATACAAGACGAAGACTACTCAAGGAACTGGTGGAAGTTCATCGACTAAAAGGTATGTGGAGACTTGAACTTATCTGTCACTCAAAAGTCTATTTACTCTATCTCATATTCTTGAGACAAAAGTCGTTTTGATATATAGACTTTCATTATACACATTTGCTATTTCGAGCCGAGTTTAACTCGCCTATCTATTTCTCGAAATATGTGTTGGTAAGCTTTCGATTTAGCCGAATTTATCTTTACCTAGTGACGAATGTCATGTTATGTTTCAATCACTTTGAAAATTTCTCTGACGAAAAATGGTCTGTGAATAACGGCTATATAACGTCCTCTGAGAATGTTTCAATGATTGAAGTGAGAGTTTAGATTACATAACCATTGGTAGGATATAAGTATTGTTGTGGAAACACATATATGTATAAGTCCTTGTTCCTTGAACCAAAGTTTGCGAACTTTGTTGATCAAGAGAAACGGAATGTGGCGTGAGCCAAGTCCGCGAACTGGCGGAAGTTCTCGACTCGAGAATTTCTGCTGGAGTTTGTGAACTCCTTTCGTAAGCTTAAGTCCACGAACCCAGTCCGTGAACTTGAGTAGGTTATATCTAAAATCGGTTGTTCTTGAACTCATGTTTATATAAACTAAGGAATGCTTTTGCAAACCGTGGCTATAAAGTTCATGAACCGATTCGAGTGAATCAAACCGTTTTTGCTTCGATTGTGTCTTGTGTAGTTACATAAGATATAAGCAATTGAACAACTCTCTAACTGGTTCATTTGAGTCATTTGAACTAGTTATGGTGAAGAAGAATATGGTTGATATGAATTTGCTCATATGGCTAACCATTTGGTTAACTATTGTTGAACCAACAAATGTCAATGTTTGGGAACGGTTACATAAACTCAAAATTGGACATTTCAATTGTGTGTAACAATCTAAGGTTTCGATCCAACGGTTGAGAAATATTAGCTTGAATCTAATCAGGTTTTCATCTAACGGTGAATATTGAATGCTTTGTTACTAAGCTAACATTGATTGCAAACCCTAATTTAAAGGACTATATAAGGGAGAACTCTAGAAACTGGGAAACCTATTCCCCACACCTTACGTGTGATACTAGTTGCATAAGCTAGAGTCGATTCTCCTTTAACCTTGGGTTTTCTTATCTAAACCAGGTTAACGACTTAAAGCCTTCATTGGGATTGTGAAGCCAGACCGATACTACTTTTCTTGTAGTTGTGTGATCTGATCTTGTTGTTTCTATCGTAAGAGTACAATTGGAATAATTGGCTTGAGATTTATATCTCCGATAGGCAAGATAGAAAAGAAATCACAAACACTTCGTCTCATCGTTTGTGATTCCGCAATATCTTTTTTCGTCGCGTCGATTAAGATTATTGTGAGGTGATTGATAATACTAGGTTGTTCTTCGGGAATTTAAGTCTGGGTTATCACTTGGTTCCTGTTCACCTTGATTTATCAAAAGACGGAACAAAAACTCGTAGGTATATTCGTGGGAGACGGATTTATCTATTACCGTAAACTTTTCTGTGTGATACAGATTTGTTTATTAAAGTCTTCGACTTTGGGTCGTAGCAACTCTTAGTTGTAGGTGAGATCAGCTAAGGGAATCAAGTACGTAGCATCCCGCTGGGATCAGAGACGTATGAGCATAACTGTACCTTGGATCAGTGTGAGATTGATTGGGGTTCAACTGCAGTCCAGACCGAAGTTAATTTGGAGTAGGCTAGTGTCTGTAGCGGCTTAATATAGTGTGTGTTTAATCTGTACTAGGTCCTGTGGTTTTTATGCATTTGCGGTTTCCTCGTTAACAAAATTCTGGTGTCTGTTTTTGGTAAGTCCAAAATTGCAATGATGAATAGCAAATATTTACAAAAGTTTACAAGAAAAGAGGTCAAAAGACCCCAAAAAACTTATAAACTATTTAAATCTAAAATAAGAGACATTTGAATATTCTAAATTTCTTAGAAATTAGGTCTCTCATCATAATTTATCCCTTCACCATTCCTTAGCAGACAACCACTTTTTGCCATGGAATCTGCTGAAAAATTTGCTTCACGATAAGTGTGGACAAAACGAATCGAATCATAGCTGTCTTGAATCTTACGCCATATTTGCCTAGCAAACCAAGGTACATTAGAGTTCTCAAAAGCCAAAATTGTACCAATAAAATTCTGGTGTCTGTGTTATTTCTATTCCGCATTATATTTGTTTATATAATTGAAATATCACAGGTTGTGCGTTGTTCAATCAATTAGAATATCCAAACTTTTGGTTGTTGATTTAAATTGATTGACACTTGGATATTGGTCTTTGGTATCATCCAAGTTATCTCTCTTTGATAAAGACTCGCAGATTTCTATTTGCTTGAGTAAAGATCAAATCGAGAGATTGAGATATAAACTCTTTGATATACTTTTTATCTAGATTGAGTCTGACTGTCTAGTTGATTCTCTATAAAGTATATTGGAGTTTGTCCATACAAATTCCTAAGCGAAATATTGGGTGTGGTTGTTGTACCCCCCGCTTTTTCAATTGGTATTAGAGCAGGCAAACACGTTTAAAAGACCTTACAAGTCTGTGTTTGTGGCAATATGATTCTGAGGACAGTATCTCTAGCATCTACGCATACCAAGATGTCTTTTAAAGCTTTTAACTATGCCAAATGTCTTGGGAATACCTCAAAGGATTACTCCTTCGCTGATTCTTCCAAATCCCGAGGTAGAAAGGTTGTCCCATGTGTAGACATCTCTCTCTCCGATGAGACATTAGGCACTATGGCAAAAGCTGAAATGGAGCTCACTAGAATCTCAAAAAACACTGCTGAGTTTATTGATTTTCAGGATCATGATCAGCTTATTGATGAATTTGAAAAGTCTCTTGATCGAGAACAAGAACTCTACATCATCATTGAGTCCTTCTCTAAGAATATTGAGAAACTTCTCCAAGAAACTACCCTACCGCGTGAAAAGATTAGTGTTCTTGAAGATATTGTTAAGAAAGACTCAATTAGAGAGAAACGGTCGATCGAGACTCATTCATCAGATCTTAGCAGACTTCGAGTCGAGAAAGAGAAACTAGAAGCATCTCTTATTCTAGCCCATGAACAGTGCAGATCCTTAAAAAAAGGAAAACTTTGTCTTAAGGAGAAACTCTTCTGTACAAACTAATTCTCATGAGTTACAGTACAAAACAAAATGTTCTCCGGAAGAAGATTGTGTCAAGAACAGTTTACATAACTTACAATCTCCTCATATGGCTATGAAGTCAAAACAGGTGCCATTTATTGTTTCATCTCCACGAACCTGTACTTTCTGTGGAAAAAAGAATCACTATGCTATCCATTGTTTTTCCAGGAGGAAACAAATTTCTAAACTTCGCAATTTGCTTCTTTCCACTGTCAATGGAAAAAATAGTCAGTTGACCAATGCATTGAATCGCATGCCCACAAAATATCAGAATCCTTATAAATATGATCTTCTTCCTAGAAGTCATCACAGGGTTCAAGTGCAGTCTAGTGGTATAAATTCTTGTGCTACTAAAGCATTCCCTGTGCTTATAAGACTGGTTCTGGTAAATCTAAGTCTAGAAAATGGATCCCCATCTATTCTGATCCTCTTGAACCGATTGCAAGAGGTCCTAGATTTAGTCCTTAGAGAAATCCTTCTGATGGATATGCTAAACAAGATGTGTCTTACTCTTCTGGGATGAAGGTTAACCAAAGGAAGACGAAGAACATAAATATCAGACTAACATATAATATGTACAACTCCTTTCTCAATGATCATAGTGGGATTATCTCTCACTCTACCACCTGAACTCAGGTACTCTTTTCCTTGTTTCTAACTTGAGAGGTGCAAGGATAATAATTGAGAAATACTCAAGAATGTTGTACACTATCTTTATTTATGTTTTTTTTATGTGTGCTGACCGGTCCACAAACGTCTGTGTCTTCCTCTCATGATTTCCTAGGGTTTCCAAAAACAAGAGATTCCTTCCCCTGTTTACATACATATATATATATATATATATATATATTACTCTATATTGTGTATTTTTCATCCCTAACCAAAAATTTATATGGAGAACTCTGCAAAATCTCAAGAGATTGTGCATCTTAATATGGAAGAAGACGCTCAAGAACGTGAGTCAATTCAAGAGCTAG
The DNA here is from genome assembly GCA_023531295.1 of Papaver armeniacum. Classification (NCBI taxonomy): domain Eukaryota; kingdom Viridiplantae; phylum Streptophyta; class Magnoliopsida; order Ranunculales; family Papaveraceae; genus Papaver; species Papaver armeniacum. The sequence goes on along the minus strand of JAJJWW010010099.1, from coordinate 38,580 downwards.
TCCTAAAGAAGATACTTGAAAGGAAGGATCACAACTCCTGGATCGATGATTCTATCAAGGATTCAATTCTTTTCAGAACGATTCAAAGGCCGGGTTTGGAAATCTTCAACTGCAAAATAAACCAAATCTTAGATGGTCAGGCCAAGATCCTTGCTAATCAGAATATTCTGATACGGAATCAAAAGAAGCTCATCATGGACTGCGTCAAGGCTAGACAGCTTGCTCGGGTTGTTGATCGCAAAGTTTGCGTACTAACTCACGAACATGGTGTGTCTATGGTCAAGAGAATAAAGGAAATCAATGACACCTTCTTTGATGGATTCATTGAAAGATATGAGGTTCTCAACGAACTCTGATTTTCTTTTGGAAGAATAACTAGAGTATGGAATAGCCATTATTGTGATTACACATAGCTATGTCTAACGTTTTCATCTTCATGTTTTTAGATTTATTGGTTTAAACACTAAATTTGTTTGGAAGATGATTTTTGCAGTATTAATATTTATGGTTTTATATATTGCAATTGTTATGGGATATGTGTGTTTGCGTCCGTGAACTATGATTGTCCCATATCTTGTCAAAAGTAAAGTATTGCATAAGTCGATATTCATATGTTGATAAAGGAATGAATGGACTTTTGACAAATACAAAAGTTAAGCCTATATTGTCAATTATTGACGCAAGATAGGTTAAAATCTTTTGTTTTCAAGATTATGTCTATTGTTTGTCATTGTGCAAATGGTGATGGAAAATAGAATGAATCCTTGTGTATTCCGCAGTAATTGATCTTCCCTGATCCATATTTTATGTATTACTGTGAGGCTCCGTAATGTGTCTTATGTTGAGCACTAAACGACCAAGTTGATTATTTTATGATTAGCTTTGTTGTTGTTCCGTAAGGTACTTTATGTCGAGCATTTTTGAACTAAATTAATCATCTTGTTTGGTTATTTAGTTATAACTCCATAAGTCTTCTTATGTTTGAGCGTTTTTGATTGGGTTGATTATTTTCATAATTAAGTTAGTCATTGCTCCATAGATTCTCTTATGGCGAGTATGACCGATTAAAATGATTACTTTTGTGATTAGTTTGGTTGTGTATTTCGATTAGATTAATTATGGGTTCTCTTGTGATTAATCTAATTTAATATTTTTGAGTCTCCATAAGTTCACTTGTGTTGAGCATTATCGATTAAATTAATCATGAACTTCTTGTGGTTAATTTAATTGAGTATTTTGGATTCAAATTCATCCTTGTATGTGATTTTTTATGTCCAAAGAAATCCTTCTTTTCTTTCGAAATTAAGGTCGCTCTTGTTGTTCTTTCGGGAATTACATATTATTGGGGAGAGTTCTTTTTGAACTTGTGCTTAATTGCCAAATCTTTGTGGGGAGTGCGGCTGTAGAATATTATAGGGGTTGTCTTGTATCTTTAAACTCCTTGATGAATGCATTTAGCTTCGGCTTTATGATTGCATCTAAATAAGATGATATGTGTTTCTCTCTTTTGGTCATGAAATGTCTCTTTCGGAAATTTCATTAGGATCCCGTTCTTGTACCTTTGCTAATTTTATTGACAAAAAGGGGGAGAATTAATATGTAGTTCACACTACAAATACATATGGTTTTCGGATCATTATGTAAGGGGGAGTGGTTTCAAGGAGTTATGGAGTCATAATTAATATGTAGTTAAGCCTATATTGTCAATTATTGACACAAGATAGGTTAAAATCTTTTGTTTTCAAGGATTATGTCTATTGTTTGTCATTGTGCAAATGGTGATGGAAAATAGAATGAATCCTTGTGTATTCCGCAGTAATTGAACTTCCCTGATCCATATTTTATGTATTACTGTGAGGCTCCGTAATGTGTCTTATGTTGATCACTAAACGACCAAGTTGATTATTTTATGATTAGCTTTGTTGTTGTTCCGTAAGGTACTTTATGTCGAGCATTTTTGAACTAAATTAATCATCTTGTTTGGTTATTTAGTTATAACTCCATAAGTCTTCTTATGTTTGAGCGTTTTTGATTGGGTTGATTATTTTCATGATTACGTTAGTCATTGCTCCATAGATTCTCTTATGGCGAGTATGACCAATTAAAATGATTACTTTTGTGATTAGTTTGGTTGTGTATTTCGATTAGATTAATTATGGTTTCTCTTGTGATTAATCTAATTTAATATTTTTGAGTCTCCATAAGTTCACTTGTGTTGAGCATTATCGATTAAATTAATCATGAACTTCTTGTGGTTAATTTAATTGAGTATTTTGAATTCAAATTCATACTTGTATGTGATTTGTTATGTTCAAAGAAATCCTTCTTTTCTTTCGAAATTAAGGTCGCTCTTGTTGTTCTTTCGGGAATGACATATTATGGGGGAGAGTTCTTTTTGAACTTGTGCTTAATTGCCAAATCTTTGTGGGGAGTGCAGCTGTAGAATATTATAGGGGTTGTCTTGTATCTTTAAACTCCTTGATGAATGCATTTAGCTTCGGCTTTATGATTGCATCTAAATAAGATGATATGTGTTTCTTTCTTTTGGTCATGAAATGTCTCTTTCGGAAATTTCATTAGGATCCCGTTCTTGTACCTTTGCTAATTTTATTGACAAAAAGGGGGAGAATTAATATATAGTTCACACTACAAATACATATGGTTTTCGGATCATTATGTAAGGGGGAGTGGTTTCCATGTGAGATGGAGTATTGACAAAGGGGGAGTGATACATATCACCATAGTATTGTTGATGAAGTTGTGATACAATTGGACTTCGACACTGTGTAATGATACTATGCTATTGTATAACAATGATTGAGAACTCTTGTTTTCTTGTTGTTATAGCTACGGATTTTCAACAACGATGATGCTAAACTTACAACCTTGGGGATCATTGGAGTACTTGGAAGTGACGAAGATTTCGAGTAATGTTGAAGATTAGGCATGTGGAATAGGAGCTACAAAAGTTAATTTATTTATTTTTTGTATTCCATATGTATTAATAGTTTTGTCACTAAAATTGACAAAGGGGGAGATTGTTAGAGCATTGCTCGGTCGAACTCGCATGCGTTGCTATCTCAAGCATGTTTGTCAATGTTAGTGATCAAAACTATAAGTCTTGATTTCTAGCCTATTATATCTAAAGGTCTCGGACTAGGATAGAAAGTGTAGTTGAGCTCAAGACTCCATGGCAATCATCATACAAGACGAAGGACTACGCAAGGAACTGGTGGAACTTCATCGACTAAAAGGTATCTGGAGACTTGAACTTATCTGTCACTCAAAAGTATATTTACTCTATCTCTTATTCTTGAGAGAAAAGTCATTTTGATATATAGACTTTCATTATACATATTTGCTATTTCGAGCCGAGTTTAACTCGCCTATCTATTTCTCGAAATATGTGTTGGTAAGCTTTCGCTTTAGCCAAATTCATCTTTACCTAGTGACAAATGTCATATTATGTTTCAATCACTTTGAAAATTGCTCTGAAGAAAAATGGTCTGTGAATAACGGCTATATAACGTCCTCTGAGAATGTTTCAATGATTGAAATGAGAGTTTAGATTACATAACCATTGGTAGGATATAAGCATTATTGTGGAAGCACATATATGTATAAGTCCTTATTCCTTGAACCAAAGTTTGCAAACTTTGTTGATTAAGATAAATGGAATGTGGCGTGAGCCAAGTCCGCGAATTTTTGCCGGAGTTTGTGAACTCCTTCCGTGAGCTTAAGTCAGCGAACCCAGTCCGCGAACTTGAGTAGGTTATATCTAAAATCGGTTGTTCTTGAACTCATGTTTATCTAAACTAAGGAATGCTTTTTCAAACTGTAGCTAAAGTAAAGTTCAAACAAACCATTTTTGATTCGATTGTGTCTTGTGTAGCGATAAGATCTAAGATAAGTTCATTTGAGATTTGAACATTGAATATGGTTGATTGAAATCTAATGGCTAACCATTTGGTTAACTATTGTTGAACCAACAAACATAAACCCAAAATTGGACATTTCATTTGAATATAAAGTTCTTGAATCTAATCAGGTTTTCATCTAACGTTGAATATTGAATGCTTTGTTACTAAGCTAACATTGATTGCAAACCCTGATTTGAAAGACTATATAAGGGAGAACTCTAGCAACTGGGAAACCTAATCCCCACACCTTATGTGTGATACTAGTTGCATAAGCTAGAGTCGATTCTCCTTTAACCTTGGGTTTTCTTCTCTAAACCGGGTTAACGACTTAAAGACTTCATTGGGATTGTGAAGCCATACCGATACTACTTTTCTTGTAGTTGTGTGATCTGATCTTGTTGTTTTTATCGTACGAGTACAATTGGAATAATTGGCTTGAGATTTATATCTCCGATAGGCAAGATAGAAAAGATATCACAAACACTTCGTCTCATCGTTTGTGATTCCGCAATATCTTTTTTCGTCGCGTCGATTAAGATTATTGTGAGGTGATTGATAATACTAGGCTGTTCTTCGGGAATATAAGTCCGGGTTATCAATTGGTTCCTGTTCACCTTGATTTATCAAAAGACGGAACAAAAACTTGTAGGTATATTCGTGGGAGACGGATTTATCTATTATCGTAGACTTTTCTGTGTGATACAGATTTGTTTATTAAAGTCTTCGACTTTGGGTCGTAACAACTCTTAGTTGTGGGTGAGATCAGCTAAGGGAATCAAGTACGTAGCATCCTGCTGGGATCAAAGACGTAGGGGCATAACTGTACCTTGGATCAGTGTGAGATTGATTGGGGTTCCACTACAGTCCAGACCGAAGTTAATTTTGAGTAGGCTAGTGTCTGTAGCGTCTTAATACAGTGTGTGTTCAATCTGGACTAGGTCCCGGGGTTTTTCTGCATTTGTGGTTTCCTCGTTAACAAAATTCTGGTGTCTGTGTTATTTCTCTTCTGCATTATATTTGTTTATATAATTGAAATATCACAGGTTGTGCGTTGTTCAATCATTTAGAATATCCGACCTTTTGGTTGTTGATTTAAATATATTGAACTTGGATATTGGTCTTTGGTACCATCCAATTTATCTCTCTTTGATAAAGACTCGCAGATTTCTATTTGCTTGAGAAAAGATCAAATCGAGAGATTGAGATATAAACTCTTTGATATACTTTTTATCTAGATTGAGTCTGACTGTCTAGTTGATTCTCTAGAAAGTATATTGGAGTTTGTCCATACCGATTGCTAAGCGAAATATTGGGTGTGGTTGTTGTACCCCCGCCTTTTCAATTTGAGTATCTTGTACTATGTTATCCAGCATTTTTGTATACAGTATTTTGAATCAATTTTAACTTTTTATTCAAATAAATTTGAAAAAGGTAAAACACCACAAATATACTATATACCTTTGGATCAAATGTAATTTTAATTGCGTGCTTCTCAAGGGTAACTTTCTCATGAGTAGCTTGGTTAGGAGCAGGGTGTTCAGCTGTAACTTGCCGCACTTCTACATGTTGAAAATCATTTCCAAATAAATTATCATAGTGTTGGCGAATATCAATCCCAAATAGACTAGAGTTTGAAGCACTACCATGATCTTGGGAGAACTTTGCATATTCTTCAACATAAACTTCCCTGTTGTTCATTGCAAGGTCTATAAATTCTTCCATTGAGAAGCTTTCAACTTCCTTCACCTGCAGCAAGCCTGAAATCAAAGCTAATTTCATAGTTACCATGCTATCCACAATAATTTTAACGTCATGATCAGGTTTCTGCTGCATATCTTTAATAAAATTAATTGTATGGCCTATAACTTCAATTAAAGTTGACGCTGCTCCTTGCTGGAGTTCAGGTAAATCAAGCTGCAAGGTATGATGCAAAAAAAAAAGAAGAAGTAAATATCATAGGAAGTACTTTCAACAACACATATCAACCATAAACTAGGGTTTCCAACAATACATGTTGATATGAATTGTATGATCATACAACACATACAATTCAGTACATATCAATATGTATTGTAGGTATCACACAAAAACATGCACTAGAAGGTGGTAGGTTTTCGAGAATTTTTTCACTTACTTGTATGTTGATCTTGATATTTTTATATTCTAGCTTTTCGACCCGCTACGCTAAATCAGTTTTAGCTCAACTTTTAATCTTATAAACTTTAACATCACGCCATTTCAACACCGACGGAGGTGTTGACAAAAGGACATTTAATGGAACCCTTTTACGAGCTTCAACACTGACGCTGGTGTAACCCAAAGGAGTTGTTTAATTTGCTAGAGTAGTTGGCAATGTGCCTTCTTGATTTGTTGGGTCAGTACCAAACTAACGGGACTATATATATCATATTCCATTTGTGAAGGTGAAACTTTAAGGTATATGTCGGTCAACATTTGCAGAAGCATTGAGCGATCCATTATTTTGCTGCATGGTATTCAACTCACCCCATTTATCACAGATTATCGTCCTCAAATCATCATATTTTGCTTTCCAATTATCTTTGACTGCAGCCTCTTCTTCAGTTGGAGTTCATTGGCTTCTTCTTTTTATTCTACCATTTCAGCAATATTTCCTTCCTTATTAAGCCTTCTTGAGACTCGATTCAGAATTTGTCGTTGTTCATTGGTGAACCCAGTAATAAGATCTTCACAGAACTGTATCAATTTTTAAAGCACAAAGAAATATGTATTGCAAATTAATATGTTTTTTCAGTAGAGACAAATATGTACTGACAGTTAATAGCTTCAAAAACAAAAATATGTTGTCAAATTTTTTGAAGTACATACAAATAATGGATTACCTCATATTCAAAAGTGTCAATATCCTTTAGGAACTCAGTACATATATTTTTCAACATAAAGAGGCAGACAATCCTAACTATATCTGCATCGTCTACATTTTCTTATTCTTCTTCACTTGCTTCAACATCTTCGCTTGCTTCATTGGCTTCATCATCTTCGCTTTCAGTCTCTACATCATTTTTACTTGCTTTTTCTTCTTCATCAAACTTCTTGACTTCAATGTCCTTATCAACTTGAGTTATTCTAAGAAGGTCTAAGATGACCTTTTGAATCTTTGGCCTGGTGACCTCGTGATCCTTCTTTACAACAACACGAAAGATCCTTTTAAAGAACTCAGATTGACGCGATCGACCCGTCCCCGCTAGCCTAACATCTTCATACTCCCTTCTCGGCGTTCTTGTCACCCCAAGAATAACTCACATTTCTTGTGTTGTTGATGTCAGGATATGTGTTGTTTTATGCGTTACAAACTGAAATGTCAACTCATTTGGCACTTGGCCTGTCTTATAACAACGCAACAGTTCAGTGACAGCTGCTTAATTATTCTTCTAATGTTATTGATCATAGTTCGTGTACCAAGACATCAAGAATAAATAACAGTATGACACCTCACTTATCTTTTGCAACCGTTCATCACTGTATTTCAGTTTCGCAACCTTAATTTCTTTTACAAGATCGGACATACCCTTTAAACCAGATCTGTACAATTTCCTAGGTCTTTTTCCAGGTGTTTTTTTTTCTTTCTTTTTGGTGCTCTTTGTACTACATGCATAGTCAACAATCATCAAAAACCTATCCAACTGTAGGTGTTGATATGTACTGGTTGGCCAACTGAATTATGTTCCGTATGACAGAATGAGAACTAGATGATATTTTTTAATATATTTTTTTAAAGTACTATCAGTTATGTAATATTTACAGAGGATTGAGGGGACTAGTAATTTTTTCATCACCAATACCTTCTTTTTTTATAATACTGATGTTCATTCAAGCATCATTATATACTTGGACCACAACAAGATTACTCAAAGCATAAAAGATTCTTATTCAATTATAAAAGATGTGTTAACATAGAACATATCAATTTGATCCTAAAGAGGTTTTTACATAGTAAATGTCAATGTGTATTGTTGCATCATACGATATCAAACAATGTACATAAACATAACAATTCATGTTGATTTGATTATAAAAGAGGGTTTTACATAGTACAACAGTACATATCAATATGTACTGTTTCTTTTTAAAACTGAAATTGGATTTAGAGGTTGTACCTTTTTTGGGTAAGATGGCTTTCATCGTTTTTGTTGGTGAACGAGTAACAACGTTTCTCTTTCGTTTTGTTGTCGGTGGAGGAGTAACAACGTTTATCTTGTTTTTCGATGTTGGTGAAGTAGCAACAGTTTTTTTCTCTCTTTCTGTTGGTGTAGGGATTATTTCTTCAATTACTTATGTTATTGTTCTGTTGATCTTTCTTGTTGTAACCGTTTCTCTCTTTTTGATAATTTTTTCTGACCAAATTGGTATTTTGATTTTTCGATTTGTTTTTTTTTTTCGTTTGATTTTGGTTTCTTTCTGATTAAATTTCTTATGATTTCTTGCGTTTTTGATCTTCTGTTTTGGTTTTCTAACTATATTTAAGTTTTTCAGGAGCAAAATTGTGCCATAGATTTCAGTTTTCAAGAGGAGGTTTTTCGATTTTTTAGTCCTGAATGAAATAAAGAAACTGAAATAGAGAAACTGAAAATCGCGAAAAACAAGAGTGATTTTGAGACATGTCTATTTCCACACGTGAGAAATTATGGACAAAAAAGTAATTTTTAGTTTTTGGACCTCCGGATTAGTTGTTTTTTCTGGTGAACTATATGATAACTGGTACCGTGCTTTTTGGACCAGCCAACAAATTTCAATTAATTTTAATCCATCCGGATGGGTGGACACATACTACCAAAACGATCGTTATGGTATGTCTGATTCAAGCTGGATTTGGAATTGGTGAGTGTCTGGTAAATGAGGTGGTAATTTTTTTTGGGAAATGAACACTTGTTGCATGTGAATTGCAGTTTGGACAATGTGTATCGGCTAATATGTCTGTCGCCGGTAAACCAATTTATTTCTAGCTAACCACAATGACCCTAAGACTATTTTGATAACAAAGAAAGGAAACAATTCCGTGGAAAGTGATTCTATATATTGAATCGGTTTCCCGGGGGAGGCAAGGAAAGACTTTCCGTGAAATTAATTTTAAAATATATCCTATATAACGTTTTGTTTTTTACATTTATATTGAAACCGATTTTTGATCAAACGACGAAAATTCGTGATTTCCATTGGAGGATGACTCATTCCATGGAATTAACTCCTATCAAACACCGCCTAAGAAAAAAACAGAAATTATTATCGCATACATATATGTATATACATACTCCCTCTGTTACTTTTTAATAGGCTGGTTTCTATAAATAAATGTTACAAAAAAATAGGCTGGTTTCCTAATTGGGAAAGTCAAATGTTACTTTAGTTTTTAGGGACCACTTTTCTCTTAACTTCTTTTGATGACAAGTGTCATGGGGACCATTTCAATTCACTTCTTTTATTGACAAGTGACATGAGGACCACTTTCAATGATTAGTTTTCTAAATTTCCTTAATTTTCTCAAAAAACCAAACCAGCCTATTAAAAAGTAACGGAGGGAGTAAAAAGTTTCATAAGTTAATAATGATGAATGAATTTTCAATTTAGGATTCAACTGTGTATACTTAATAATTTGGACAGACGTCCACTGCACCCATTTTCTGACACATAATTTGCAAAACCTCAATTTGGACAATTTTCTATTATATAACCCAGTGCATAATCAACCCGTTAATGAAACTCCATTAGTCATCGTCATAAACACAACATTAATGAACTTCCATAAATCAATGCATTAATTATTGGAGAAAACAAAAGAAAGGCTATTATCGTAATTCCTGAGACCAATTAGTTTATCATTTAATCAAATCTAAATCATCACCACCATCAGAATTTATCCCTAGAAGGCATTAAAAAACAGAACCACCGTCATAAGCGAGTGAGTCGTATCATTTACGTATTAAATCAGTGTTTTCTCTCGACACCAAACCAAATCTAGAGTCTTCCCTCACTCGTCTTCCGTACCAGTCAACAACAACAACAACTCTTCGATCTTCATTCAGATCTCAAATCTCCTCCATATTTGTTCTTCAAATGCTTCTCGATTTCAAGATTTAATCTCTGCTTCAAAACAAGAATTGAAGCAGGAAAACAGTGTTCTCCAACAAAATGGCGATCGCTGGACCAATTACTCCTGGCCAGGTACTTGAATCTGGATTTTTAGATCTTTGTAATTGCGTATGAATTCAGTTTTAGTTGAATTTCATGAGTGGAGATTTCAAATTATCGAAATTCTTAGTTGATTGTTAAAATGTGATGTGAGATTTTGATTACTGTGGTTGCGAATTGATTAGAAAGATAGAATAGTTTGAACTTGAATCTGATCTTGGTTTTGTGGTAACCAGAGTAGGATGTTGACATTTTAGTAAGATAGTGAAATGTTAGTAAGGAATCTGGCTTTCTTGGATTAAATCGATTGGATCATCCATTCTTTAGAAGTGAAAACCAGTTGGATCATCAATTCTTTAGAAGTGAAAACCAGTTGAGATAGTAAGATATGTAGTTTATGATTGTATTGAACTATCTGTGATTTCAGTTTCAGTGAGGAATTTCATGGATAATATTGAAAGAATGTCAGTTGTTAAAATGTTAAGCTGATTGTTAAGATGTGACGACAGAGTTAGATGTGAATGGTTGGGAAAATCAGTTTTATATTGAAATTTGAATTTGATTTTGCGGTAGTCAAAGTAAGATAGCGATGTTTTAGTTAAAGTTTGAATTATGTAAAACAATTGAAGATAGTTCTAAGGTATGTAGTTAGGACTTGAAAAGGTTCTGTTATCTTTTGTCTATTCACTGCGGCCTTCAAGACTGTTTTGATAGAGTCAGTTTTGTAATGCCCAGTAGATGTTTAGTTCATGAGGCTCTTTCAACTCGGATCATATAGTCAGTCTTCTGTAGGTTGTGTCTCGTTTGATTTCCAATTTATTCATCTTCTAGCAGAGTATCTTACGTCTAAATTAGTGTAAAGTAAAGTCATGTTCATGTTTAAGATTTAGTTGTGATGATTTATGAGCTGAGTCTGTAACATATTGATATCCGTGGATAGTTGATATATCGTGAAAATGTTCTAATGGATCTAAGTGCATGGTTATTTGTTAGTGAAAATTTTATCTGTTCCTTCTATGCTTTATTGAGGTTTTTGAACCAGCACCGTAGTTTGATATTTGACTTTGTTGCAGGTATCATTTTTCCTCGGAATAATCCCGTTATTTGCCGCAACGCTATATGCTGAATGGTTGGAGTACAAGAAGAATTCAGTGTCTTCAAAAATGTGAGTTATCTTTAACTTTGAAGACCACTATTTCCTTATTCTGAACAATACACAAGCTACTTAAATCAGCAGCTTGTGGTAGATATCTACTCAGCTGGAAATGGAACTAATGCATAAGAGTTGTGAAACACAAGTGTACAGACTTAGCTGTAATTACTAACCAAAGAACACTTAAAAACTCCAAATTATATTTACCAGCCTACACGAGATGACGAGAATGTTAGAAGTGACATGTACGTAGTCATATCTCTTGACATCTTCCTCTATTACCTTGACCCCTTCATTTTCTCGTTATCTTCTCATGGTTGTGGATCTGGAACTCCACAGAGGGGCTGGTTTTATGTTCAGTTGCATCTGCTCACAAAACATGTGGGAGTAGAGACAGCATATTTGAATTACCTTTCCACTCGACTTCAATGGTTTATGTTTTCACCCTTTTTATTACCCGGTGACCGAAATTCTTGTAGTGGCAGGCTTTCTGACATCAACTTAGTTGAATTGGAGAAAAATACGGTCAAGGACGATGACAGAGCTGTTTTATTAGAAGGTGGAAATCTCCAGTCATCTACTCCAAAACTACGCAGTTCAAATGTGGCATCTCAGCTTCTCAGGTATACAGATGCATCTGGTACCCTTCAATTTTAACTTTATCTTTTTTGTTTTCATGATTTTAGCTAGAATGATGCATGCATGTTTGGTACTCATTTTTGGAACTTTTCAGATTATTTCTGATGGATGAGTCATTCTTGGTTGAAAATCGGTTGACATTAAGAGCCATGTGAGTGAATCGCCTTAATCCTTCTTAAACTTGTGATAGGTCTTATGATTGTATTTCTAATTACATCTGTGATTTTCAGATCTGAATTGGGCTTGTATCTGGTATACTTCTACATATGTGATCGTACAGATATTTTTGGAGAGTCAAAAAAGGTGCCATTCCATCCCTTTGGTATCTACAAGCTTCCCTGTATATGGAAGTGCCCTTCTATATGTGATAAAGTGTAGAGTCTACTTCTTGATTCTACTTAAGCACTGTTGGTAAGATCCTAAATGCTAGCACCTGACTAATTTGATTTTCTTTGAATATTTTCATCTTGCAGAGTTACAATCGGGATCTTTTCCTGTTTCTCTATTTCCTTCTCATCATAGTTTGCGCGATCACTTCTTTCAAGATCCATCAAGATAAATCACCGGTTACAGGGAAATCTATACTCTATTTAAACAGGCATCAAACTGAAGAATGGAAAGGGTGGATGCAGGTTGGTTCTTTATGAAGCTGAAGTTTATCTTACAGAAAGTCGTCCGCATTTTCAATATACTAGAGGATAATATATAATATAATCTTTGTCAGTAAATTCATTGTTTTAGCCAATTTTTTAGGCTGGATGTTCAACAGATCATTCAATTTCCTCAACCTTCCATTTATTTGCATGTTGAGATATAGAGCTGGGCATTTTGTTGTTTCATGATCAGTAGGGTCATACAGCAAGATTTATTTAGAATGTCTGATAAACTTCATTAGCTATAACATCCATGCATTATTCGTCAATATAACTTATAATTGAAGATGTCGGTCTTGGTTATTGTTGCATGGCATACGATCTTACTCTGTTCAATCTTTTTTTCCAGGTATTGTTTTTGATGTATCACTACTTCGCTGCGACAGAAATTTATAATGCAATCCGCATTTTTATCGCTGCATATGTGTGGATGACTGGGTTTGGTAACTTTTCCTATTACTATGTCCGGAAAGATTTCAGCCTAGCTAGATTCGCCCAGGTAATTATTCTGTCCTGCTTAATATCATGCTTGCATAAGTAATCATTTGTTCCTGACCAAGTGTTTGTCGTATCTCATTGCAGATGATGTGGAGGCTTAATTTCTTTGTGGCATTTGCCTGCATTGTCCTCAACAATAGTTATATGTTATACTACATATGCCCCATGCACACCCTTTTTACCCTCATGGTCTATGGTGCCCTCGGTATCCTAAATAAATACAATGAAATTGGATCGGTGATGGCACTAAAGATGGCTTCCTGCTTCTTGATAGTTATTTTGGTCTGGGAGGTCCCTGGAGTATTTGAATTCATATGGAGCCCATTTACATTTCTTCTTGGTGAGTCACATGCTGAAGCTCTATTTTTCAGTTACCAATTATCAATATGTATAGTAGAAGGAAAAATAAAGAAATGGGAAAAACCCTCCCTTCCCCAAATGGATTAATGCTGAATCCGGATAAATCTACAGGTTACACTGACCCGTCGCATGCAAAAGGACGATTTTCCCTCTTGCATGAATGGCAGTTCCGCTCAGGGCTTGATCGTTATATATGGATTATTGGCATGATTTATGCCTACTATCACCCAACAGTAAGATGATATACATGCATCTTTGTTCTTGAGATGGCATATATCTTCTGGCATTTCGTGCTTTATAGTGCTTCTGTGCTTGACTAAGTTTATACCATTGCTAAATTGTTAGCTATACTGATTAGGTTGAGAAGTGGATGGAGAAGCTGGAAGAGTCTGAATTCAGACGTAGGATATCTATTAAATTGGCTGTGGCGTCTGTTTCCTTAACGGTGATGTGCAAAACTCTGTCATATATTTATTTTTACAAGGTTTCATCCCATAATTTCCAGTGTCTGACAAAAGTCCCTCTACAAAACTGCAGGTTGGGTATCTGTGGTTCGAGTATATATACAAGCTGGATAAAATTACATACAACAAATACCATCCTTATACATCATGGATTCCAATAACGTACGCATTTAATACTTTGACTGGCTTTTCATCCACTTGATACATACAAATTCCTTATAGCTAATTTTATTCCCCCCTTCGGTTTTTATTGAATCAGTGTTTATATTAGTCTGCGAAATGTCACTCAGCATTTTCGGTGCTACTCCCTGACCTTATTTGCGTAAGTGATTTGTTGATAATGCTCCGATGTTCATATTTTGTGGTTTAAAAGTAGTTTCACATAATATCCAGTCTACCGGGCATTAATATTTCTGCCCTCATATGTACTTTGTCTTTGGCTAACATGAAATCTCTGAATTTATTGTTATATCATTTCAGATGGCTTGGGAAGATTACATTGGAGACCTACATCTCGCAGATCCATATCTGGCTAAGGTAAGCTCAACCTAATCAAATATTTCCTGTGAATCACTAGAATGGTGTGGGTACCTTAGGATCTTGAGCTGACATGCCTTTTTTTTTACTTAACTTTCTTCTAGTAATGAACTTTTCTTGCTCACATGCAGATCTGGCGTACCAGATGGACAGCCTAAACTATTGCTGTCTTTAATCCCAGACTATCCAATGCTCAACTTCATGCTTACGACTGCCATATATGTTGCGGTATATACGCTCAAGATGTCTTCAAATAAGTAGATAAATTAATTACGTAATGGAGAGAGTATTGATCCGTCTTTTACTTGCTTATTTGCAGATTTCATATAGGCTATTCGAGTTAACAAATACCTTGAAGACGGCTTTCGTCCCTAGCAAAGACGACAAACGCTTAATGCACAACATTGTCGCAGCTGGAGCGATCTCAATTTCCTTGTACACTCTATCATTCATTTTCTTGCAAGTTCCACAGCTGATGGTAAGTTTATTAATGCAGCCGAGTCTCAGAACAAAATATAGACATAGATCATCATATCTCATTTTCTGTTAACCTTTATCACAAGTCCCTTAAGGGTTGTGAACCCCTTTGTGAATCTAGAGGCTGACCATGAGATCGATTTAGATAGCAGCTAGCCATTTGTGGCCCGAATTGCTACTGATATGAAATCTTAACATGTCATCTAGTGCTTTATTTTATGTTAGAAATTTGAATAGACCAATTACCTGTATCACACTTTTTTTTTTTTATTTGCTCTATATTGAAGCGTAATATGTCATACAGTGCTTACTCACTTATCTTCGTGTCACAATCAAAACAACAGGGATGATGGGACAATATTGGAAGATATGAAGATAGCAGATAGTAGATGGCTCGAGCAGGCTTGATACTTCTTGATCACTTGGGAGGTGGTAAGAGGTTGTTAAAATAGCACAGAGCTGAGAATAGAAAAGTAATTGTATTAGTTTTTACTACCTCCTCTTGTATAGGAAAAGGGTGAGTTCAACCTCCAATTGAGGTCTTTTTCTTTTTCTCTTTCTTGACTATTTCTTTGAATTATCATTATCCAAACACACAAAAAAAAAAAAAGCAATGAAAAAAAAAGCAAAAGTATTACAGTTCTCATGCAATTGTATTGTGAGTAGAAATTTGTTGTATTGGTGTAACATGAACATTTCAATTCAATCCTAATTTTGCCAGCTCTGGTTCTACTGCAGCGGCTTGGCCAAAGCCAACATTTTTAATGTCAGCATTGTTTTCCAACCTAAAAAGACATACGAGATTCTTCATTCTTCGTGATTTATGCTATACTGGGGCATCCTAGTAGTGGTAGTACGGTATGTTTTAGTTCCAGCAATTATGCAAATAATTCTGTGTGTGAAGAGATAACCTGATCTCAATGACAATGTTTGATTTTTTGAATTTCGTTTACATATTCATGTTTGATTTTTTGAATTTGGTTCCTGCTCATTGATTTTGAATTGTCACTACACAATAAAAGCTCGACCCAAGTTCATTGTGAGAAAAAGAAGCAAGGTAAATTAACATTAGGAGCTAACCACTAAGCAATCCAAGTTGAGCTCTCTGTATCAGTAAAATTTCGACTGGTTCAATGCAAGTGCAGTTTGAGAACCAGCCCTCTATATCAGTAAAATTTGAGGAAGAATGTCGACTTTCCAAAAGCCCAAACCTACCTGTTTCAAGACAATAGCATAAACACCTTCCCCGTTCATGCATAATCTAGGGAAATAGACTTTGTTCTCCATGAGACTATTTGGAGCAATTGCTGAGAAACATGAGGTGCAGCTGATAAACAACATAATTCAATTTTAACCCAATGCATCTGGGAGCGATCCAATCTAAAAATCCCGAACAACTTTCCAAGACGTCCCAATAAAAAGCTCTCCACCACAGTCAACCAAGAAACTTGGATACGCAGCACTAAATTGCTGATGAGGTTTCTCGAGAACTTCCCAATCATTATCCTCTATGTGAAATACACCTAAACTTCCGTTGTAATCTATACAATAGTGAACTCCATTGCAAAAAACTCTGGAGTGTTATGTAACGGGATGCACTTGTCCGTACTACTATTACTAAAGAGAAAAGGCCTCCAAAATGCTTCCTGCTTTCTAATGAAGTACAAACGCAATTGGTGGTCTTTTTGCTCGATTGCGGAACTACAGTTTGATGATGCGGGTAAGGAGGAGAATGAGGTACCGGAAAAGTTTTAATCACTGGCAATTTGGAAGTTCGATAGTCTCCTGACTTTCCACAGGTTCTGTTGTTGGGTTCGCATAGTCTCCTGGCAATTTGAAAGCTTGATTTTGGGAGGTACCGTTTCCATAGGGGATCACTAGCCAGTAGCCATAGGGCTGCCTTTGGTAATGGAAAGATGCTACGTTCAATTCATTATTCATGAGGCTATACCTTTGCACTTTCTTCACCCATCAAACACGCCAGTGTATGATTTTGAATCTGAGAGAGGAGAAAGTATTGGGGTGGAGAGTTGACCTCTGACAAAATTCAAATCAAAGTTGTTGACATTTTAGCAAATTTGGGGCTTACTTTAAAAGTGCGCAAACAGGCACCACCGTCAAGGTTCTGCAACATTGGATGCAGCTAGGATTACTAGCAAACCCATTTCAGTATAAATATTCTGAAACTATAATTTTCAATTTTAGAGTTCCAATCCAGCATCCATTGTTCCACAGATTAAGGGTAGGTGTCAGGTGGGAATTATCTGATAGTTAAGTTTCCATCTAGGCGTGTACCGGCAATGGCATTAACTGGTTGACGATGATCTAGGTGCATACAACAATATGGATGCTAAAGCGTTTGTTTCTGATATAATGGCAGCTCTAGTTAAATCAAAAGTTGATGTTTCTTGTGCTTAAAGGTAGTGGCTCCCGCCTTTTGCGCCTTAGGCGCATTATTGGCGAGGCGCCCTTTCCGAATCGCGCGCTTTGGGCTCTTAGGCGGGCGCCTCGCTTGCCTTTTACAAGATAATGGACGTAACCTTTTATTGCTTTGTACGCTCAGTTGACATGCTTTCTCGATGCAGTAGAAACAAAATACACTAACGAAAAAAAAATTGAATTTTAACATACTGTTGGAGAAAATACCAACAGAAAATGTACCGATCCTACAGTAATTTAAACTGGAGGAGGAAGAAAAGAGAAAAAACGTGAACTGAAAATATCAAAGAAATATGTAAACGCCCTACTACGGAGTATCTCTTTTAGCTAGCTATTCCTCTCTCATCCATCAAGGCCTTCAGCGTTACCAAAATTGAACTACCCTGATGTGGTTCTGCTTAAGCTAATAATTAGTACAAAATATGGGCTCAAAAATTAAGCTGTTAAAAAATACTTTTTGTGGGCAAACCAGCTAGGGAAGCAACTCCGCCCCTGCCTTCAGCGTTACCAAAATTGATACGAGATGTGGTTCTGTTGGGAGAGCAGAAAAATGTCGAAAAAAAGAAGCAAACCGAAACAAGAACAAATAAAATAAGAAGCAAACCGAAAAAATGTCGAAAAATGTCGAAAAAAAGAAGCAAACCGAAACAAGAACAAATAAAATAAGAATCAGTAGCAGCCAGCATATATGTTACAAACAACAATTCACATCCAAGCCATACACTCACACTCCAATTAATGTTACAAACATTGTTACATATCATCGCCTATGCCTTTATCCACACGAACCTTTAGTAAGTCATAGTATAGCATAAGCCTTTATCCACTACTACGGTACATACACATATTCAACACAATTTGTTCATCATCTTCGTCTTCACATCCACTCGTATCCAAAGTAGCTAGCTCACATATTAACTTATTCAGCAGTGAACATTAGTCATGAAAAACAACCAATTACTTCTGTCAAGGGTACTCGAAGCAAGCATCACCATATACTAACTTAGAATCAGTAAGTTTAAGTAGCAAGATAAAGCAGACTAATATGCTTTCTGCGCAGCAGCGGACACAAATTTCATGCATATGGGAGGCTTTACCTTAGCCAGACCAAGAATCGCTGAAGGGAGCATCCACAATCCTTCTCCACACATTAAACCAGACCCAATAACAGGAATCATTAGTTGGGCTTTCTTTTTGTCGACTTTTTCATATAGAAACACAACCAAGCTCCCAATAGACATATCAATTGCAAAACTTGCACCGACAAGAAATGGAACCGCCATGGCCATTGGTAGGGGAACCCATTTCCCAATCTTGGGTGGAGAAAGATCTCTGAACAAGTTAGCTAGAAATGCAAACGCAAAGAACCCGTAGCAGAGCTGCAAACAATGGTTAGGCAATGCAGAGAAACCTTGCACTCCGAGAATTGCCATATTTCGATAAATTAAAGCATATGGAGCTTTATATTCCCCAGCAGGGTTTCCTACGTCAAAGGCTTTCCAGTAAAGAAAGAATGATAGAGGAGCTACAATACAACCCATTAGTGTTCCTGCAGCTTGGCTTATAACCATCGAACGAGGGGATGTAAGTGTGAGGTGACCAGCTT
This sequence comes from Papaver armeniacum, assembly GCA_023531295.1. Lineage (NCBI taxonomy): Eukaryota > Viridiplantae > Streptophyta > Magnoliopsida > Ranunculales > Papaveraceae > Papaver > Papaver armeniacum. The sequence continues at coordinate 19,669 of JAJJWW010010099.1, read as the reverse complement.
TAAAATCGTGCATAAGATCAGAAGAGATAGAAACAATTGATTTTATAAGACCACAACCAACAAGCCCTGCAATCACACCATTTTCTCTCCCCGATATCGCTGCTAGAATAAACAAAGCCACTTTCCCGTAGTTATATGCCATGTTCATGTCGGTTAGACCAGCACCATATGCATTACAGAATCCTAGAAACGGAGCAAGGGCGTAGGCTACTACAACGTAATACCATTTCAATTGGGGGAACATGAGTGGGATCGAAATGATTGAAATAATGGAGAAAAGAATGTATCCAACACATGCAGCCCATATGGGAATACTGTCCTTCATGAAGATCTCATCTCGCTGAAGTTCTTCAAGAGATTGAGCTGATGGGTCAATAACTGAAAAATAAAAATACAACTTCAGTTTATTTATGATGACGTGTTCTAGGAGAGTAACTACAGTAGAAAGGTATACGGCTTCAAATATGATTGTGGAAAAACTAGTATCCAGATGCACATTAACTCTAACTACTACCACTGGTGAGATTAATAATTGCAGCAGGTTTCAGTTTTGAAGATTGATTTTGTGCGTTCTCCAAAATTAACACTTAACATTATTTTACCTTCATTGGCGATTTTAACTGTGCCTTTAACACTTCTACTGGTAAGATAAACAACTTTGAGAAAATTGTAAAGCCCATCTCCAAGAATCAGCGCAATGGATATAAAAACCTGCAAAGGTGTGATCCAAGTTGGAAAATTTGAGTGTCAATACAGAAAATAGTTGTCACTTCATGCAAAATAATATTTTAATGCAGAGACCTTATAACCATTCAAACTCCTCATGCTGCCTTCTGATATAGTTGCCGGATACCATTCTCCTTTTAAGCCGCGTATCAGCGGCCACATCACTCCCCATGAAAGAACAGCTCCAAAAAGAGTAGACAAGTTCACAAGATGTGAACAAAACATCCCTGCTCCAACATAAGTCATGCTGAAATCGAAGAAAAAGCTGCAAAGCGAAAGAAACCAAAAATTCACAAAAGTACACTACCAAGAGAAAATATGAATGTAGGATGCTAATAAGAAGTAACACACACGATTGCTTCCATGCTTGTAACCCAAAAGTTGGAAATTGCACGAATCCACACAAGTCTCCACCAGCGTAGAACCATTGGAAGAAACCCCACACAAAACTAAACGAAAAGTACTTTGCAAATCCTCGAATTTGCTCCCTGACCAGAAGATATTATAGATAAGTTATAATCCAAACCCAAATTCGGTATTGGATAAGCTTATTCAAAGAGGTAAAAATCTTTACTTAGATGCCTTATCTGCTTGAGGCGTGTGGAACCCATTTATGAGAACTGCTGTTGCAATGCCACTTGGATAAGCTAACCTGTAGTCGATTATCAGGACCTTCACAAAACCAAACAAAAGCTTCATTAATAAATTTCTCGAGTCATCTCATTCGAGAAATTAAGAACGTAATTAACATGAAATTTCCTATTAAGGTAGGACACCTCTAGGTAAAATCATATGCATGCATGAGATGAACTCTAGGCGTACGTGAAGTCTAAATGCGCAAAGAATTAATTTTACCTTTCTAAGAGGAACCAATGATAAAAGGCCAACAAAACCTGTAGCAAAAAGAAAACCAGTCATCCATCCAATCCCTGGTTCCTTATAACTCCCTGGAGAGTTTCCTGGAGTATCAATCCCTGCTTGCTCGTATGTTTTCTTATTCAACCCCAATAAAAAAGATCCAAATCCACCTGCAGTTTCACCAAAATGTATCAAAATGAAATAGATGATGAAGAGAGGATTAATTGAGTAACCAGATCCATACACCTCAAAAGCATTCGCTAATGCCTAATGTCTGATTACGTAAGTATATAGAGAGAGACTTTAATTACCTGCAACAGCAACACTGTAACAAGCAACAGCACAAGTCTGAATAACTGTATTCTCTTGCTTAGTGAATGGAGCGGAATCAAAACCAAATTTACCAAGCAGTTTAGTCCACCCTTTAATGAAAACAAATGCTAGAAGAGCAGCAGAAACATTGAGATTCGGAAGTAGTCCTGTTGTGAGATTGAACTTTTGTACAATCACACAGTAAATTATCCCGATAATGAAACTTGCAACTAATCCTCTCACTGTCAGTTGGCTCCTCCAATGTGGAATTTTCCTCGAAAGCTCGTCATCCTGTGGTTTGCTGACGTCGGACTCTTCGTATTCTTCTTTTTCGATTCCGTTAGTATTCCTCTCTCTCATCTCCTGCTGATCCATACTTCTGGCTTCAATCAGAACACAAATGACAAAACGAGTTGGTAAAATTCTATGTCCGTCGATCCCCTTTTAAACACGAAATCTTCCATTAAATTATGATAACTTAGATGGCAACATCTGAGATATATATGTGACCACATATGTCCTCATTTTCTCATTTTCCTATATCAATATAAGGTTTGACCACCAAAATACGTGGTTTTATCTCATGTAATATGTGCTCGATAGTCTACATTAATCAGCAGCAAAAATGTTCTTCTTCCTCATAAGAAAAAACAATTTAGGAATTTCATTGGTGATGATCGTGTACATTAATCAGTAACAAATATGATTTTCCACATATAAAAAAAACAACTTGGAAGTTGTTTGGCGGTCATTTTCGTTGTACTTCATACATACACATATGTAACGGTGTAGTACATTAGCAGAAAGTCAAACTAAAACAAAACAAAAAAAAAAAGATTTTAAGAACGGATCAATTCTGTTAAAATATATTTAGAAGGGAACTAATAGTTTAGCCTACTTGTTGGAACGTCTTTGTATAGGTTTGAGCTACCTTTAAACTTGTGTCATGTATGTCATTTGTCAATGTACTAGATCATGTAATGATTTATTTATTTATTATTTGAATTTTGAACTTTTTTTTTTTGTTGTTGTAATAATTCGAAATAAGGGTGACCACCATTGTCCACCAACATCCACCACCACCATAATAACCACACATTACCACCGCTACTATCGTACTAATGCTGCAGTGGCAGAGCCAGAAAAATAAAATTCTATAAATACGTTGGACTTAGTGGACTAAATACCAATTATAATTATAAATACGTTGGACTTAGTGGACTAAATACCAATTATAAGCCTGGCATTTTAGGGGCGACCCCAAAGAATTAGGGGCGACACTAAAAGACAAAAAAAGGTCACCCAAACGTAAATCTAAGTTACCCCTTATCTTCGATTTTTCGAGATGGCCAATATGCCCTTATATAATCGGGAGCCTACACCATAATCGGTAGGTTAAAGGTGAATCGGTAGGTTAAATTGAAACTATACCTACCGATTATTGTGTAGATACTTCGGCTAATAATCCCTTTTATAATCGGTAGCTTATCCAACTTGTAAGACTACCGATTATAAGGAGCCTCATATTAAACCTTGGCCAAATTCCATAGGTTTTGAGGGGTGAAGAGCCAACCATAACCACTTGGCTTGAGCTGTGGATGTAGCCATAATAGGAAGCCTAATAGGTTATATACACTACCGATTATAAGTTGCCCCAAAATGAGTTTTTTCTAAAATCCTTCACGTAATGAATTTTGAAATCTACCATGATCGGTAGGGTATATAATTATATAACCCACCGATTATAACGAGCCCCAGATCCAACCTTTGCCATATTTCATAGGTTTTGAGTGTACACAGCCATCCATAACCACTTGGTTCGTGTTTTGGATGCAGCGTTAATCGGGAGTTAAATATATTACCAAACCATCCGATTATGGGTTGCCCCAAAATGAGTTATTTCTAAAATCCTTCATGTAAGGGAATTTGGAATATACCATAATCGGTAGAGTTAACAACTTAAAAACCTACCGATTATAAGGAGCCCCGGATCGAACCCTTGCCAAATTCCATAGGTTTTGAGTGTACAGAGCCAGGCATAACCATGTGGTTCGTGATTTGGATGTAGCCATAATCGTAAGCCAAAACGGTTCCACAACCTACCGATTATAGGTTGCCCAAAAATGAGTTTTTTTCTAAAATCCTTCTTGTGATGAATTTTGAAATCTACCATAATCGGTAGAGTTTATTACTTCTTACCGTACGATTATACGAAGCCCCAAATCCAACCTGTGCCAAAATCCATAGGTTTAGAGGGTACAGAGCCAGGCATAACCATGTGGTTCGTGATTTGGATGTAGCCATAATCGGACGTCAAATTGGTTCCAAAATCTACCGATTATAGGTTGCCCCAAAATGAGTTTTTTCTAAAATCCTTCATGTGATGAATTTTGAAATCTACCATAATCGGTAGAGTTTAAAACTTATAAGCCTACCGATTATAAGTGGCCCCGAATTCAACATTTGCCAAAATCTATAATATTCGGTAGCCAAAACAATAATCAGTAGTTTCACAAAATAATCGGAAGCAAACTCTTGTAATCGGTAGGCTGGGGTCTATATAATAGTGTTTGGAATTTTTTTTGACTCATTGTGAGATAACTCCCGATTGAGTGAGAGAAGAAGAAGAAAAAAGAAGAAGAAGTGGGTATATGTTGCCAACTTCCGATTGTTGCCAACTTCCATAAACATGGATGGGTACGAAGAAGGACGTGAAGTAGTTGAAGTTCAAGGTTCACTACCGTTTAGAGATGATGATTTGGGGTATGTGTTGAATGATCCAAACTTTGATGGAGATGAAACCCTAGACGACGCTTTCATGGAAGAAAATGGAGAATCACCCGAGATCGAAGCTAACGATGCATCAAACATACATGTATGTTGTTAACATACTCTAATACCCATGTTATCCATGTTATGTGCGTTTGTGTGTGTTTTTGAACGTGAAAATTCGATTTCTGCATGCATTAAATGACATGAACGACATATATTCGGTAGTTAATTTAGTACAATATCTACCTATTATCCACAATCAGATATATTTTGATGTATTTATCTGCCGAATATGAAAAAAATCCCCAAATTGAAAGCTTCAATTTCTCACAATCGGAAGTTGTATACATAAATAAACGTCCGATTATATAATGTCGCCCCAAATACGAACTTCTTCAAAAAATGAAATATTCGTAAATCTTGATATTTAATAATCGGTTAGTTTATGAATTTATAGTCCCTCCGATTATTGAAGCTTTTTATACGAAAGAATTGTTCATTTGTGTATGTTGTTAATCGATAGACTATATTCGTACATGACTACCGATTGTTTAAAATCGGTTATGTTGTATAGTATTAAATTACCGATTGTGTTACAATCGGTTACTTATTATCTAAACTTCCTTCCGATTGCTAATGCATAACTTGTTGTTGTTGTGCGTAGGCTGTTGTAGCGGTTGATGACGATTATTATTTGAGGCCTGATACTTCCCTACACTATGCAAACGATTTGGTATGTTCATGAATTATCTTTTCTTTTTCCAATCATGTATGTTAGATGGTTATGGTTATTTTTTTTGGTTTGTTATATGCACATTTAGATATTTGGAAGTAAGAAGGAACCAAAGGAATGGCTTATGAACAAGGAAAAAGAGAAGATGTGCGTGGTAGTTCAGAACCCTTGCGTGAAGGACATTAGTTTTGAAATGGTTTGTGAGCGAGGTGGGAAGAAAAAGAGTCACGAGGGAAAGAATAATAAGTATGTAAGGAAGACGGAGAGAAAGAAATGCCGAACTTATACAAAGAAGATTGGATGCCCATTTAATATTGTCTTCTATAAGCCCGATGGTAAGGAAAGTAAAGATTAGAAAATGTCTAAAGTTGCTAATGGTTGTCACAACCACAATGATCCGGATACTCTTATTGGACATTTAATGGTTGCGAAGTTAAAACCACATGAAATGGAGACGGTTAGGTCTATGCGTATCCAAAAGGAGAGTGCGATCTTAAGTAAAATAAAGGCGGACGACCCCGACAACTTGTCTTCTTTGTCTACAATTAAGTCGGTGATAGACGCATTTATGTGTCTAATTTGTCCTCAATGTTTCGTATTGTTAGTACTCGTTTTTGTCCTTATTATGGTGTTTTATGTGTTTGTAGGTATTTTTTGGAAATAAAGATTGTTGGAAAATTCTGCTCGAAAAGTTGCTCTAACACCTCCAGAGGACATTTGCTATTCGGACTGCCACTTTGGATAAGGGGTAACCCAATTACTAAGGGGCACCCATCTGATATTCGCACCCCCAACTGTTGGATAAGGGCTGACCTTCTTCTTCATTTCAAATTTTCAAAATTGGCGGGAAAATAAAAGTTTATCAAGAATTCGGAGGTGTTATAGGGAGACTAAATGGCTGAAAATTTATGGGATTGTTCCTGGGACATATACAAAGCTATTACAAGTGTTTTGGTAGATCAAATTTGGCTGAAAAATCCGTGAGAAGAAAACAGAGCAAGACGTGCATGGGAGGAGTTATTCACGGGATTGCGTGAATTACAGGGAGTTCTACACGTGCTTGGAAGATTTGAGTCACCATTTGGAGCGTGCAGAAGATAAATAAGGAGATTTGACAGCTTCATAGCGTGTGAAAATCAAAATCAGAGGTGAAAAAGGAAAAAAATATCACGTATCTTGCATGGAGAATAGTCAAGAATATTTTGCAATTACTCAAGAGATTCGGGAGCTGTTGCGTATATAAAGTGTTGTTTTGGGTCATAGAAGGTGGACGGAGAGATTGGGAGAGTCCAGAGCAACCACAGAGCAATAAAAATCAAGTTAGAGAATTCTGCTGCTGCTGCTGCCATTGAAGAACACGAAGAACATTCAACGCACGCCTGACAGTCGTTTATGCTACAGTGATACGACTCACAGTGAGGGTCGTCATACGGAAGACAGTCTTAAAACTACAGAAACAGCAACACTTTACATGTATCGTTCTCTGTAACAGTCCGTTTGTAACAATTAAAACTGTTACAAATCAGGTTTTTCATCTTTTCTCCCTTGTTCATCATTTGTAAACCATTTTTGAGCATTAATAATGAATTTTGAGCGTGTTTCCAACATGATGAGAGGCTAATTCTCCCACAACCAAGGCAATGAGGAAGCTATTTATGCATGAATAATTGGTAACTATTTTATTTTCTCTAATTTATAATTAATAATTCACTCAATCACCGCTTTTTTGCAGAGTATTTAATTGTTTGCATAATTTTCTTCATTAGTTGTGATTCAATTAGATAGGTTATGCTTTGTATTAAGATAATCTATGCTTAGGGGATACAATTAATTTTTGAGAATTTGCCTGATTATTTGTGAACTAAGAAACAAGGGATTTAAAAAATAATAATTAGAGTTTTGGATTATTTACCGTTATTTATTCATGTGTAATAGTGGAATCAGTGTCTTGGTTATTTTCTCATATCTTGAATCAATTTTGTGTTAAGTTTTCCTTATTTTTAAGTTTTATAAGTCTAAAAGCTTTTGCTTTCACAAGTCTCAACGAACCTTTTTACTACAACATTATTGAGATCACATCAGTCGGCCCTAGCTACGATCAAAAGGACGGAATGGGATGGTAGAATGGTCATACAACAATCACAGTGGTTAGCTGAGTTACACGACTACACGTTGAGAACGGAAGAAAAGGATGGTAAACTGGCACGTATTTTCTTGGCACATCCCGAAATGATAAAATTGGCTCAGTGTTTTTATCAAATTTTGTTGATAGATGCCACTTACAAGACAAACAAATATAACATTCAGTTGTTGAACATTGCTTGTCACACTTCGGGCAAAAACACGTTAACGATTGCATGGGGTTTAATTGATCATGAGAACAACGTGAGTTTCATTTGGATGTTGGAGACGTTGAGGTCCATTTACAATGGCGATGATTTTCCAAGGGTTATTGTAACGGATAACGATCAAGCCTTAATGCATGCAATAGCGGTAGTGTTTCCTGAAGCCCGAAACTTGCAATGTACGTGGCACATTCAATGCAACCTCAAACACAAATGCCATCACCATTTCCAAGCTAAAAAACCAAGGAAGGGTACCAAGAGGTCGAAGGAAGAGGATGCGCGCATTAGTAAATTAACCACGGAAGAATGATAGGAAGAGAAGAGGTTATTTGATGAAAAATGGAAGGAGGATGGAATAATGTGGAGAGCGTTCATGAAAGCATTGGACAAGATCGTTTGGTCAATGACCGAGGAAATTTACGAAAGAAACTTGAAGAAATTTGAGGATGAATATGGCAAGGACTACCCAAAACCCGTTGAGTATTGTAAAACACAATGGTTATCGATTAAGGAGAGGTTTGTGTATGCATGGACATATGAATATCGTAACTTCAAGAACGAGGCCACAAGCATTGCGGAGGGGTCTCATGGCTGATTAAAGAAAATACTTCTAGGTAGTCAAAATGGAGTTGTGTCGATCCAAGAAGCAATCCATGAATTCACCAATCGTGATCTCGTAAAGATTAAGGATTCTATACAATTTAGTGTACATAAATTCCCTACGGAACATGAAAGGGAAAGATTGCTTTTAAGGGGCATTGTTCATAAAGTTTCAAAATGGGCAATAAATCACATGATGGAACAATTGAAGTTATATAAAGCTTACGATAACGAGAATACGGTTTGTGTTTGCAAGGATATGATAGGTATTGGTCTCCCATGTCGTCATAAAATGGGTAGGTACGTCGATGTGATTGACATCAATGATATTCATCCATTTTGGAAGCAATTAAATTTCACTCCAAGCACCCCCGTAGTCGATGGTCCGTCGTTCATGGAGTTAGAATTGTGTGCAAGAATAACCGAGCGTTATGCTACAACAAATGGCACCAAGAAGCAAATATTGATGCATGATTTGGAGCAAGCTCTTCACCCTCGTTTAAGGGAGGTTGATGAACCTATTAAGCAAAAGAGGGCGGGTAGGCCAAACACCGAAGTGTCGAGGACCATTGAAAGAAAAGAATTGAAGGAGTATTTGTCTAATAAAAGAATATTGTGCAGGCATGAGCGTTCGGAAGCCGAATTTGAAGATGATACGCAACCCAAGAAAAGAGGTCGTCAAAGAAAAGAGGTCGTCCAAGTAAGCCAATCCGAGGCGGTGGAAGAAGTTGTGTTAGTGGAGACCCAAACTAGCTCCGTAGTTATTGATCAAATAAGCGACTCGCAACAAACACAATCAACGAAAATGGTGACTATAAGAGAGAAGTATGGTACTCTTCGTTGTCCTAGGGATTTTCATGGAAGACCAACACGATCAAGGTATACGATTATAGAAGAGTATATGAAACAACTCCCTCCACTCATTGTTCCATTTATTTTGTCCACCGACGAGGTTGATGGGGATGGAAATTGTGGGTTTCACGTCGCTACGGAACAAATTGGTTACTTTGTAGAGGCGGTGAACGAAGATGTCACCCAATGAAAAAATTTAAGAACTAAGATGGCGGTAAAACTAATAAAGGACAAGGATTTCTATATGGAGATGATGAAGCAAGGAGATAGGCACGACAAAGAAATAGAGTTCAAAGATTTAGTTGCGCGTGTAAAGTGCTGAAAGGGATTGAAGACAATCAGATCCAAGTATTGGATGACAATGCTTAAATGTGGATACCTCTTAGCCGACGCTTTGAATTGCGTGGTACATTTCTTTGTTCCTCCTAGGTATGGACATTCTTTCACGTTTAAACATACAAGGACGGTTTGCGATGAATCGGTTAAAGATAGAAGAATTGTTATGGAATTTGTGAATGAGATGCATTTTATCGGTTTAAAAGTAAAGAGAGATTTCCCATTACCTCCGTTGGGTGGTTGGAGTGATTACTTCCCAACGAATCATTGTAACGATTGGTTGAAACAATATAAGACAAACATGTTGGATTGGGATCGCGTCATGAAGGAGGATTTTCCGGAATGCCTACTGGAATTGGTTCCGTCGGATGATGAAGATGAATGATCGTTATGTTTGAAAGATGTATTTTGGAAAGCCCCTATTTGTACATGATTTTTTGGAATTTCTTGGAAAATACTGTGAAGTATAAAGCTATAATCGGTAGTTATATTTTTCCCAGAATCGGTAGACAACATATTGCATAAACTTCCGATTGTCACCAAAGTCTGACAAAAAAGCTGAAAATCTTCCCAGAATCGGTAGACAATATAAAATAATAACTTCCGATTGTAACCATCAATCAACATTTATACTGTTGTCACGGACTTCAGGAATTCATAACTTCCATCATAAGTGAATTCTTCACCCTTTTCCACTAAGTACTGTCTTTTTGCGAGTGTCTCCTACATAAACCAAAATAAAATAATGTCAACTTCGTTTTAGTAAGAAAGATTAGACACCCGGTGTTATTTAAAAGAATAACCGAGCGTTATACTTACAAATTGTTGGATCGACAAGCTTAAGTGGCTAGTGTTAAACATCCTCTTTTGTATCGTTATGTAGTCATTTACCCCTTTTTGGACAAGTCGGAAACGAACATGAACTTGTTGGAGTGATCTTTGCTTTGGATTTCCATACTCTCGCACAAATTGGCTATATACCCTCGCCCAAGACTTCGGGTGTTAACCTTCCTGCTATGACATCTTCACGTCTTGTTTCACGATACCATGTTTTCACAATGACCAAATATTCAGCTGCGTCAAACGTTGCCATGCTTGTAAGTTGAGATATATAATGAATTCACAAAAGTAGACGATGGAAAATGTATTTGTAGAATACACGATGCTATATATGTGTTGTTTGGTGCATAAATATGAAGAGTTTACCCTCCTTATATAGATGAGAGTCCCAACGTCTCTTTTTTTTTTTTTGAAAATATGGCCGTTGATGCGTACTTTTACAAGACTGTACTGAAATTACGTACAATTATTACATACAATCGGTAGGAAATGTTTGAACAAAACACCCGATTATTCGAAATCGGTAAATATTTATTGTTATATACTTCCGATTATAGGATGTTTTGTCAACAGAGTTCTCAGTTTCATTAGAGTAGTATAATCGGAGGTTTATCAATATGTATTATGAACCGATTGTGTGTGGTTTTCGAGGCACGACTAGTTTCTTTTGAACGAACTAGCCGCTGGAGTATAATTGGTAGTTAGATAAAGAATTAAAACTTCCGATTTTCATAAATATTTTGAAATTCATAACAATATCACCTACACATCATTATAATTTTACATTGAACTTCCCCAATTCTATTACAAGGTATTGTGATTAGCGTCGTGGACGTGTTGGACGAGTCCTTAACGGATTAAATCTTTCCATCGCCCTAAGGATTTTAAAATGAGCTTCATAATGGAAGCTTGATATTTTCCATCTCCGCCATTCCCCGAGAGATCGTTCTATAACCTCATAATTGGTTTCACCCCTCAATCGATATTGATTCACAAGATAAGTTAAATGGACAAATTCTTCGACGTGTCTTTTTATTGAACCAACTCGGCAGAAAAGATCAGCGGAGTGACGATTGTTTGGGTTACCGGTGTTGGCGCAGAATTTTTCGTGAATTTTCCCCAAATAACTCATACTCATTATGCCTCCTTGCCTACGTTCTTCTCCTCGTCTCGGATAGAATTAAACATAGCGCCTACATAAAGATAAATCTTCGTCAATCGTGAACTCCGTAGGATTAATGAATGGTTGGGCCATTATGTTGAAGATGATGTTGGAGAGAGTTTAAAGGTATTTGCGTTCCATAGAGAGTAAAAGGATACAATCCTTATATAGAGTTTAGAGTTCCAACGACTCTATTTTGTTGGGGCAACTGTATAATCGGTAGTCAAATGAAGTATTTTCACTTCCGATTATACAGTTGCCCCAAATTTTGTTTTTGCAGAAATCTCAATTTTTTCGAATTTGGGAACTAGAATAATCGGTAGTTAATATGACTTTCGATTATAAAGTTGCCCCAAATTTCTTATTTGACGAAATCACCAATTTTGGGAATTTAGGAGCTACTATAATCGGTATCTAATGAGGTTCTTGTTCCTTCCGATTGTTATAGAAGCAAGATACGAGTTTGGCACAAAATCGATATTAATCGGTAGTATAATATCGTTACTAAGCTTCCGATTGCTTTATAATAATCGGGCACAAAATAGCTTCCGATTATGTAAGGGCATGAACGTATTCTCCACATTTTTGGATATCCCTTAACGGTGTATATGGGTTGGGAATAAAAAATTCGCCCCTAATTCTTTTGGGGTCGCCCATAAAAATGCCAGGATTATAAGGTGGGCTAAATGTAGAACATGGTATCAATTTTTGGGGTTTATATATGATTATTATGCTTTTAGGGGGGCTAGAGCCAGGGTTAGTCAACCCTGGCTCCGCCCCTGCTAATGCCAACCACCACTGATTCCCATTCGCAAAATTAGTGCCACCATCTCCACTGCCATTCACCGGTACCCGAAAACGCTAAAGATATCCCAAAATTTGACACCAAAACTTGACACCGCTTATGTGTCAAGTTTCTATTGGCTCACACTTAAAGCGGACCCTGTTTTTTCCTGGTGGGGTAGGATGAAGAAGGAATCTATGGTGGATATGGGTGACACAAAGCGGTGTCAAAGAGTGGTGTAAAAAAACCGGGGTCTCCCTAACATCTTCGGCCAGTAGCACCACAACCACTGTTCAATGGCTACTGACATAATCATTGAGAAAATTACATGAGTAGTTTAATTAAATACTCCCTACGTCGCAAATTAGATGAGCTATTTGTAGTTTGCACAATTATTAAGGCAAGGAGGAAAGGAGAGCATATTTAAGTATTTTTTACAATTATACACTTATGTATAATAACTAGTAAAACTTAGAAATGATTTATCTCTTACACCATACAACGGTTTTTCATAAACTTTATACCGTTGAAAAGCATTTTAAAACACCTACATAACGAATATAAACATGGCTATCAAATTATACATATTTCTTATAGTAACAATAATCAATTAAAAGTGTAGTTTCAGAACTATCCCCTTGATTAGTGAGATAGATCATCTAATTTGGGAAAAAATTTAAAACCAACTAGCTCATGTTTATATTCGTTGCATAGGTGTTTTAAAATGCTTTTCAACGGTATAAAGTTTACGAAAAACAGTGATATAGTTTAAGAGATAAATCATTTCTAAATTTTACTAGTTATTATCCATAAGGGTATAATTGTAAAAAATACCTAAATATATGATACATGTGTATCTTCCTCTCTCCGGGAACTAGTGATCCTCAAGAAGGATTGAGGATATAATTGTAATTTAAGGAAGGAATACTGATTTTTAGGCAGTATTATTAGATAAGAAATATTGCTAGACAGGGTAATATTCCTAGATAGGGAAATAGATTCCTAAGAGGTTTTGGAAACCTTTAAAGCTATAAATATACATGTTTAGCTCATAGCTAAGACATCTAGAGTGTGGTTTGTGATACAGACACACCTAGATTAGAGAGGGAGGTTTGTGAGACAAATCACCTAGAGATAAGTTTGTGAGGCAATTAATTATTGTAAAAGCAAGCTTCGCAAAATAGTTAAATATTATTTACTGTTTAGAGAGATTGTGAGCGTAACAAAGAGAGAATTGTAATAGTTTTCTTGTTCATAATCTAGAGAAGATATATTTCTTCGGATCCGGTTTCTAGTGTATTCTGTTTTCTAGTTTTCGTCTATTATTATTCTGAATTCCGCCTCTATAATAATAGTCACCAAGGTACAGAGATCAATACGTATCAAGTTGGTATCAGAGTAAGGTTCGTTTATTTAGGGAATATTCATTTGGTTTATGGTATTAACTAGATCTCTCTACAAACAGCTTGTTGAGTTTCTCGAAAAGAAAGAAGACATGAAAAGAACATGGGGATCAAGGATGACGAAGTCAGATGATGATCCTAAGGAAAGCAAACCACAAACTATGGAAGAAAAGGTGGATGCGCTACAAACATACATGAAGTCTTATACACCTAATCCGAAGAAGAACAAAAAGACTTCGTTTTCATCTGGTGTTTTTGAAGAAAAGAACAAGGAAGAAGAAGTAGAATCACTCAAACAAGATTGCGTTATGGAGCGAAGATTCACTAAGACAAGACGAAGAGATATGAAAGCTTTTCAATTTAGACGTCAAGGTCAAGTTTCTAGCAAAGATAGATGGTTCAGCAGGGTGAAAGGAACTCTCGAGTTCCCTAACCTCCAAATATAACTTTCATAGGAGTTCAAGTTCTTGAGTGGGGGCGCATGATACATGTGTATCTTCCTCTCTCCGGGAACTAGTGATCCTCAAGAAGGATTGATGATAGAATTGTAATTTAAGGAAGGAATACTGATTTTTAGGCGGTATTCTTAGATAAGGAATATTCCTAGACAAGGTAATATTCCTAGATAAGGAAATAGATTCCTAAGAGGTTTTGGAAACCTTTAAAGCTATAAATATATATGTTTAGCTCATAGCTAAGACATCTAGAGTGTGGTTTGTGATACAGACACACCTAGATTAGAGAGGGAGGTTTGTGAGACAAATCACCTAGAGATAAGTTTGTGAGGCAATTAATTATTGTAAAAAGCAAGCTTCAAGAAAACGATTAAATATTATTTACTGTTTAGAGAGATTGTGAGCGTAACAAATAGAGAATTGTAATAGTTTACTTGTTCATAATCTAGAGAAGATATATTTGTTCGGATCCAGTTTCTAGTGTGTTCTATTTTCTAGTTTTTGTCTATTATTATTCTGAATTTTTCCTCTATAATAATAGTCACCAAGGTACAGAGATCAATACGTATCAATATACTTCCCTTGTAACTACTGGAAATCCAGTAGCACACACAAGTGATAAATGTAACAATTCTAAGACATGTTAAGATGAGCATTATAGAAGTTCTTCTTTTAATAGATAAATTACGATGATGATGATGATGATGATGATATAAGTATGGAAACTCACAAGAACCCTAATTCTATTTCTCTCAGTGTAACCTCCATGTTTACAAAGTATCCAACCCCTATTACAATGATCCAAGGTCTCTATTTATAGGCAAACTATATAGTGGATTACAGCTCATTTTACTTCGCAAATAATCACACAATCCACATGATTATACTTTATACTTCGCCCAAGCCATTTTCAATAAACTTGTCCCATCTCTTTCGACGATAACTTCGGTAACTTGTCGGTACAGCTGTCCCAATCTCTTGTTCGACAATTCATCTTCGTCTGGAGCTATTATTCACTTCGCTTCGTAGCTTCTTCTTCATTAACTATCTGCCCATTCAATCGTCTTTATCTCGCTTTTTGGTTATTTATTCTTATTGTGTATTTCGCAGATCACCCTTTTCGGGGAAGAATTCATACTTCGCAGATCCAATTTTCATAAAAGTAACTCTGACACTTGATTGGACTTGTCACTGACATTCATCCTCGGGGTTAAAAAAAGATCTTCCGTTTGAGATTTATTCATCCATTTCGTGCCATTTCGTTCGACCACGTGGCGAGTAGGTTTTCTGTACCTACATTTTTCCTTTTCTCGTTCCATTCGCAGGCTCTAAGAATGGATAGAGAATCTTATGGAAAGATTCGTAACCTCCACGTCTCCGTCATTCTCGCCTTCACGTCGCCACGTTCTTTTGTAACCACCCATAACCGGTTCCACTTCCTCCACCGTTTTATGACCTGTTTCTTCTTAATTTTCTCCCTCGCTATAAATACCTCTACACCTCTTTACTTTTCTTATTTTCCTTCAACCTTCTTCTTCTCTCTTCTCGTCAAGTTACTTTTCTTCCAACCTTATTGATTCTTCAACTGTCGTTTTCTTTTCTTCTATTTTCTTTGTTCTCTTAATATTCTATCTTCATGGTTCCCAAAAAGACTCTATCTCCAACATCATCCAAAAGTTTCGAAGAATTCCAAGCCGAGTTTGGAAAAAAGGGTCTTTCTCTCTTCCCAGCTGTTGATTCATAGTAGCCTCCAAAACATAAATATATCAAATTAAATTGTTGTTATGCTCAAAGTGGTTTTTACCATAAACCCTAACTATAAGGTTTAGCAATATATGGCTTTCTCAAAAGCCATAAACAAATCTAAGTAAGAACAACAAACAAAGCAAACGGAATCGAAATAACAAATACTCCAAACCCTTGTTCTCCAATTTCCGCCACTCTGTCGCCTCTTTTCCCTTTTCTGGTTTTTTGCTGTGTAGCCGCAACTGATAATTGCATATTTCACATATATTTGGTGTCAATTCCATGCTAGTAATTGTTATATTTCTGGTGAATTATTGTATATTACTCTTGTTTTCTTGAATTTGTCCTTCATTAGGTGAATCATCCAAAAAGAAGTGAAAATAGATACAAAAGTGAAGTCACAAGTGGAGAAGGGCCAAAGACCCAGTGGAACTCGTGCAAATGGAGGATTCATTCAGAGCTCGTATGAAGAAGTTATGGGCAAAAGAACTTGGAAGAATAAAAGGGTTAAATGGTCATTTTAAGGGCCACTACTATTGGCATCCCCTCGTTCGTTAAGGGACATCCAATCTGTTAAGGGGCTTCCATTTTCAAAGGAACTGCTAAAGGAAGTCATGTCATTTACTTGGGGGGAAACTGGAATTCAAATGTTGTTAAAGGCGCCTGTCAAAGTACTCAGGGGTATCTTTATCTTATCCACGCAAGTTCAGGGAATATATGAAGAAATCAATGGTTTGCTGTCATGGGAGCTCGATCAAAACAGAGTGTGATGGATGATGATCATGGTGCGATGGTAATTGTTGGGAGAATGAGATATCTTTTGCCTCTACTTTTGTTCTAGGGTTTAGAATCATGAAAGCTTTTCTTTTTCTTCTTGTTATGAACTCCGTGAATATGAGCTAGAGTTTTCTATTGGTTATGGATAAAGTTGATTTCACATAACATGAATCCTTGTTTGATAAATTAGTTTTGTCTCATTATTATCGTTTATGATTCACCATCAATATTGTTACATGATTTGAATGCTTGTTTAGTCGAGTCGCGAATCGATTGAGTTTGCTTTCATCTTTATTGCTAGATTAGGGTTATTATACGCAAAAGTGATAATTCCCGATTGCAAGTAGCATAAATATGATTATATATAGTTTGTAGTGATATATTCTTATGATCTTATGTGAACCATAACCTTTGTTAAATCGGATTAGTGCTTTTACACGTTCGATTGCTTTGATTGGCTTTGATTTCATAGAACTTAACGCATCTAGGAATTAAACTTGATTAGTGCTTTACACGTTAGGTTGTTCTCTTAGATAGGATTCATATTCGCATCTTTTAATGTGTTTGTTGATGACAAGAGGAGATTTGCGGGATATACTTGCGATCAAGGTATTCTAGGGCTTTTGATAAATAGAGATTAAAATATCAATTCTAGTTATTAAGAAAAGAATATGTTTATGAATGAAAACGAAATCCTTAACCAATGCTTTCACATCTTTGAATTTATTTGTTTACTTTTCTTCATTTGATTTTATTTTATTTTTAGTATATAAAAATCAGAAAACCCCCCGGTGTTATTTATAGGAAACCGAAACAATTTGACAATCTAAGTCCTCTCTGTGGGAACGATCCTTTCTTGCCCTTGCTTCATTATATATTTTGAGTAGTAAGAAAGTGTAATTTATTTTTAACGCTTACGACAGCGATCAACAACCTCAAAATATACAACTCCCAGCCGGCCTCCTCTTCTCTGTTTGCGACTAGTGAATATATAGGTGCTGCTAAAAGGTCCAATTAAGACCTAGCTGATATCCCAGGACCAATGCAAACAACGAAACCCAACTTTCAAAACCAAATTCCACCAGCGACCACTTGAGTTTCCTCTCCCTGTAAGTGTTGATAAAAGTTGTTGCAAGTTACTTCTCAATCACCAGGAGTTCATAGCATAAGTTCACAACAGACCGCGGTAAAACCCCATCATTGCTGTCGATCCTTTACATGCCCATCTCAAAAATTCACGACCATCAACCCACTGACTGGACATAGCAACCAATCGCCGGAACTGCTTCCCAAACAACATGACCAAACAACCCAACACTGACCACCGGAGTCCAGCCCAAGGTAGTTAATATCGCGTATCGGTCTCATATCGGCTGAGTCCTATACACCTATACAAAAGATAATATCGGTTTTTATCTGTGATACATCATTTAATATAGAATTTCAAATAATTATAAAACCATAATAAAAAATAATAAGACTCATACACATATCTCAAATTTCCAAAATACAAGGTAGTTTATTAGCCAACGTTGTGATTGTTGTCTCATTATGCCGGTAAATCTTTTTTATTATTCTTCATATTTATCTTTTATATTTCTCTGCCTTGCAATCGAAATATGGTTTCTATCTTATATCCTACCCTATAGTCACTGATTTTATATTATAAATATATTAAGGCTTTTTACCTTCTCAAATTGACATTGTACTTGTATGTAAAGACTAGATGCATGTTGATGAAAAATTTATTCACGAAACTGATATTATCGGTGTACAAGTAAAACCGATATATCGGTCTATACCGGCCTGTACAACCGATAATATCATTTCGTGGATGTATCGCCTATATTTTCGATATCGTATAGGTATTTCCGATATCCGATAAAAACCTGTAATATCGACCGGTACAACCGATATTGACTACCTTTGTCCAGCCTACTTCAGTTCTTCGCCACCAAATGCAATTCTCTGGCTGTCTTGGCTAAAACATCATTTTCTTTCTCCCTGGACGGCTAATCACCTTCCTAAACCAGTGCCAACAGTTCGTGCAATAACTTCATTTCCTCAGCTTCTGATTTTTGATGAGTAGCTTGAGCTCCATGTGAACTTATAGTTGTTGTTGAAGAGACCGAGAACCAGCAGCAATCTTTTCCCTGCACATATGAGATTCTAGTTATACGACAGCCTTGAATCAAGAGAAACAACACTAGTTCCTTCCTTCCATTTCAATCCATCATCATATGTAATCCTCCTTCCTCATTGTATCAACGCCAAAATGGTTAAAACCATCTCTGCCAGCAGCTTGACTCCAAGAGCACCTCTATTCTCTGACCAAGACCCACACATTTCTATATCTTGGCTCTACTCAAAGTTTGGCCACTATCGAAGTCCCAACTCTGTCCAAACATCCTCTTCCACTGATTTCCAAAGTTCATACCGATTCAGTCTGAGTATAAGGCACCCACAGGCTCTCATAAAACCAAACCCGCTAACACACGCATCTCGACATCTCTGTAGCTTGAATCGGCAGTCACCTAATCATGATGCATCTCAATCAACGCCAATACGAGAATATAAACAATACCACTGTCAACGTGCCATCACCATTCATTTTAGACAAAACCAAAATATAAAGCATCACCACTGCGTCGGAAATCACCCATCAAGTTCTTTCACAAGAGCAGAAACAGTGAACGTCTTCTTCCCATGCTTAAACCTTCACCCACTGATCAACTCCATTAACTGTCAATCAACATTAAACTTCGTCATTTCTTGCTGGTGTCTCGTAAGCATCTCTATCCACAGATGGACTCATATGATTCAATTCCCAGCTACATACGGACCAAGCCTTTGCACCACAAACTTGTACCTCTCTATGTGTTCTCTGTCATTTAATTCTTGTTCCCATTTATCTGCTCAGCTACAAAACTAACCGAGAGAGACGAGACGAAGCAGCTGCTAGAAAGAA
>JAJJWW010010098.1:0-138682 GCA_023531295.1 Papaver armeniacum | reverse complement strand
TTTTGTAGGTTTAGTTTTGGGGAGAAGTTCACAAACAACAAGAGCAAGGAATGGATGAAACTTTATGAGGACAATAGATTTGAGTGATGATTGATTATGGTAGGAACTAAGGAATCTTTTTGGAGTACTTTTGTAATCGCATTCGTGTTTTGTGTAATGTACTTTGGCGTACTACAAATGAATAAAATGGATGTGGTTTTTTTTTTGTGTATACTCCGTGGGTCGGCATTGTATTTGTCACACGACTCGCCAGCCCTCCTGTGGCTCGGCATGTTATTAATTCGTCGAGTCAGCTGGGCCGCACCGCATGAAAGCACAGAAAATAGGCCCGGGAGGTCGGCAAGGTTTTTCCCTATTACAAGCCGACGTCCTGTGGCCGGCAGGTCTTGGTTTCACAAGGTTGCCGACTTTTATCTGGTCGGCATGGTTTTTGAGGATAACAATGCCGACCAAAACAGACAAAAAAAACTTGTTTCTAGATGTTCTCATGCATTAAGTCGGCAGGGTTTATGAGAAGAACCTTGCCGACTGTACATGCGCCGGCAGGTTTTATGAAGATAACCATGCCGATCAAAACAGAAAAAAAACTTGTTTCTGGATGTTGTCATACATTATAGTCGGCAGGGTGTATTAGGAGAAACCTGTCGTCCATATATTCACCGACATGGTTTGTAAACTCTTAAGTGCCGACTATGAAGCAACCGGCACGCTTTTAATTTAGTACAATGCCGACTTTACATCGAATACAAACCTTAATTAAAGCATACAAACGTTAAAAACTTAACCCTAACACATTTGGGACATAGATAGTATCTTTTTCCGGTACACAATTTCTTAGGAAAGGTAATTAGCTTCATCTTACCGTCGCAACATGGATCTGTGCATGGTAGAAGGTTGATTTTAGCAACTTCATCTTCATACGGAGCTAGGCGCTCATCTATCCAATAGAAAAACCCACGGCAAGTACATTTTGAAGCATACGGCTGATATACATCTCCTACTGCATCTTTCATGAGAAATAAGAATCCCTTACAACCTTTAATAGTGCATTTGCTTCCTTCAAAGGAACAATCGTTTGCAAAATGACCACTTAGTGTACAAAGACTACAAATATTTGGTTGTGTTGCACTTGAAACTTCCATTCTTTATGCAAGGTTGAAGATGAAGTTGAGAATGCTTTTATAATAACAACACACCTAATATCTTGATTTTGAAATTTCTAGCCGTTGAGCATTGAATGGGTTGTACTTTGTACCTAAAAAGTGCAACTAACATTTAAGTTGGCAAGGTCGAGATTTCAAACCATGCCGACCACCACTCCCTGGCAGCATTGTGGCATATAAAGCCTAGTATGATCGGCAAGGTAGAGTTTACACACCATGACGACTCAGTAAAACTCTAATATTGTCTAAAACTGCACACAAAAGAATAACTTCTAAAGCAACTGAAATTGAAAATTAACATAAGTTTAACAAGTCTAAAGCCAACAACTAACAACTCAAAACATAAGGTAATAGTTCAAACCACAATCTAAGTTTCTAAACCAAGTAAAACATAATAAAATTTAAAAATTTCATGGATCCTTCTTGTTGTTGTTATCTTCCTCCACATCACTAGCTTTTTCAAAGAAGATCGCCTTTTGCTTTTCCCTTATCTGGACCTATGTAATCACCGGCCTCATTTTAATAGGGGTTCACTCCAAAAAAGTCACATGCCCTAAAAAAAGTCCTTGGATCAACCTTCTCTTCTTCCTCCTCTGATGATGTGCATTCAACATAGTATCTTTCTTACCCATCAGAAGTAACTTTCTTACAGGGCAAATCTCTTCAGTTTCATCCTTAGGATCTTCTAAATTGGGATAAATTCCGTCAATAAATTCTAATAGCTCTTCTGCAGTTACCGTACGAGGTAGATCTTATTTTTTTTCCTCTAGGAACCTAAACAATGCACAAATAAAAGATAAAAAAACAAACAACATTGTTGAACATACGATATTGGTCGGTACATTCATGAATTTGGATAATAATTTTCTTCTCCCTTCCACTTTACGTGTATGGGGAAACGGTGAGCATTTAATTACTGTTCTCCTTGTTTCTTAGAGAAAAATAATCAATTCCTCACCACTTACCCATACACATAAAACGGGAGAGAGATAAAAATTGTTACACATTGAAATATGGTTTTGGTCATCTACTAGTCGGCAAGGTCGACAATCTGAACAGGGTCGACCAACACTTGGTCGGAAAGGTTGTATTCATCTACAATGCCGACTAATACACATTCGGTATGGTTTTTTTCAAGAAAGATGCCGACTATTAACTAAGGAAAATCAAGTTTCTGTGACCTAATGTCGGAATGGTAAAATTTCAAGACAATGCCGACTATACGTAAGTCGACATGGTTTGTTAATATACCTTGCCGACCCTGGTTATTGTCTAATAGTCGCCATGGATGCTATGAAAAGTCGGCAGGTTATTCATCCTGATACCATGCCGGCACTTACAAAATAAACAACAGTCGGCATGGTTTTAAATTATCGACCTTGCCGACCAAAAACCCTGAAAATCATAATGTTCGATTTCTAACCTAATATAACAATCATATAACACTTAAGAATAATGGGTTGAGTTTAGAAATCACTTACAGTCTTCTTTTCACCGGTGGAGGATTTTTTTCAACATTCTCAGGGATTGGATTTTCGGATTTGCTAGTTCCAACTTTTTCCTTACCTTTTCCCTCGGATTTGGGTCTTCTCATGTTACCTGTTGAATCTCTGTTGCTACTGGATCGAACCATTTTTGGTAGAATATCAAAATTGAAAATTTTGGTTGATTTTTTGGTTAATGGAATAAGATGAAGGAAGGATAAGAGGAGAGGGATTAGAGAAGATAGATTAGAGGAAGATTAAACAGTTTTTAGTTTTTAAGTTTAGGTTTCATTTTAGGTTAATTAGTGCAGAGGTAATAAAGTAACTTCATCCTGTTTTGACCTCCCCTTAGTAAGGGGCACATGTCCATTTAAATTTTGGTATACCCCAATTAGTTTGGGTATACCCCAATCTCGCCAGGTTTCTTTATAAATTAAGTAATGAATTTGGAAGAAAAAAAACAACAATTATGGCTTGTTTGGTTGGTAGGAAGAGGATTCCATTCCCAAGAACCCTATTTTTCTGTAGGGAGTTCTGTAGCCACCGCCAAATAATTAAAAAGGCCTTGGTTACAAACTAAGAGCTTCTCCAATGGTGGTTGTGTGTGTTTCATAGGTGGCAACACAAACAAGACATCTTCATTCCAATTTTTCCTTAAGTTTAGGGAGAAAAAATAGTTCATCTTCAATGGTGTTGTTTGTGATTTTTTATGGATTAAATGTAAATTTTATTTTTAGATATTATTAGAGCTAAATATGGTTATTTAATATATTATAATTAATTTAGGTAAGCAAAAGCTTACTAGGATAGCTTGACATTGTCAAGGTGAATGTCGAAAACTAGACATTCACCTTGACAATCTCTAACAAAAATTAAGCCATGTCATCTTCACATTGATTTAAGAAATTGGGGTTGGAGAACAATTTTAGGGAAAATGAATGTCTATCCTATATGGACTTAGACATTTATCTTCACATACATTCCATTGGAGAAGGTCTAATAAAGAAATTCGATGCGTATTTGACTTCATGTTGTTCTAAGCAAATCAATTAGGCTGCAGCTTTCACCTTTGGAGCACTAGAGGCTGCAGCTTTCCAAGAAGTAATTCTGAATTTTACAATAACGTATCGGGAAGTGTTTTTTTTCCATTTAGGTTCCAATTTATGTCGTAGTTATGTTTTATTTTTTAACAAGAAATAGGAAAGGAAATAACAAACTAACACAAAAGCAGACACTTAGCTATAGAGTCTGTTAAAAATACAAGGAGGTGGAAAAATAAGAGGCCATCACTAGTGAGAATTGTTCAAAAGAGAGAACTTGGTGATATAATGAGCTTCTTCATTAGCTCTAGCCATTTGAGTGTGAATTGAAAATGTGAGAGAAACCCTTTGTTGAAGTTCTAATGTCGAGAATGATTCTTTTAATTCTTCATGGGATATAGCGTAAGAGATTATTAAGAATTTTGGGTGATCATATGATTATTTGGCTCAATACAGCAATATGAAAACCCTCTTCTTTGCTAACTAGAACAACATAAAAAAAACACCCATAACTTTTGTCACGAAGGGATCATAATGCACAAACTTTCTAGAGCCACAACCCATAAACTGAACAGATGACCTTTAGCTAGCCACTTTTTCTATAGATGAGAAAGGATTTTTGATACTTTTTCATGCACCAATTCTACTGAGTTGTAACAATGGTACTGTTCTTAAACCTTCTTTTAAATTTGATAATTATTATTTGGATCACCCTGGATTTCTGGATAATATGAAAATTTGGTGGGAGAATTTGACTTTTATTGGTAGTCCTACACCATGTTTGTTTACTCCTGACTCATCTGAGTCGCCTGGATCTCATCTAGGTGAAATCACCTGACTCATCTGGATCTGACTCGATATGTTTTTTTTGAGTTAGATCTGAATCATATGACACACAAATATGTAAGCCAGTGGTTTGGTTCCATGAGTCGGGGGTATTTTGTTACCTGACTCAAACGGGTCCGAGTCAGGGGTTAGTTCTTAGTCAAAGGTCGAGTCAAATTTGACTCTAAATAGAAAACAAATAATCTGACTGCTGACTCGGCGCGAGTCAGGGGTTGAGTCAGACCCAGACACCGAGTCAGTTGCAAACAAACAAGGTCCTAGTATTTGCGGTTTCCTCGTTAACAAAATCTTGTTGTGTCTTTTACTTTGATTTCTGCATTATAATTGTTTATTATAATAAAGTAAAATACACTTGTACGTTAACTCCGCAATACTTGATAGTGATCCTATAGAGTTTGGTCATTACCGAACCTATTATCAAGTAACACACTTTCTTGTCGTATTGTCTCGATCTTGTATCCATAGTCAATCACATAAGTTATCTTGTTGTTGTATTGTCTCGATATCGTATCCATAGATAATTACACGAAGTGTGAACCGAATCGTATCATTGTCTCGACTTTGTCCATAGATGATCACATTCGGTAGAGGACTTATAGGTTGATAAATAAAATAATGTGGTGTATTTGGGTACCCTCGTCTTTTCATAAGGGTTAATTTTTATACTAGTGGAGATACTCTCCAAAATAAAGTGTCATATTAGCCACGGGGTCCCATATTTACCACATGTGTATACTCTCCAAAATAAAGGTCTTAATAAGACTTCTACGTAGGATTTCTTACACTCTTTGTTGGAGATGCTCTGAAAGTTGTTTTAGTCGTTAGGGAATTAAATCGGCGAGAAAGCTGGGTGTGATATTCAGGGACCAATTGTGATGTGAACACAACTAGACCCCACCAACCAAGAGCTTGGAGGATAAGTTTTCTGATTTGTACTTGTATATATAGAATATAAAATCATGTACGTAAATCAGAACTTATTACTATATTTCTGACTTGGGGTAGACTTCTTCTCCAATTCTTTTAATTTCATCTAGTTTCTCAATTAATTTGAGATTATTTCCTGAGTTCTTCTGAAGTTCATCATCAAATTTTCCAACAAAGCTAGATGTTCGAGAGTTGAACAAGCGGGATTAGTTAATCAATCTAGATCTTTGTGAAGATTAATTTAGTTACCTTTAGTATGGAGTGAAAATGGTATGAATAAGGTGAGAATTCTATTCATAATTACCAAGAACGATGAGATATTTAACCTAACAATAGAGGAAGGAATCTCATCAATGTATGAATCTCATATGAAGTTATTGAAAAGGCCTTTTTCATTCGGCAACCTGTATGAAAAAAACTTATACAATTGCAAGTAGACCAACTTAATGATCATTGAATAATATGCATATAAAGTTTATATCTCTTTCTCTTCATAATCAGAAAGTCAAGACACCAAAACCATGAACTTGATTGTATAGAAGGGTACTTGAACGATCTCAAAAATCAATATCCAAGATCAAACGAATTCGAATTCTGCCAAGTATGAAACTTGTTATCTATCTTTTAAGATATAAATTCTACAAGAACGATTTTCGTGATTGATCACAATTAATATGGACTTATATACTAGAATTGATTACATACTACTTTTATTATTCATATTATAACAATATAATACGAAAAAAGAAAAAACACAAGACACCAGAGGTTTTGTTAACGAGGAAAACAACAACTGCAGAAAAACCACGGGACCTTGTCCAAATTTGAACACCGAACTGTATTAAGCCGCTGCAGACACTAGCCTACTATCAAACTTTGGAGTGGTATGTAGTTGATATTGAATTCACCCTCCAATGAATTCAGCTGCGGTCGTGCTCCTTAAATCTCTTGAACCTCTCAAGGCTCTACTCAATTGATTCCCTTAGATGACATCCTTTATACCCTAAGAGTTGCTTTAGCATAAGTGAATACTTTTGATAACAATATGCCTCTAACAGATAAAGCTTATTTGATTTCCCTTTAGATCGAATATATCAAGGCTTGGAAATCTATTAGCAATAGACAAAGCTACCAAACCTCAAAAATCCAGAACGCTTACACTCTGTTAGTTGTGAAGCCTAGACTATTAGCCACCTCTCAAGAACAATCTTAAATTGATCAATTAAGAAAATTGTTGGATATGTATCTTGAGGTATCACAAAGACTGGGACGAAAAGAACTTTGCGATTTCTATCTATCTCGTACTTGAAAGAGATTACTAGAACCTCAACAATAGAAAGAACAAGATTAGGATACACGAACTATCAAGGTAAATATAGTCAAACCTGGATTCACAAACCCTTAAGTAAAGTCTTTAAGTCGTATACCTAGTTTCATAAAGGACTCTAGCAAAAAATTATGACACATAAGTGTCAAGGATTGAATTCCCTGGTTGTTTGAGTCTCTATATTTATTGATTTTCATAACTAGGGTTACTTAAAATTCAAGCTAAGATAACATGATATTCAAGCAAAAATTTTCTTTGTTATGAGTTCATGTAAGTTTATCTTGAAATTACATAGAAGAATATACAATGTAGTCCAGGTACCAGAATTGTGTATAATGATAGTTATGGCAAGTATGCCTTGAGAACTATAAGCATGATCATGTTCATTTAAACACCTAAGACTTGAATCATGATGTTCGTACACAATGTGTTTTAGTGATCAAAGATATCTTAGAGGTATCCACGAGTTATAACAATGTTAAACATATTTGTGAAAATAGTTCATGAGAGTTTGCTAATTCGTACTGGGTAGGTATGCGAAAGGGTGCACGTATCTGTGAACAGTTCGTGAATCCAGATGGATAAGGTATGCGTAACCTAAGGATATTCACGAATTCAGGACCTTGAGGTACGCGTACTGGGTATGCGTACCTTCCCCATTCACGAATTCAGAACACCATGGTACCCATACTGGGTATGCATAGCTACTTATGTTCAGAACGTCATGCGTACCCTCATGAGTCTAGAATTCAACAATTCAGAAAAATATCTTTTTGATGTTTGAAATATTCTCAATCGCCATAGATATAATATCATTGTTTGGACAATTTTCAAATGATCCACAAACATATTTCTTGAACAATAAATTATTTCTAACTAAGATTACTAAGGACCTATGAACATCCATTGCTTGAATCATATTTCGAGATGTTTAGCAAGACAAGCTTGACTCGAAACTTCTTCTTTGCAATATCTACCAGAAGTCATACGACATAATCTCATATAGATAGAATGGTAATACTTGTGCGTAAATAGAATGGTTTATTCTTCACATACCTCTTTGTTGATGAAATTCTCCAAATGTCTTCGTTTGATCTTAAGTCTTCAATCTTCGAGGGTTATTCAATGACATCTGTTAGAGCATAGCTCGGTTGAACCCACTAAGCGTTGGTATGTCAATTTTGGTTGTCATATTTTAGTGAATCAAAACTCAATTAAAGAGTCGCTTGATTATGTACTAGAGACAACTTCGTATAGGTTAGGATAGAAAGACTAGGATAATGAGACATACAAGTATTACTCGAAGACTTGAAGAAATGTGAAGAAGTAACAAGCTATATCGATGACATCATCCTTCCTCTTGAGGTTAGTAATATTTTGACTTGAACTGTTTCATTCCCAACGTATCTTTCAAGTCGTGCTATATTGAAAACATAATTGCGAAGTTGTGAATGATTATACTCCAGTACACATAGTGTTAAGGAATTACAATACGAAGTATAACACTTATCTTTTGAACTTCGTATATAAGACATCGACATAATCGTGTGAATGCTATTATGATTATGTGTATGGGTATGGGTGAAGATTTCGTCCTAGGAAACAATGTTTACATTCGTTTAAAGAAAGTACATTTATGAACTTGTTTTATGAATCGAAAGGGAAATCGCTAGGCTTATTGGTATTGTTATTCATTGCATATCTTTGGATTACCAATATGTGTGAGTTAGTAGAACCGATCATAACTTGTTATGTATCTTGGTAAAACTAGTCACAATGCCTGACTTATGTATTGGTATGACTTCTATTAGTGTAACTGATCCTAATTAATCACCTAAGATGGTATGATCGATATCTGTAATTGGTGTGACCGATCCTAGTAATTGGTGTAAGCGATCCTAGTAATTGGATGGACCCATCACAAAAGAATGTGTAATCGATCCTTGTAATTGGTGTAACCGGTCCTGGTAATTGGTGTTGTTAGAGCATAGCTCGGTTGAACCCACCATGCGTTGGTATGTCAAGTTTGGTTGTAATATTTTAGTGAACAAAAACTCATTTAAAGAGTCACTTGATTATTTACTAGAGTCAACTTCGTATAGGTTAGCTAGAAAGTTATTAGGATATGAGACATACAAGTATTACTTGAAGACTTGAAGAATTGAAGAAGTAAAGAGATACAACGACGACATCATCCTTCTTCTTGAGGTTAGTAATATTTTGACTTGAACTGTTTCACTCCTAACGTATCTTTCAAGTCGTGCTATATTGAAAACATAACTGCGAAGCTTTGAATGATTATACTCTAGCTATACGTAGTATTAAGGAATTATAATACGAAGTATAACGCCTATCTTTTGAACTTTGTATATAAGACATCGACATAATCGTATGAATGCTATTGTGATTATGTATGGGTATGGGTGAAGATTTCGTCCTAGGAAACAATGTTTTACATTCATTTAAAGGAAGTACATTCATGAACTTGTTTTGTGAATCGAAAGGGATATCGCTAGGCTTATTGGTATTGTTATTCATTGCAAATCTTTGGATTACCGATATGTGTATTTAGTATAACCGCTCATAACTTGTTTATGTAACTTGGTAAAACTATTCACAATACCTGACTTATGTATCAGTATGACTTTTATTAGTGAAACCAATCTTAAGTAATCGCCTGAGATGGTATGATCGATATTTGTAATTGGTGTGACTATTCCTAGTCATTGGGTAACCGATCCTAGAACTTGGTGGGACTAATCACAAGATGTATAATCGATCCTTGTAGTAGGTTAACAAGTTTTAATAATTGGTGTAACCGATCCTATAACTTTTGCAACCGATCACAAGTAAGTACCATAGATAAGTGGTAACCGATCCTGGTACTTAGTTAACCATTTTATGGAAACTAGGGTGACCGATCCTAGTAGCCACTTGGAGGTAGAACCGAAACTTGTTTTTGGTAGAACCGTTAAACCCATGAATGGTGATTGAATGTTTTTGATCAATCAAATAGTTCTTGAAAATCAGATGAACTAATTCTAAACTCGTTTGGAAGTGTGGCAAATCGGTTCCAAGATTGTAAATATGAAAGAGGATTTACAAAGTAAAGATGTCGACATACTTTGAACACGTGCAGTAATTCTTATCTGTTATTGTTCAAAGATATTCCTTAATAACTAAAGGAGAATCCCGGATCGAAATAAATTGAGAATCTTTTAATTAAGGTTTTTAGTTTTATATGCTTTTAATTTCCAGCAATTAAATGCATATCTTTAGAAAATAAAAATTGGTAATGTGCAGATTTTCTACTGATATTTCGGTCAATATTTGGACAGAGCATTTCCAGGAATTATGAAAACCTATTTGGGCGTTTATTGCATATCTTTGAGAATATTCGGTTTTGGAAATTCCTTGGTGTCCAAACTTCCTTGGTCTATAAATATTGAATTTTGCATTTCGAGCAATCTAATCCTCAGAGCATGCAAAACTACCTTTTTGTGTTGTTACTGGTGGAGCCATCTATTCGGAGAGGAAAGTACCCTAATTAGGCGAAATCTCTTACGACCGCTCGTTTTAAAGACTTCTTTGGGATTGGGAAGCTCTACGAGTGACGTTGGTGGGAAACTAGATAATTGCAGTTTATTATTAGTTTTCGATTGATTTGATTGACTAACGGTTGTTGAACTTTGATTGCACCTAGTTTGTTTATGCTTGATAAGCTTCTCTTCTGATATAAGATTCACTCAAACTAGATCGAAGTATCGACGGGGATCTTTTGACTGTTTGTAGATCTAAAGACGTCTTGTGATAATCCATTGTTAACGAGACTCATTCGTATGTGATTGATCACAAGAGATTCAAGTTGATTGTGTGCGGTGTTTATTGAAGATCTAAGAAGATTTGAAGACAAAGAAGATTTCTTATTTGAGTTCATAATCTTTGGTGTGCACAAAACTTGATCGTCTGGGGATCCAACTATAATCGGTTTATCTTTTGATAGATTGGACCGATTAGTTGTGTAGATCGGCATCAATACAATTCTTTGTGATTTATAGTATTGATAGCATAGTCTAAATAATTACTTTGGTAGTTGTTAATCAGATTGATCTAAGAACCCGACAAAGGAGTTTATTGGGATAAACGTAAGATCCTTTTGTCAAACTCATATCACGTTGCTTGAAAAGAGTTGTTACCGAACAAATTTGTTGTTCCTTTACTGTTTGGAATACGAACCAAAGGAATTGTTCCAAGTGCGTGACTTATTGCAAGTTGGAGGCGCAGGGATATTGACGGAACTAGGTGAACTATAGGTTTAGTTGTTTGGTCTCAACTATACTAAGTTGGTTTAGATTTTGTATATCGGCTTAATCCTGAGAGTATTCAATTCTGGACAAGGTCTCGGGGTTTTTTTGCGTTTGCGGTTCCTCATTAACAAAATCTTGTTGTGTCTTTTACTTTTCTATTTCCGCAATTATGATTGTTTTTATTATAATTAGAATTAAAATACACAAACGTTAATTCCTAATTACTTGATAGCAATCCTATAGTGTTTGGTTAAGTTCGAACCTATTATCAAGTAATCATACTTTGTTGTTGTATTGTCTCGATCTCGTATCCATAGATGATCACACGAAGTGTGAACCGATTAGTTGTATTGTCTCGACTCATTCCATATACAATCACTTCTGGAGAAAGGACTTATAGGTGGAAAAGTTTAAGATTGAGGTATATTTGAGTACCCTCGTCTTTTCAATTGGTATCAGAGCAGGAAAACACGAAAATATCTAACAATCTGTGTTTGGTGCGATCCAACCTATAAGAAATTGAATCTATGTTTGATTCAATTAACGTTGTGCAAGAGTATGAATACTCAAATATTGAAGATGTTACTACTTCGTTGACTGATGATCCAGGAGTTGCGAAAACATATGTGTCTATCTCTGATGGAAAAGAAGATACTGATAAAGAGTTGGTAAAACTCCTAAAGCCTATAAAATCTCTGTCTACAAAGATGTTGATATTAAAGACAGAGTCAAATCTTCTTAAACATGAGATCAGAGAAAAAATACATTCAACTAAATATTCTGGCCAAAGTGAATATGGATCTCACTGTCAAATTAGAATCTCTTGGTAAATCTCTTACTCAAGATAAAGAGACACGTCCTATGACTCTGACTAATGATGTTGTTGTAATTTCTTATGATAATAAGGAAACTAAAAGTCCTTGCTCGACTTTTACAGACTGTGATAAAACCGGTTTAGTCACATCTGAAACAGATAAAGATGATGGTAGTTTTCCTAACTACATCAAGTCAGAAGAGGATGAGAAACCAACTTCTACATCTACTGATGATCAAACGAAATCTTGTGCAAAGGAAACTTTGAACCGATTCCGTGATGTTGATCTTAAGGAATGCAACTTTCAATCACTTGACAGGAAACTTATTCTTCTTCAAAACATAGTGGTAAAAGTATTGAAAGAAGTTTCTTGTCTTAAAATACTGAAAGATAATTCCTCAATAGAAAGTCAGATTATACCACAACCCGACAAGGTCAACTCAAAAGAATCAGAAGTAAGAGTTGATAATCGCTTCTGGAAAAAAGGTTCCTCCTCACCCATATCGAAACAATTCTTGTTTTGATAAATAACGATTCCAGAAGAAAGGGAAAGAGAGAATCTCTGCCAAAGGAAACAATCAGGAATTTCCGATAATTATTTCAGATAATCACACTGATTTTCATCATAAGGAAATTGTTGTGGCAAAAATGTTCCTACAACACTCCTCGAGATTCGTACAGAAATGATGTAATCTTAACCGTTGGATGACGTAAGATTAATACTTGATGAATATTTTGTAGACCGTTGAGATGATCCTCAAACTTTCCTCACGATATGTAATTGATGATGAAAGATTTCCTACTCACTCTTCAATGCTCTTGACTTTCTAATATTCTTGAAGAAAAGAGGGGTACCTGCATGACACTCGATGCCTCAATGAGTAAGGAGCTCTAAACGGGTTTTAGTGGAGAGAAAAGGATTAGAATTGTGTACCTTTATCAAAATCCCTCCTCATTTATAGGTAATAGAGGGCATGCATCCAATCAATTACCCGTCGCATTCAATATGATCATGTACTGACCGAATACCGTCCCTGTTCATCATTATTTAAATTAGAATTATGTATCTAGACATTGGGAAATGTATTTGGCCCAATAATTAACCTTTTTCCATTCCCTCCTTTTAGGGTGACCAGGTTAATAATGTACTTGGACCAAATATATATCTAGATTAATTCTAACTTCTTGGGTTGAACAGATTCATCCCCTTTCAAGATTCAATGAATGTAGTCACCTTTAATAAAGGCTAACATACTTGGTTCTTAACCTTTTATGGGCTTATGATTCAACCCATGACCCAATATTTTTTTTTAGGCTAATGGGTTGAAGATCCCGTTAAGCACATTTTATATTTATATGGTCCAAACAGAAATCCTTAGAATGAGAAAATCATATGATTAAGAGAGATTTATCCATCTCTGAAAATTCTCACGTCAGTACAGCTTCTCCACATGATCATACTTTTAGATCAAGGAAGGATCATCTTCTTGGGAGAAAATATCTTGGGCAGAACTTCCCAAAGAGAAACATGAATTATGTTTCTGATACTCGTTGTAAGCTATAAAAAGCTTATTCCGATACAACTTAGTTGTATCGAAATTGTGCACTCTCATCCTCTTTCGTGTTCTTAATTATGGATGAGAAAAGCACAATAAAACGAGAGCACATCTTTCTGTGTGTGTTTGTTTATCATAAAAATTTGCGACATTTTATGGATGGCTGTGAATCCATGTCTATCTAAAAAATGTTCATGTTTAACATGATCTTCCAAAAATAGGTTTTATTTAGAATTTTCGAATTTTAATAAACCTTCCAGCATGAGAAGTTCGGACAAAGAAAGCGAATATATTCTTTTAATATTTTCGAATTTCCCGATATTTTCGGGCCCGAGAGTTGTCTCTTCTTAAAGAGAAACTATCTCTTGCTTGTATTATGAAACCCTGATCAATCCCTATTTAAATAACCGAGCATGCCTCCAATAACTCGCAGTGTCACAAAGGCTAATAAGGAGGAAGCTCAAAAGTTTAAGGATTGTCAAGGAATCAATATAGAGAGGAAGAAGGAAAACATATCAAAAATCATGTATGATTATGATAGTTCCGTTGGATCACAAGATGAGTCATATTTGTTGGCTTACAACTTACAAAATCCAACCGAAACCAAGTAGATTCGTTCTGATAGTATTCCAAGGTTTTGAAGAACTGAGAACCAATCTCATAATGACAGTTCAACATCAAGATTGGCTCAAAGACAGAATTGATCAAACAAGAAGTGTTCTTGCTGAACTCAAGGTTCTAATTGAAGAACTTGAAAAACAGCAAGTGGTTGCAGACAAGTCTCTTTAGACATGCTTCAAAAGTTTGAGTACTGATGAAACCTCAGTAAACAATAAGAGCAATGTAGTTGCAGGAAAACCTACACTACACCCCTCACTCGAATTTGCTTAATCAATCCATTTGAAG
The DNA here is from genome assembly GCA_023531295.1 of Papaver armeniacum. Lineage (NCBI taxonomy): Eukaryota > Viridiplantae > Streptophyta > Magnoliopsida > Ranunculales > Papaveraceae > Papaver > Papaver armeniacum. Next base: position 124,312 of record JAJJWW010010098.1, on the reverse strand, counting down.
ATGAATAATAATGTGTTTTATTAATTGTTTTCTTGAAAGGTTTACAAAGAAATGTAAAACAGAGCTAAAGAAATTACAATCACTCTTGATTTTCTCTCTCCTAATAACTTGCTTAACAATTCAAAAAAGACCTCCCTACTAAACGGACTTACTCAACCCTTTATATAGGGTATTACATAGTGGATGACAAAGTCTAGTCATCCTTATTTTCTAAATGACTCGTGAATCTTCGCGAATGTGTAACTGCTTGTCCTCGCGACACTTCAACAAGTCGTCACACTTTTCTCATGTTCTGACTGTAAATCATCTATTACGTCATTTATTTACCTCCATGCGACTCCTTCGCGACGCAGTTGTTTGTTAATCTTGCGAAGTATTGCTATCGCGATATTCTGGTCCTACATCTTGCCTCTTCTCATGTATTCTCTGCGGAGAAGAGAGTATCATGAGAATCGATATCTTGAAATGCCGCAATATTTCGTCTTTATCCTGCTTTTAACTCCGTAATTTTTACACGGCATTTATTACGATGTCTTTTCTTCTATTCATTTCTTGACACGTTTCATCCAACCACTTATTTCTGACCATTCACGTCCCATCTCGCATTAAATGCACTTACTTTCCCAAAAATCTTTCTCTCTATATATAGTTTTCTCATCTTTCCCTTCTTCTCTTTTATTTCTCTCTAATTTTCCTTCAACTTCCTTCTCCGTAACTTACGCTCCTATTTCAGAAATCTTTCCTCTTCAATTTTAAGTTTCTCCCTTCATTCCCATACTCGATAATGGCTTCACTAGGTCGTACATACACTCCTTCTTTTATTGATGTTCAAAAGAAATTACAGAAAAGGGTTTCACCTTATCAACTATTCCCAATCAAGGATCTTCATCTATTCTTTACGCAAAATTGTTTTTTTCGATCATCAATGTGATGATCATAAAATCATAATCTCATTGGGTCAACTCCTCGCAGACTCCCCATTCCTTTGTACAATCCCGAGGTTGCCATTATTCTATGAAATTCTTGCTCATGAGAAATTCTCGCGAGCTGTCTATCGCTTGAGTGGCGATCGCATCCGTTTAATGCTTGAATTTGCCCATTGTGGCGCTGGTAAAGGATCTTTATATCCCGATAATGTTAGAGATCCTAGGTTTGTAAATTTACAAATAGCTACCGAGAAGTATACCGTGGACAATTTCTTTGCGAATTACTCGTTATAAATATGAGAAATGATAAGTCTCGTTTGAGGTGCTCTTTGAAAAAGAATGATAACGTTGATGCCGACAAATTGCTTATGCAGAAGATATTGATTGGCATTCGGGCAACAATAGTACTCCCCGTCATTCCAAAGATGAGAAATGGTGGGTTATTCCTTTACTTTTGAGTGGACCTTACATCGCAGTTCATATATTCCCTCGCACACCTCGCGAACTATCATCCTTGGGAGTTTAAGTGGCACGAGGAGTCGATGAGGTATATTTGCTTTTTCAATTTTGCTTTGCGACATCTTCTTCCTCTTTTATCTACTAACTTTCAAAAATTTTAGATCGCGTAATGAGGAGGAAATATAAAGAAAATCCAAAGCCAAGTACCCTCAAGGCGATACTTCGATCGCTCACGGATGAAGTAAGAAACATTTTCTTTTGTTATTTTAAACAATATTGTTGCCTCTGTTTCTTATCTTCATGCGTATGCGAAGGTTGAAGTTGAAGTGGTCAAGCTGCGAAGGCTAAAGGCAAGGATAAAGCTACTCTTCACAAGGACAAGTCTTCTCGCTCCATTTTCTAAAAACGGAAAACCCATCTCTCTTCTCATTGTAGTTCTCAAACAGGCGAGAATTCTGAAGAAAATGAAAATGAGGTTGGTACTTCTTCCGCGAGGGAAAATCACTCAACCACCTCTGCTATGGCACAATTGTCTAGTATCTTGTCCGATTCCATGCAAGGATTGGGAGATGACCATCTAACTTTACTTGCAAAGCTCTCGCCAAGATTTGCGATGCCCTCTGCATTGGAGGATAATGAGTCATTTCGTGGGGTTTCCTGACAAAGTGACTTCTAGCTTCTAAACGCTCTTAATGCTTTGGTATGTTTGTATCCTTTTATTTCTTTGTGACTTCAATTATAAACTCTATCTTAATCTTTCCTATATTTTTCTTTGCGATGCAGGAGAGCTTCTTTTGTTGTTGCCTCCGACCTTGAGAAAAGATACAACGGTCTTGAAAGGAAAAATTTGCAACTTAAAGAGAAAATCCAAAAACTAGAGATCAAGCTGCGACATCTCTCAAGAAGGATGAACGAATTAAACAAATCCGAAGTCAGCTTACTTCTCAAATGAATAGAGTATCTACTCTTGAAAGTGCAAATCAATGACTTTATGGTATAGCAATCTTTACTCCTCAAATTCTTTTTATTTTATTATTTGCTTTTCTTTGCCTCGACTTACTATTTTCATGAGACATATATAATCTCTCCGAAGAATCCATTCTTCTCCATTCATTTCCCGAGCCCATGGATGATGATGTCCTTCTTACTCATCTTAATGAATCTCTAGGTAGTTCCTCAAATAAGACTAACCTCCTTTCATTAAAGGATCTTCAATCCAAATATCACCTCTTAGAGATCGAGCATAGAGCTAGTTTAAGTTTAGCTAATCATTTTAAACGAATGTACCTTGATTCCAAGAAGAAAGCCAAAACCTTAAGGAAGAAAATTAGTGATCTCATAGATGAGAAAGATCGATTACTAACAGAGGTGCACAGGCATTAGCAAAATTTCAAAAATCTCTCCTTGATGTGCAAGTTGAGCGAGATGAACTCCTTCGTAGAATACCATGCTTAGCGAGCGAGAAGACCAAATTCGTTCACTTTTTGTCATAAATAATGATGATGAGTTTGCACGGCTGCGAAGGTTCTAGATAATGCTAGAAATAACTTAGGTGTCGATGTTAGTCTTCACGCTAGCAAACTACCTTGATCAAGGATATGATCTTTGATAGAGAAGGTTGTTTATTATACTTCTTTACTTTTCTCTCTTTTTCTTTTGTACTATTATCATTAATTCATTTTCTCATGTTTTCGAGAATCAAAAGAGATTTTAGACAAGGATTGGAGAGCTTGAAACCGAAAAGAACAACTCGCAAAGGATCTCTCTCTTTCGCGAGAATAGATATTCTAAATTGAAGCAACAATTCCAAAACTACGGTGGCGAATTTTAATAATGATGATGTTCGCTTTAGCAATCAAGCTATGGAAATAGTTTGTAACGATCACAACATTCCTCTTCATTCATATCCTTTTCTTCTTGAAGAAGTTCCCGAGAACTTGCTCTGTCTCGAGATGTTTCGATAGTGAAGCTAACGAAGAAGAAGAACTCGGCGACGAGAGTGATGGAACCAAAGAATCAGATAAAGAAGAAGAACCAACAAAGAATTAATTTCTTTTTCTTCTTTCCTTTTTTGTAGTATCTGTATATATATATCTTTGTTAATCTTCCATTTCTGTAACTCCTTATTATAAATTTCTTTGATTATTGAATATGAATTCAATTTTTGCTTCCTTTGCTCAGATATATTAATCAAACAACCCTTCTTTGTAATTATAACTTCATACTTGCTTCTGTCCATAAGATATAATCAACACTTGCCTCTGTCCATAAGATATAATCAACCTTGCGAGTTAATCACTCTTGCGATTTTTTTTTTATTTTTTTTTTTTATGAATTTTGCACTTTATCATTGCGACAAGATCGCAAGATATCTTCATGGATTAAGAAATCTATTGATCTTGCCTTATCATTATTTGTGTGGTCTTATTTTGCCTTCCTAAGTAAAGGTCTTATTTTGCCACCCCTCATTGCGACAAGATCGCAGGCCGTCTTTACATTTTTATGTAATGACCCATTGACCTTGTCTTATCATTTCTTAAGTATTTTTGCCTCTGCAGGACATTATATTTTGCGACAATATGACAGGGTTTAAATGTTCTTGCACCATAAAATCCCGTGACATTGTCGTCTTTGCGGCCAAATCGCAGGACGTTCTTACACTTTCATGTAGAAACCCATTGATCTCGTCTTACCCTCGCGTTAGTACTATTGCCTCTCAAGGATCATTGCACAAATATGACAAGCCTAAATTCTCTTGCGAAAATAAAGCCTCGTGACATTTGCGTCTTTTGACACTTATCGGCTCCTAATGGAGGGTGCCGCCTTATCTTCTCCCCCCGGTTGCCCCTTCAAGGAGGCGTACATCGGCCATACAAGACTAGCTCCTCCCATCCGGTCTTAACAACAAGCAGCTTGTTTTCAGACCTCTTATCCCTTATACCTATAGGGCTTATGGTTACGAGATCGCACCCACTTGTGGAGTTTTCTTCGGGCCGAGTGCGATGTGCCAAGACTTGTCAAGAGTGGTAAGGAAGTTCCATGCTCCCGCACTCTTGACTCAACCGTGTACCTCGGCGCCTTGGTCATACACTCGACTCCTTGGAAGAGACCCTCGGGCCCAACCAGGTATAACCTTATATATATAGTTGGAAATCCAAGGTATCTCCCGGATAAGCTTTCATGGGCCCCAAATCTCCATGACTCGGGTTCCGGGAGCGGTGTAACCTTTTCCCCGAGCCATGTCAAGAGATACCCCTTATATGACGTACTTTAGGTCTTACATTTGCCTCTTACGAAATATCATTCGCGAACTAGGGTGTACGCCATAAAGGTTCGTCCCATTCACTCACTCATTCATTTTATCAATTTATTCGATCATTCATTTTTGACTTTTGTTAATTTGTCCATATTCGAGAAGCTATCGCACGATCTCATTTCAATTATTCAATAGATTTTTATACATTCTTCACGGCGATATTTTCGCACAACTTTTCTGCAACCATCATCTCTGCTTCTTGTCCTTATCATGCTTTCATCACTAAATTGGTATCTTTTCTCGCAACTATTCATTTTTTACACCTTTTACTCCTACTTCCTTCTGCCTCCGCTCAGTCAAACTTTTCAATGTCTCCTTTTCATCATGATATTCAATTGTTTTCATACATTCACTTCGCAACATCTCTTCTTCCTTTATTTCTATGGTATCTACCATTAGCCTTTCTTTTCTTTGTTCATCCTTTACATTCTTCCTCCAACCTTTCTTTTTTGCCATTCTCTCTTCGCAGCTCTCTACATCGACCTCATAACATTTTTGCCCTTCCTTCCAATCTCCTTTTATAATTCCGACACCGCTAGATGTGAAAAATTTATACACCGATGGTATGTCGATGCTACCCCAGAATTTCATGCAACCATGGTCTTCCAATCAAAGCATTGTAGGGAGATTCCACATCAACCACGCAGAACAAAATATCGAGTTGATAACCCCTGCAAGGGTATCCTCATGTGCACTTCTCCTTTGGGCTTGTTCATGGTACCATTAAAACCATATATTTTGTATGTTGAAGGGATCAAATCTTCATCTTTTCCTCCCATAGTTTTGTAAGTATGGTAGAAAAGAATGTTGATCGAATCACCAGATCAATCAATATTCTATTGATTGCCCAACAATTTTCCGCTTCATCATCTTCGCCATCAATAGGTTTTGGATTAATTTCCAGACTTCACAACCAATGGGCTATCATGTATTTCTCTTCCTTTGGGTACTTCTTCACCCGAAAGAAATAATCTGGGTTGCCACTCTTTTAATGCGATGTCTTCGCAACATTCATCACTTCTTTATCATCAAAGCATCCCTCGCAAAAAACTCTACTAAGTACATTGTCATGAAAATCTTCGATTGTGCGTATGAATGTACAAATGGAATTGCAAAACAAATTTTTAGCCTTTGCCCCAACTTCTATAACAAATGTTTCTTTTCCCTTTGTCGGTGGTGGTGGTAAATGTTGAACTTTCTCTTCTTCTTTTAAAAAAGTGATTCAACTTTCCTTGATCAATCATTCTTAGGATAATTCTCTTGATGTTTCTTGGTCATTCGTTAGGTGCCCATGAAAGCGGTGGTAAGAACAGAACTCGTGACTTCTATCTCCGTGTGGTGGTTCACTTCCATGTTCCATGGTGCAGGGTATGTTTTCCATCAAAAGTATTGCTTCCCATATTTTTCCACACCGGCATTCAATGGCGGCATTTTAATTTCCTCCCACACTACTCGTGACTTCGCCGTCCTCTATGATACCCGCTCGGCCTCCATAAGTCTCTTGCGAATTATGCCTTTGACCTCCATAGGTTTCTTGCGGTTGATCAAGCCTTTGAATTTTATTATTTCCGCTACTTCTTGTAGAAATTTCTTTCTTTTCAAATTCTTCCCGATCGCGACTTCCCATAGCTACCAATTTTGGTCATTTATCATCTACCACTCTCTCTTGTTGCCCTTGCGAGGTGCTCGCCACTCGTTTGTATTAACTGGGTAATGTACTTGCATTCGCAAAGACTTGAACTTGTATTCGCAATCGGGTACGATTCTACTTCATTTTGCCTTTCCTCCAAAGCAATATATTCCTCTTGCAATTCTCTCAATTCGGTCATCGTGATCGTATTCTTGACTCGAAAACTTGAACATATAATAATTTGGTTGCGAACATAGAATTTATGAATGATAGTATGAGATATCTTTCATCAACCCGTCCCGCCATTTCGCTACACATTGTCTTCCATCTTACTGCCGATGTCTCAAGCTCGCCAACTCTTTGTTTTAGCCCAAATACATCTTCAATGCCAGTCGCAAGAGTTGTTGCTTATATATGCCCCCAAGAATATAGCTGTAAAATGATTGAATGATGTGATTGTATTCCTTGGTAAACCCTCAAACCATTTCAACGCTTCTCCCGTTAAACTCGACGCAAAGTATTTGCACAATATAGCATCATGGTTTTCCCACCGTAGCATACATCTCACGAAGCCTTGATGTGTTGTACCGCACAAGTTGACCCATCAAAAATGCTAGTTAGCGCTTGGTAAGTTGCATTTGGGGGTATTCCTCCTAACCGCACTTCTAATGTAAAAGGATTTTTCGCAGCCTCTCGCGATAGCTTCATCTAACCTGTCTTCTCCTCCTTCTCTTATGTTGTTCAATATTCCTCACATCTCTCGCTAATTCTCGTTAATTTGTTCATTTGCCTCTGAATTTGAATTTATCGGTCTCTTTAATTCTCGCTTCTCTCCTTCTTCGTTCGTGTCTACTTTTTTGTATTCTTTCATATTCTTCATGTTAATATCTCCATTGTTGCGATTCCGCCTGCGCCTCCTCTCTCGATTGTCATGATTATTTTGCCGAATCGCCTTTCCAATTCCCGATTTTCCATTTCTCGCTTTCTCAATCTTTCTCTCTCGCGGGTTAGACGTGCTTGCTCAGTATAATGCTTTTCAATGTCATCTTCAATTTCCTTTTGTTTCCTTTGTGTTTCTCTCCCATGTAGTGTTCTTCTTCCTTCTTCCCGATTTTGTTCATTAATTGGGTTATTCTGTCCTCGAGGCCGCCTATCTTCTTGATTTCCATCATCGTGATTTATTCACCAAAATATAACGATTTTCTATTAATTCTCTCTTCGCGACCTCCTTCACCAAGATTTAACTCTCTTTCCAAATTTTCTTCATTAACGTTTTACGCGGTAATGTTCTTCTCCCATTTTCTCTACTCGATCCCGATCTCGATCTCATTACTACTTCTTGATCTTCTATTTTGCAGCCTCCTATTTTCCATCCTCAATTCGTGGTTTTGCCTTGTTAGATTCGCGCGTTCTTCCCCGCTTTAACCGCCTTTCTTCGTATATTGTCTGCCTCAGCCATTAATGCCGCAATTTCTTCATTTCCACGAATTGTTTCTCCCATCTCTTCTCGATTTCTATCTTCCTGTCCACTATTCATCAATTGTTGCACTTCTTCTTTTCTTCCATAGAATCTGATCTCCATGTATGCACGCTCACCCTATCATAATCGATTACTCGTTTAGTGTCAAATTGAACCGGGTGGTTGTGTTGATGGTTGAATTGGTGGTTGAATTGGACCTTCTTCTCCATTTCTTGCATCTATCCTCGATGGTTCACCTACTTCATTTCTTCTTTCTCCCACTAATCTTCCACTTCTCCTTACGATCGTTGGTTGTTCCTCGATGCATTCTTTCTCCTAGACATTTATCAATTTTAGTAATTTTTTAAAAATTATTCAAGATTTCTTTCTTGTTACCCCTAATTCTTCCAATTCACAAGGTTGATCTTCTTCAATCCTTGTTTCTAGCGCATATGTAGTTGCAGGAAAACCTACACTACACCCCTCACTCGAATTTGCTTAATCAATCCATTTGAAGATGAATAATAATGTGTTTTATTAATTGTTTTCTTGAAAGGTTTACAAAGAAATGTAAACAGAGCTAAAGAAATTACAATCACTCTTGATTTTCTCTCCTAATAACTTGCTTAACAATTCAAAAAGACCTCCCTCTACAACGGACTTACTCAACCCTTTATATAGGTATTACATAGTGGATGACAGCTAAAAGTCTGTCCTTATTTTCTAAATGACTCATAATCTTCGCGAATGTGTAACTCGCTTGTCCTCGCGACACTTCTAAATCTCGCCAAGTCGCCACACTTTTCATGTTCTCGACCGCCGTCATCTATTACGCTATTTATTTACCTCCATGCGACTCCTTCGCGACGCAGTTGTTTGTTAATCTCGCGAAGTATTGCTATCGCGATATTCTGGTCCTACAAGCACCACTATAGATTAAGTTATTGTTGTAATATTTAATCCAGGAAAATAGACATCAGTTTTTGATTTCTTTCAATAATTGCATAAGGTTTATTTTGAATAAAACTATTATTTATATATAAATTATTATTTTATAATTTTTCTTGTGATAGTTTTTCGATTACATAGCATGTGCTTGAATGCTTTATATTATTTCTATGTGTTTATGGGATGTTTGATTTCGGTTTTCATAACCTTAATATTCGATCTCATATTGTGTGAAGCCTTATGGTTTGGGTGACTTTTTGGTTTAGCGGGATTAAGTTCTAGCCCATGTTGGTGGGCTTTATCAAAGGATCATAAGGGGTTCCGATTGAAACTCATGTGTGAAAAAGTTACAATATGTTGAATCGTTTTTTGTTTAGCATAAAATCATATGTGTTTCGGGGCGGGGTTTTCAACTTTTGATATGCATTAGTTAAAACCGATTTAACCTTTCTCTGGTAAAGTTTGTTGTTGTTGTTGTTCTTTTGTTCTTGCGGGAGGATGACAACATTAATGGGGGAGAGTTATAACTTGAACTTGCGCTTAATGATATATCTTTCTGGGGAGAAGAGGATGCGGAATTTGAGGTAACGAATTTGTTAGTTAATCGTTTTCCTGTTTAAGAAAAGCCTATAAAGCATTGTTGATGAAAATGATGTGGAAGCTTTTAACATCTAAAGAAGAATGGTCTCTGTTTTTTGTAGCTAAATTCAAAGACAAGAATGGGCAATGGACTTCTCAATGGAAATAATCCTCAGTATGGCCTGGTTTAAAATGGGCTTGGAAGTCCCTCAAGAGTGATGTCAGATGGATTTTAGGCAATGGAGAACACATTTCAGTTTGGTTTGATACTTGGACTGGTGAATGTCCTATAATTGAAAAAATTGGTTTTACTGATTATGTCAACAATAACATACAGATGAAAGTGAATGATCTATTACAAAATAATGAATGGGTAATACCCACTGAATTACAGAACTTCATTTCTCTGCCATTGCCAATTGTAAGTGGTTCTCTTGATGGAATTGTTTGGAGTGGTGATATGAAGGGCAATTTCTCAACAGCAGCAGCAGTTAATAAAGTAAGACATAAATAACCAAATCTTCATTGGACTTCTCAGATATGGAAATCTTTTCTTCACCCTGGTATTTCAAGTAACATTTGGAAAATCCAGCAAGGAGTTTTTATGGATGATCAGAAGAAAACTACTCAAGGTTACTCTATGGTTTCTATGTGATGTGTATGCAAACAAGATCAAGATAGCATGCTTCATCTTTTATGGTCTTGCAGCTTCAGCCTGAAAATTTGGCAGTGGTTAGGTAACATTTTTAACTTTCCCACTCCCTCTTCATTTGACAACATCATACATTATGCAAAACTTCAAAGTCCCATAGTTAAAGAAGCATGGCTAACTACAGCTTTCTCCACTATGAGAGAACTGTGGTTTCTTAAGAATAAAATTATGTTTGTAAATGTAAGCCAAATGAAAATGCTTTCAAGAGCAGGATTTTATACTTAGTTCACTATGGAGGTGTTGATGGTGGTTTTTAGCTTAGGGTTGAAATCGTAAAACCTTACATCTGATGTGACGTCACTCTGTAAGGAAACGTGTTGTGAGTGCTAACCTCTCCACCGACATATTTATTGAGCCGTTCAATATACTTACATAAATTTATCCAGATCACGAATGTAGCAACCATCCCATGTGTTCAGAAATTTCGGCGCCTCGCCTATATTCACTTAATATAAGTTCCTTTGAACAGTTCTATGTTATGTTCTCCGGCTGAACCCTTAATGTTGATATGGCATGACGATTTGTGTTCGCTCACAGCAGAGTAACACAAATTTCCAAATATCAAGGATAAGGTCTTTGCATAAGGTATTCAATCAGAAAATCATGCTGCTCTCTGGCAATGAACTTAAAAGAACTATGTGTCAACACATAGAGCAATCAATTGCCCTGAATAACTTGCAGAAGTTAGGGTTTTGTGCCTCGCGCAGTATATCAGACCTTGCTTGTCGAAATTAATCCTAGGCGAACTAGGTAATCAATCCGCCATGGATTAGCAGGTGCAAAACTTGCCCGAGTAATCAAAAACCAGGAGCCGCAAAGAACAAAGGGAGGCGTGGCCATGCCTTAGGCCAACTGGCGCCACCTGCCATTGGCCACACCCCTTCCTAAACAGGCCTTATTTCTCTCGACCAATCGTGTCGCCTCAAATTAGCCACGCGCACATAAGTTATGGTCGGGCCCATACTCGCCGGCCCCGCTTCCCATCGACCAATCTGGTCGCTCTAAAGCCGCCACACTCTCACCAGAAGTGTAGCCACGCCCATGCTTAGCCGGCCCCTTTCCTAGGCCAATCAAGTCGCTCCAAACTTTCCACCATACATTAAAGGACAAATGCACCCTGCCGCGCCACCATACTAACTAGCAAGCCAAACGCTCCTTACTACAACAACATATTGATCGGCATAGCAACATGCCACTCTGCCGCGGTAGCATGCCACTTTAGCCTTGGCCACGCCGCCAAGCCCTAATTCTTACCACGACGCCAAAACCTAGACTTGGCCACGCCGCCAAGCCCTAATTCTTACCACGGCGCCAAATCCTAGCCTTGGCCACGCTGCTAAGCCCTAATTCTTACCACGACACCAAATCCTAGCCTTGGCCACACCGCCAAGCCCTAATTCTTACCACAACGCCAAATCCTAGCCTTGGCCACGCCGTCAAGCCCTAATTCTTACCACGGCGCCAAATCCTAGCCTTGGCCACGTCGCCAAGCCCTAATTTTGGCCACGGAGCCAAACCTTAGATTTGGCCATGCTACAATGCCACAGGCGTGGCCATTCCTCAACGCCACTGGCATGCCGCCATGCCACGGCTTCTGGCATGCCGCCATGCCACGGCTACTGGCATGCCGCCATGCCACGACTAATGGCATGCCGCTATGCCACGGCTACTAGCATGCTGCAATGCCACGACTACTAGCATGCCGCTATGCCGCGGCTACTAGCATAGTGGCTACGCCATTAGCATGCTGATATGCCATGGCTACGCCACTGGCATGCCGCTATGCCATGGCTCCACCAGGCGCTACTATGCCAATGACGCCACTTCGCTATTGTTGATGGTGGTTTTTAGCTTATGGTTAAAATCGTAAAACCTTGCATCTGACGTCACTCTGCAAAAACGGTGCCGTGAGTGCTAACCTCTCCACCGACATATTTATTGAGCCATTCGATATATTTACATGAAATTTATCCACATCGGCAACCATCCTAAACACTCAGAAATTTCAAGACCTCGCCAATACAAGACTCACTCGAGTACTTTCTGCGTTATGTTCCCAGAAGCCAACCCTTAATATCGATGGCATGACGGATTTATGTTCACTCACATCGGAGTAGCAAGAACCTCCAAGTACCAAAGTTAAGGCCATCGCACGAAATGCTCGGACGGAAAGCACACCATTATGTAGATAAGGATTTTGTGTGCAGAAAGATACAAAATCCGCCAATTATTGTGATAACTCACAAAAATCTCATAAACCCGACTAATTTGCAAAATTAGGGTTTTGCCTCCATGCGATACACTAGACCCAAAGTGGTCAAAAACTTTGCTTAGCCAAACTACGCTATTAAACTGGGCCAAGACAGACTGGAAGTGTGGCCACGCCTAGATTGCGGCCCCACTTCCCATCGACCAATCAAAGTCACTTTAAATCCGCCACACTCATACATAAGTGTAGCCACGCCATGCCTTGCGGCCCTCTTACATTAACCAAACCAGTTACTTTAAACTCGCCACAAATGTTGAAGAGAAGGAAACCGCGCCAGATGACCGCAAAGCCAATTGGCTTCCCAAAACGCACCAAAGATGCCAAGCAAAGCATGCCAAACATGCCGACGCACATACTGCATACACACATGCCGATGCACATGCCAAACGCTAAACATGGACACTCACCCCATGCGACATGCCATATAAGCTAATTAGGGTTTCGACAAGCTAAACCCTAATTTAGGCAAGATTTCCACACCAACGTGCCAAAATTTCATTGGCTATGGCTACGCGCAACTGCGCCGTAGGCATGCACGAGCTATGCTAGTCATGCTGCAATGCCGCTAGCGCAAGTTAAAAGCGCCACTGCCAATTAAAGGTAGCCGTGATCGACGGCTATCTTTCCCCCCGAGATGCAATCTCAAACATCCAAGTTCGCCACCAAACTAACAAGGCTTGTGGCAACTTTTTGAGCGACCATGCCGCCAAACCCTAAAATTTGGCCGCGGAATCAAACCCTAGCCTTGGCCACGGCGCCAAGCCCTGACCTTGGCCATGCGGCCAAGCCCTAGCCTTGGCCATGCCGCCAAGCCTTAACTTTAGTCACGGAGCCAAATATTAAACTTTGGCCATGCTACAACACCACATGCCACACTGCATGCCACCATGCCACGACTACTAGCATGTCGTTAGGGCCACGACCACCACTGCATGTCACCATGCCACAGCTACTAGCATGTCGCTATGCCACGACCACTGGCATGCCACCATGCCACAGATACTAGCATATCGCTAGGCCACGGCCACTGGCATGCCACCATGCCACAACTACTAGCATGTCGCTATGCCACGGCCAGTGGCATGTCACCATACTACAACTACTAGCATGCCGCTATGCCACGGCTACTAGCATGTCGCTATTCCACATCTACTAGCATGCCACCATGCCACATCTACTAGCATGTCGCTAGGCCACAGCTACTAGCATGTCGCCATGCCACGGCCACTGGCATGCCGCCATGCCACGGCTACTAGCATGTCGCTATGCCACGGTCACTGGCATGCCACCATGCCACGGCTACTAGCATGTTGCTATGCCACGGCTACTAGCATGTCGCTATGCCACGGCCACTTGCATGCCTCCATGCTACAGCTACTAGCATGCCGCTATGCCGCGGCTACGCCATTGGCATGCCACTACGCCATGGCTACGCCACTGGCATGCCACTAGCATGCCGTTATGCCATGGCTCCACCAGGCGCTACTATGCCAATGACGCCACTTCTATACAACAAGATGCGGCCATAATCAATGGCCACTCTTCCTCATGAGATGTGATCTCAGCCATCGAAATTCGCCACCGAGCCGTTCAGCTCATGACAAGTTTTAGGCGACTAGTGATAAGTGCATATTTCACATATATTTAGTGTCAATTCCATGCTAGTATATGTTGGTTTTCTTGCAAATTATTGTATATTACGCTTGTTTTCTCTTATTTGTGTTTTGTTAGGTAAATCATCCAAAAGAAGTGAATTTGTACTTAATTGTGCAAGGAAAGAAGCTAGCTATAAGTGGAGAAAGGCCAAAGACCAATTGGAAGTCGTTCAAATACAAGATTTCTACTTTTCATTGTGTATAGGACGAAAAGACAAAGACAGTGGCGAAAGAACGGAGTCATTCTGAGTTCGTATGAAGAAGTTACGAGCAAAACAAGAACTTGGAAGGCAAAAAGGGAAAAATGGTCATTTTACAAGACAAGTGTTATTGGCACCCCAACCGAATGTTAAGGGACACATTCCTGTTAAGGGGCGGTCAAGTTCAAAGCAAGTGCTAGAGGCATTCAGGTCTTATACAATAGGGGGCTGCCAAAGTTCAAATAATACTAAGGACATCCGACTTATTACTCAGGGCACTTATTCTTCTTTATTCCTAAACAACACACATGTAATGGAAGTCGGAGCTTGATGATCATGATGATCACGACGGTGATGAATTTTGGAAGAAGTGATATTCGAATTTGAATACATCAATGGGTTCCTGGAGATGATGGAAAACTTGGGTAGAAGCCTAATTTCAAATCAATGGGCTCGAGCAAGTTCAGGGAGGTGATCATGGTGATTGGTGGCTAATGTTAAAGGAATCAAGGTTGGTGATTGACAATGGGTACTTGAGATTGTTTCAAGACTTGGGTTGGCTGGTGATTGATCGTTTAGTGGTCCGTTGGGTTACTGCCATTGATTTCGGTGATGGTTGTAGATGATGAAGATTGGCAGTCGCGATTATTGGAGCTGGGGATGATAGCAGCAAAAGACGTGGTTGTATTTTATGGCGGTAGAAGGTTAAGCTGGGCTCTGGCAGTGATGATTGATTGATAGAGGAGTTGATGTTGTTAATCATGATGCGGTAATGGAGTTATAAGCTCGATGTTTGCTGTAATCAGTGGAGCTCGAGAAGAATCTGTAGTTGTTGCTGCCATTATTGGCAGTCGTGATTCATGGCAGTGACGAGGATAATGAAGCTGGTGATTGATATCGACGGAGATGGGTTCAATAGCATGAGAGCAACCACAGTGGCAACTAAAACCAAATATTTGGTCGAAAACCCAGACACTACGGAGAGGAGTAAAGAGCAAATACCAGAGTAAAACCAAATACTAGAGTATATTTGGTCTTTGGTTTGGTTTTAGTCGGGCGTAAGGTTTTGATTGCGCCTGATTTGGGCGTAAGTATAAATTGCGCCTGATGGTGGGGCGTAAGGTTTTGAGTGCGCCTGATGGTGGGCGTAAGGTTTTGAGTCCGCCCGATGACGGGCGTAATTCATAAGTTACGCCTGACAAAAAAAGAAAAAATAAATATAAATGGGGCGTAATTTGAAAGTGCGCCTGATTCAGGCGCACTTTAAAGTTGCGCCCCACCAAATTTGGTTTTCCCACCGTAGCGTCTGTGCACGGAGTAAACCCATTTCTTTCAAATTTTTTTGGTTTTTAGTCTTTGGTTATAGTCGCCCCACTGCAGTTGCTCTAAGGAAGAGATGTTGTTAGATGACGTCATCCAGGGAACCACTTCTGCTGTGATAGTCGTACAAATCAGGAAAAGAATAAGGCGAGCATGTGGTCGAATGGAGATGAAGCGTGGTGGGACCGTTCTGCTGGAGTTTTGACTGTGTTGCAGGAAAGTGATAATCTGGTATATCGCGGATCATTGGTGTAGGATAGATTAACGGTGCAGAAGAGGACATGTCATATTTACAATGAGTTCTCTTAGGATCGAATGGATGAGAAGTTGTGTACACAGTTGCTGGGTGCGCTTCACTATACCAAATCGGCACTTGGATAAACTCCACCGACTTTTGTTACCTATCTTGTACGAGTTTTGTGGATCGGTTAGGGTATTTGATAGCTATAAATAGCACCCACATAGTTGAGAAAAATCACTTCTTCTTTGATTATTCCTTTTGTAGCTAGAGACAAAAACAGAGAGAGAAATAAAGTTTTGCTCCCTGACTTTTCTTGTGAGCTTTTATATTTAGTTTCAATTTCTTTCTTTCTTATTTATTTAATTATTATTACTTTTTAGTTATGAGTAGCTAAACTTCTTTTTGATTAGGGATGATTTCAAAGTCCTGAACAATGAAGCTTTAATTTCTTAAACCAAGTTTATTTCAAGTTTTATTTTATTGTTGATTATCTTTATTATTTTTAATGTTTAAGAATATTGAGGGGTTATTTAAAGTGATCAATTAAATTAACCAATCGATAATTTTTCTACTAGTATTGGGGTTGGTGATACGTGTAATTGTCACTCAATTCTTTACACAAGTAGTAAATCGCAAGAGCTGACAGAGAGATTCTGTTAAGCAATTGTGTATAAAGATAACACTAGTAAGCGGGCCGAGCCTATGCGTCTGATGCTAGGATCAACCTGATTCACATAGTGTAAAGCATTCGTTAATCTACACCTTGAGAGCTTATTCTTGGTGGGTTAGTTGGATAGAAACTGGTAGTCGGGCGCTTCCGTATCCAGTGATAATAGGAATCCGGGGGATAGCAGAGCTTATTGTTATTCTACGGTTGGTAACAATATAAATTCAACAATAGATAAACTTGTATTCAATTAAGTTTCAGTTTAGTGACGGCGAAGGATTCCCTAGTCATCTTTCTCCTTATAATTTACAACAAATCTTTTATATTTTCTTTTGTCAATTACTTTGATTTAAAATCTAAAAAACCCCCTTTCGGTTACTTTATAACAACTAAAACTCCCCGCTCTTCGTGGGAACGAACTCCTTGCCATATATTACTAGTTAATAGTGTGGAAAGAAGTAAATTAATTTGCTGTGTAAACGACGCGCATCAACTAGCCAAAACGAGCCTAGCATCACATATGCTATTTACCTATGGCAAGCCTCTCAATTTTAAACTTGCCACACGCAGCAAAGTGCTACATATTTTCCACGAAAACACTCGAGACATCAAAACATGTCACAAACTGGGGGATACTCATCAGGGTATTGGTCTGGAGGTTTATATCGTGCGGCGTGCAATACGCCCGTTACAGAAAGTGTCATAAAGCGGGGTGGTTAGTAATGTCAAGAAGTAATGGTGTAAACGTATCCTTAATTATGGAAACATAATTTCCAATCGTTACCCGTTACTCCCTTCTTCCACCACTCAATCGTTTCCACTTCCTAAAATACCAGGGTACGTTTTGTTGCGACTTGTATAAATAGGTCTCACCTATTTTCCACCAAACAACAAGTTTTGGTCAGGAGAACAATACAACATCCGGAATTCATCTGATAGCTTTCCATTCAGCTAGCCAGTTTAACTTTCTGATACAAGTCACGAAACACCCACACTTCCAGAATCAACTATTCTGGTCTCAACACTTTCTTCGCTTCCCTCCCTAAGACCAACCCTTCTCCTTCACTTTGTGACCGAAGCAAGCCTGGAACGGCCATTTCTTGGTTTAGGCCAGAATTGTACAGATTGATCTCTCGAATCAAAAGTACTCCCGTGCAGTACATTGTTTAGGGTTTAAATTTATTTCTCACCCACACACCCAAAATTACCAAAATCGGCAGAAACCGTTTTCACCCACAAACAATTGGCGACCACAGTGGGAGATTAATCTCTCAGTTACAATATCAATTTCTCAATTCTCGATTCCATCTTTCAACCCGATCTCAAGATGGTAGAACTCAGGTCCGGATCAGCAACAAACCCTGAGAACACTGGCCAAATTATTCCGGTGTAACGTTCCTTCCCGGTGGTGTTAATACGCCACCTGTCAACACCAGCAACATGGAGAATGTTCCTTCAGGCGTTACGCCTTCGATTACCAGATCCAGAGCCTCTGCCGCGAAAAATGCTCCTTCAGGTGTTACACCTCCAATCACCAGATCCAGATCCGCTAACGCCGCTCCCAATATTTCGTCAAGTATGACACCTTCAACCGTCACCAGAGCGCAGCTACTCCGCCGTCAGGACGAGAAACTGGAGGAGCCAGAGGAAGCCGATCCTATATTACTATCGCTGATTTGATGGAAAGACAGGAGGTTCTCGCTAAAGCCCAAACGGACATGGCCTCAACTCAGAAGGAGGTACTTGTTTTTCTCTAGACACTAACAGAACGGCTACCACAATAATCATGCCAGCCAGAGCCAATGAGGATCACCTCCAATACCCCTGGCACCAGCACCTCAACAGGGCACACCTTTGTAGATGAAGAGACTCGCTTGGGAACTCCAACGGAGAGAAATCAGCCGTCCAATTTTGTCACGCGAGAAGATTTGGAACGACTTCTCCGAAACCGGGACAAAAGCGAATCCATGGACATGCATCAGCATCAACCCCCGTATCCTCCGGAAGTACAAAAAATCCATCTTCCAAGGGGGTACTATTCCCATCAATTCTCTCTGTATGACGGCACCGGTAATGCGCCGAACATGTTTCTCGATTCTTAGAGTCCCTGGGAGAGCACGAATACAATCACGTTCTCAGTTTGAGGGAATTTTCGAAATCACTTACTGGAAGAGCATACACATGGTACAACAGCATTACGCCAGACAACATCTCCAACTGGTCTGATATGGTTACGACTTTCTACAAGAAGTACATCTTTGTGTCTGAGCAAATTACCTTCTAAGATCTAGGAAGGATGTTCCAACGAAACAACAAACATCCGAATGATTTTGTCAAAAGATTCAAAATTCAAGCAATAGATTGTCATGACCCAAACGTGACCGAACAACAATTGTTGGATTCTTGCATCAATGGCATGATTCCCATCTACCGCGCCTTACTAGAGAATCTGCGATTCTAGACATCCTCTGAACTTCATGAAGCTGCGAAACGGTCGGCCACAACAGCACCAGCGTTGTTGGAAAGAACCAGGCCAACCAGAGGCGAGGACACACACGAAACTCGAGGAAATAGACGCCTCATCTATAAGCAATACAACACTGGTCCCTCCTCTGTGAGCGTGGTAGACGAAGGAGGAAAAAGGAAGAGTCCAGCGGCAGAACAACAACCCAAGCGCGCAACACCAACACGACAGGCAGTTCCGCCACGGAAGACCACCGCTAAAGCTCCCATGCGACTTCAAGAAGCTTGAGAAAATGTCTTGGATTTCCCATTCCCAATCGAGGAAGTGATTGAACTCTTGGAAGCGTGGATCCAAGACGACGCCATCAGGCTACCTCCTACCAGGCGCCCACCAACCGAAGCGAAAATGGCAAACCCCAAATATTTTCGCTACCATAGATTTGTCCACCACCGACCAAAGGATCGCAATAAGCTAAAGCATATCTTCAAAGAAAAGATAAAACAGGGAGCTTCGATGGACAATGAAAGAGTTCACGAGATCCACTTCCGGTCGGGAGTTGTATGGTCTCTGGGACTCTGTACACGAAACTGTGCAATCCATGATGCAGCATGTGTGCGAAATTCTCTATCTCTCCAAGACACAGCGTCAAGATATCTTCACATCCCTTAATCGTGTTGTATCGGGCAAGCGACTCTTTCCTACTGAAGAAACCACGCCAGAACCCCAAACTCTCTCGGGAAGCGGTCCTGGAAAATACAACTGGGGACTGCTGACCACGATTTATCTGAGGGACGCCGAGATCAACAACACATTAATCGACGTGGCCTCTGACTTCAACATCGTTACCATCAAAACTCTGAGAATCATGGAGTTTCGAAAGCAGAGGCCAAAGAGATAATATCTCGATTTCTATTATCCTGCATTCTCGTGTTTTCCTTGTTTTCAAGAATAAATATTTATATTAATTAATTTTGTGTTTTTAGGTAATAAATAAAGCTCTGAGAATCCGAGGAGCCAAAAAAGAGCAAGAATTGAGTCAAGCATTTATGGAGCGAGATAGCCAAAGCCCAAGCGCGAATCGGTTAACCCAATAAGGAAGACATGGGCTAGAGCTACCCGTGACCTCGGATCCGAGCCCGTCTCTTCCAGACGTTGAGATTTCTTTCTCCTCATCCACCCGTCGCGCTTCCACGTGCATCATAGATCGCCGCTCCTCCGTGCAACACTAGATCAAGCCAAAACCACTTACCTTTCCGAGCTGTTCGGATCTCCATCACTCCATCCAACGCCGCAGGCCAAATCATCATTCCCCGATGCACCCGCCTCAACACTGAAGACCCTATACCTATACCCTAATCGACCTACCCATTCTCTTCTCCATCTTCTTTCTTCACCTCACTCCCGACACAGCTCGCCCGCAACACCACCTCCGCCACCATCTCTCCTTCTCCTCTTCCTCGTCACCATCATCCCCACCGACACCACAACAACCATCAACCCCATCACCGCACCTCCTCTCTAGTGTTAGTTACCTCTCTATTAGCTTCTCTCATAACCTAGAGGCTAATTTAGAGATAATTAAAACTAGGTTAGCCAACAACCGGAATGACGTTTGGGATGAATTGACAAGAGGAGAGGCGACTCAAAGTATGGGTATGAAAGTTTCAATTATTTTGCAATTAATTTCTATTTTTTAATGAATTAGGGTTTGGGAATTTTGGGGGTTCTTGCATGTATAAATATCAGAACTGTGGGTGTGTAATAGTCACGCCTGGATTAGCCAGTGCAGTCATTTAGATTTAATTTCTGTTATTTTTCAGTTTTAATTTAGTTTTCTAGGGTTTCATGAAACCCTAATTCCATGTATTAATTCAACTCAGTTTGAGATGTCTTGAGTGTTTAAATTTAAAGATAACTTCAATCTTAGCATCCAACACATTCTCACACAAACATGCCAATGCCATGGATACACCGTAGTTAGAATACCCCCGTGGATGATGATGTCGCAGCCTCAACCCTTAGGCCCTAATACTAATTCCCTTGATCGGGTTGTGCTTAATTAGACAAATAGGTCTCAGGGTTAGTAACTTCAGCCGATATTGAAGGATCACAAGGTGAAACTCCTTAGCTAGGTGATGGAATTGACACACCTCACTTGTCTACCATAGAACAAGAAAACTCAATCTAGTTGAACACATACTAGGAACCAAGTGGTGGAATGAAGACCCAAGCACCCTTTTGTCACTGTATACCTTAGTTTAGGTTTATTTCATTTCATCCCAGCCGTTTCGGCACAAAATATCTTTTGTTACACTCTGTCACTTGTTACTTGCTAGGAAACTCGCTTTAGCATAGCCATAGATCATTGAAAGCACCCCTCGTCTCGTGGATCGACCCGTTCTGCCGCGTCTCCGATAGACGCCGTGCACTTATATTACCGTAGGCCATCATTTACATACACTTTCGAGGCCTACCAAGTTTTTGAATGGCGCCGTTGCAAAAACTTGGCGTGTGCCCCGTGATTTTTGGCTTAACTTCACCGTGTTTTCTACTTCCCGTATATATGCATCATAGTGTAACTTAGCTTTAGCTTAGTATAACTTATAGTGTACTTAACTAGTAAAGTGTCACTTATTTACATTTGTAGCTTAGTATAATCCATGTGTTCTTGCATTTGATTAATCTCATCTCAGATCTTGGTCTGTTTGACTCCGAACTACAAGCATCTCGTAGGCCGTAGCTCAAGATCACTTGTCACTTTTGATCCCTTTCGGTCCAAATAAATTCTCGGTTGCATAATCAAGTTAGTATAACTTGTGAAAATCTTAGAACCGAACTTTGTTGTTGAGTTGATGGAGTTTGTGTGTTCTTTGTGTTGTTGTCTTTGCTTTGTCTTTGGCAACCTGTGGGAAACCAAGGAAAGCCTGAACTGAGCTTGTGCTGCTGTGCAAACTATTAAGTTGAGCCAACCCTGTGGTAAGACAAGGAGCCGAGCATAGCCACCGTGGCTAAAACAAGTTAGTATCATTCTCTACCTGTTGCATCTTAATACCTTTGCATGCTCTACCCACCCTAAAAGGCCTGCAGGCTTTAAACCTAGTTATCATCCGCAACCTTTAGCCGCTCTGGTCAAAACCCGTATGACATCAACTTGTAGCTCCGTGCTCATCTTACCATAATCCCTTGCTAAGTCATTTTTATCTGATGAAATTGCGATGGAACCCTCCCATTTTGAAGCAGGCGGTGTTGCAACTGGCTAACTATCAACCCTTTTTGACATCAGCCAAACCTGCCAGCCTTGTGTGCTCTATGCTTAGTCTCAATTGAGTGTTGTGTGCTCTGTGTTGCTCTAAGCACATTGGGCTTAAACCTGCCCTGCACAAGTTGTGTGTGTTCTTTCACCACTCTGAGCACAACTCCGGAAGACGAGCTGTGAGTTGAAGCTACAAGTTTGAGTCAAACTTGGAAAACCAAGTGGTTATAGCCAAAAACTCTAGCATAATCCCGACCATGTGCTTGATCTTTAAACTGTGTTTACATCAATTCTCGCAATTTTTGTGAATCAGCTCTTGAAATGTGTAACCCTGTGATGTTTGAGTGAGTGTCAAGCAGCAGAATTGTGTTAGTAGCTAGCTTATTTTTCACACACAAATCTAGCATATGCTAAGCCCTGTGCACATCACTCAATAGTTTTGCTTTCCTAGGCTATGCATAATCTGTCCTGTGATGAACAATTAAGCTGCACCTTGGAGAACCAATTAAGCTGCAACCCTGTGCATGACCCTGCTGACCTTGCGCATTGTGATGAACTGAATATAAAGCCCTGTAACTTGTGTAACTTTGCCAAACTGGTAGCATATTAAACTGAGCATAAACTGGTAGCATAAACCTGGTAGCATAGCTCAACCTGTTACTTTCTTGATCTGTGCACAAACTGTGCACTCAAGCCTGGGCCACTTACAACCTTGCTAGTCCCCTGAAGCTGCAAAGTCTGTATTGCCTTGGCTGTAGCTCTGTGCACATTTTAAACCTGCCCTGCCACCCTGTGCTGTAATTTCTTTTGTGAGTGGTATCTCCCTGTGCTGTGCAAATATCCAGCACTTCTGTGTGCTGAGTTTTGAAAAATCAGGTGTCAATGAGCTTGTCATTGAGTATGAGTATGTTTAAACTGTGCTGTGCATGAGGTGTTGCAGATTGCCTGTGCTAAAGCATAAACCAACCCTTGCTTGAGCTGTGCCATAGCTGTTTTTGCACAAATCTGAAATCCAATGTGCACTGGGCTGCAAACAAATCTTCCCACAACAACTGGGCTCTGTACCCAAACCAGCTCACTTAAACCAAGCTGCTGTGCTGTGCACTTTCAACTAAAGCCCAACCTGGGCTTTACATTCTGCCAACATACTAAGCCCACATCTGTTGGGCTTGCACATATCTGGGCCTTGCACAACAACTAGGTTTTGCACATAACCTGGGCTTAAACCAAACTGAGCCCACAGTCTCTCTGGGCTGTGTACAAACTTTGAGCTATATCCACAGAGACCAAAACCCATACAAACCAAATCCCAATAAACCAAATTCCCACATAAACCAAAGCCCATTTTCATGTTCTATGTACATATTTTCTATTGGGTTGACCCGCAACTCTTTAGATTGTTAGTAAATTTTTGTAGGACTTGTTAAATTTTTTTTTCTTGAATCGGTTGAGTCTTCTTGCACATATATTATGCTAATCCGATATGATCTCCGCTGAGAATGTTGGATTCTAGCCTTGACTAAAGAAGCTTAACCGTGCTCCCGCCGACATTCCGGTAATCTCTTCCCTTTTCTCTTATCAGCATAGTTCTCTCGGTATGTGACTGTTTAAATTTTTTCTATCTGTCGACACATTGAGGGACAATGTTTGATTTAGGTTTGGGGGTGCACTTGCATTTAGAGTTTTTAGTTTTTATTTTGCATTTAGAGTTTTTAGTCTTTTATTTTCAAAAAAAAAAAAAAAAAAAAAAAAAAATAAATCAAAACTCTTTTTGTAAAAAAACCTCCAACTTTTAGAGATTTTAGAGTCACTAGCATGCTTCTAGCTATGTTTACATAGAGAATCCGACCGAAATAATGTAAAGAAGTACCCTGAGAACACAATCGGGTTTCTTAGTTGATTAGAGCGTTAAAGTTGGATTTAACCATACCGGAGGCGAATTAGGTGTTTGTTTAGATATTCGGTGGTAGAATTGTGATCACCCATAGTGGAGACTACCCATTTTACATCAAGTGAGGCACCAACCTTCAATTTTTGCAACTTTCTAGAAAAGTCATTAGAGTGTGTGTCACCGTCACGTAAATTCCGGGTAGGAATGGTGAGCTACCCAACTTCGCACCAATTTCAGCACTACTTTTGATCTCTTGAGTGCTAGTTTTTGTCAATCATGAGGGTGACGTCTAAAGATGAAAACTCCTTTTAAATACCGATTTGCAGTTAGCATCTCTCTCTCTCTCAATCAAAGAAGACCCATAGAAACACATCATCGTCACAAAACGGAGCATCATCGTATTGAAAGAAAAATTGATATAGTCCAAGGTTTATGTGCAACAAAGAAAAGAAAATAGGATGAGAATTAATAAAATTTATAAAATCAAGACAATACAAGTTGTGGAAAAATTGAGTGATAAAGTCCTTTGTCCATGGAGTTAGTTGTTTCATTATTTGTATTTTTATTTTCACTTTTGTAATTAAAAAAAAAAAAAAAAAAATCAAAAATTCAAAAAAATCAAAAAAAAATATATTGTAGTTTATTTTTGCTACCACCATGGTAAAGAAGAATTGTCAAAAGAAAATCCAAACAACAAGGAATTTGAGTAGAAAAGTTAAAAATTGTCAAGTTTTGTGAAGTTTAGAAGTTCGTCATCAACATTTGAAGACCGAAGAGTGAAGACGTTTCTATGGTTTCTTATGAGAGAGTGATATTAATTGCCGATCGGGTGAGAAGTGAGTGAGTACTCCCACCCCTTGCTAATGGTTGATTTCCTTTCTTAGAGATCATCGAAAAGATTCTTTTGTCCACATTTCGTGGAGTCTCCGTTTTTATTTCTAAGGTTATCCTTCTTACCTACAACGTGTGCGGGATTTCTATCTTTATTCCCGCCGCACACATGAGAGACTAAAAAGCGATCTTTTTGAGTGCAATTATCATAAAACCCTAATAGTGAGGCGTAAGTCGAGGCTTATGATCACAATCGAATCCGAATTCTTTCATATGGTATGGTTACTTCGCTCAAAGACTTAAGGATGAGAATGCGTTCTTCGATAGTTCTAACTTCACATTAGCATGCGAAACTCTATGTCCTCATAGCTTCTTGGAGGCTTGAGACTCTTTTACACTGCGAAGTTGGAGAAGGTTTTGTGGGTACACCTGGTAAACCCTCACGAGACTACAACTCGTCCACTAGGGACACCTGGGGGTTTAAAGGCTTAGTGCATACGCTAAATGCATTCGAGAGACCCGCGACAGGGTATAGTTAGGATTTCTAATTTGTTTCACTTGAGGACAAGTAAAATTCGGTTTTGGGGTATTTGATGAGTGCCAAATAGTGCATATTTATACACCTTTTTATTGGCATTTTACTCATCTTTTGCGCTTAGAAATCGAGATATTATCCCGGATTCGTGTTTCCTTGTTTTCAAGAATAAATATTTATATTAATTAATTTTGTGTTTTTAGGTAATAAATAAAGCTCGGAGAATCTGAGGAGCCAAAAGAGCGAAGAATTGGAGTCAAGCATTTATGGAGCAGAGAAGCCAAAGCCCGCGCGCGAATCAGCTTGCAACCCAATAAGGAAGACATGGGCTAGAGCTACCCGTGACCCGATCCGAGCCCGTCTCTTCCGAGACGCTGAGATTTCTTTCTCCTCATCCAATCTGGCCCATTGCTTCCACGTGCATCATAGATCGCTGCTCCCGTGCAACACTAGATCAAGCCAAAACCACTTACCTTTCCGAGCCGTTCGGATCTCCATCGGCTCCATCCAACGCTCGCAGGGCCGGTCTCATCATTCCCCGATGCACCCGCTCAACACCGAAGACCTCTATACCTATACCCTAATCGACCTACCCATTCTCTTCTCCATCTTCTCTCTTCTTCACCTCACCCGACATGCAGCTCGCTCTGCAACACCACCTCCGCCACCATCTCTCCTTCTCCTCTTCCGTCACCATCATCCCCACTCGACACCACAAAGAACCATCAACCCCATCGGCCCGCACCTCCTCTCTAGTGTTAGTTACCTCTCTATTAGCTTCTCTCATAACCTTAGAGGCTAATTTAGAGATAATTAAAACTAGGGTTAGCCAACAACCGATGCATGGCGTTCTCGTAGATGAATTGACAAGAGGAGAAGGCGACTGAAGTATGGGTATGAGTGTTTTCGAATTATTTTGCAATTAATTTCTATTTTTTAATGAATTAGGGTTTGGGAATTTTGGGGTTCTTGCATGTATAAATATCGAATCGTAGGTGTGTAATAGTCACGCCGGATTAGCCAAAGAAAAAGTCATTTAGATTTAATTTACGTTATTTTTCGGTTTAATTTAGTTTGCTAGGGTTTCATGAAACCCTAATTCCATGTATTAATTCAACTCAATTTGAGATGTCTTGAGTGTTTAAATTTAAAGATAACTTCAATCTTAGCATCCAACACATTGCTCTCACAAAGGTATGCCAATGCCATGGATACACCGTAGTTAGAATACCCCTGTGATGATGATGTGCAGCTCAACCCTTAGGCCCTAATACTAATTCCTTGATTTTAGATCATTGAAAGCACCCCTCGTCTCTGGATCGACCGTACTTGCCGCGTCTCCGGGACGCCGTGCACTTTATGATACAAGTAGGCCATCATTTACATACACTTTCGAGGCCTACCAAGTATCCCCTCTGCCGATGTCGATACCCGAAAGAATTCCAACAAGCCGTCCAACTTTGAAGATTACATATTGTTGTGTCAATAACTTACCAATGTAACTCAATTGCCTGGAGAAAGCCGGTCGACGTTCATCCACAGATTCCGAACACAAGTAAGTCTAGTTAAACAACCCTTTCTGCACCCAGTCACCTCTCCTCTCGGCCAGGCATGGGGACTCGGTCCGATTATCAACCCAGGCGTCATTAGGAGATGTGAATGGGACGTTGGGCCTTTCAAGTGCTTTTTCAAAAATTTGGAAGCTGTCACAGTCAAAGATGACGAGTTCAAAAATCAAGTGGTTGCACAACGCTCAAACCCGTTTCAAATTGGAGATGTAGTAGTCAAGACGACCTCGTTTCAAGTTGGAGACATAACAATGAAGATAGCCACTCGACCCGGTCCGCCTAAAGAAAAGGAAGATGAGCCATACCTGGTGGCAGATGTTATCTTGGGTGGTTACTGCAAGCTCATCAATGCCGACAAATTGGAAGGTGTGACTATTCACTCGCGATAGCTCAAACCCTTCGATACCTAAAACGTTGTGCTACCTTCACCTCCAGCGTTCCCCTTTCAGCATTTTCTTCGGTATTTTCCCATTTCATGCAATATTTGTAACTTCTCTAAAATGATTGCACTGCTTGCATTCATGAGTAGAGTTTTCGATTTCAATTAAAGAACATCTTTCCTTAAAAAGTTTTCCCAAACCATCCTAAAGGAAAATACCAAGTAAACCCAAACTCTCACAGTGTCATTACCCGTCTATTGAAAACCAGAGAAACCAAACCACCACAAAAAAAAAGATATATATACTGAAGAAGGTAATATGCAAGGAAGATGATCATCAGGCGGCAGAAAAAATATCTTCTTCAAAAATATTCGGCTTCAAATCTCACCTAACGCTCATCTGGTTTTCGGGATGTGTGACAACGATGCTGCTACAAGGAGAGCCAAGAAACGGGTCGGTCGAACCTTTAACCATTGTTGTTATTTCCCCTGTTTTGAGTTACTATGGGTGATGTCGGCGTTCGGAGGCATTGGCTGCGAAAGCAACAGACGGCTTGTACCTGTGGTAAATTCCATCCACACTATTTGTGTACGGCGTCTATCCGTCTACTTGGATGGCCGGGGAGGGTCGAGCGACTTATTTTCGCATAAAGGGTTTTGGATCTTTTCGGTATGAAGGTTTTATTAATTCATTCAGAGATGTGAAACCATAAGAGCTGAATAACGGAATGTTACTTGGCGAAGACCTAACTCCGCCATGAAAATGAGAAAGTGAAAGTAAATCTTTGAAATATCAAAAGCGGCTACACGCCGAGAAAAATAGCAAAAGTGGAAAAAATTGGTCGTCAATGGCAGACGCCTGGATCAATAACGCCTTCATCAGAGCTTTTTCAAGCACTTTCCCCGGCACCCTCTCTGGCAGCAAACTTTCCACCCAGACGCCGCCTCGGCAGCAGCAACTTCAGCATCCCATCCAGAAGCCGCCTCGGCAGCAGAATCTCAAAGATCCCATCCGAAGCCGTTTCGAAGAACAACCTTCCACATCCTCCGTTCGTTTGTTCCAACAGCAGTCCCAGCGTATGTTTCCATGGCTTCTCCAATGGATCCAACATATGTTTCCTCTCGCCTCGATGGCATCCTCGGCGGTCGCTTCAACGTCCCCGACAAAGCCCGTTTTCGGCGTCCACTCTGAGAAAAGGCTTGGTTTCATAAATCGTGTCGACATCTTCCTCATGAGATTTTCTAGCAGCTTCTTGAGGATGTCCCGGTTCGTACGCATCAAAGTCAAGGATTACGATGCCATCATGGAAAGGGTAATTAAACTGGCTCTCACCTAAAAGTTTCATGGACTCAGTCTTTCGCCGTTTCAACCGAGAGGCGAATCGTCCAACCCTAATCTTGGGTTGTAGAGAAACTTCATTATTCGAGATCTCCCGACACGCCGAGATGCTTCATCATGTCTCCACTTTTCCTCCATATCCATCGAAGCCATGAGAGTCCGAACACACGTCCGCACTTTCTGCATAGATGGGCAAGAGACATGCCTTGTATAATCTCGTCGACCCACACGAACGTAGAATCAATTCTGTCTAATACCTCCTCATGAGAAGAAAACTGGGTTTTGTCGACTTCAAAATTTCTCTCCGAAGAGTCAGAGGTACGATCGTCCACCGGAAGATCCCATTATATGCTACAAAAAAAAGTTTTACCATGTCTCGTGACCGCAATCTACATGATGAAGAAGACAAAATAGGAACTAGGAGAAGAAACACAAGATAGTACATGTGAAGAGGGTGGACGTGATTTTACGATGATCTCGTATGAGCGAAGGGGTTCAAGATCACCTCTTATATTCAGCGGATTGATGAAGCCTGAGAAGGAAAACCCTTTTACCAGCCGTGAATTAAGGGTTCTGAACACACGTCCGCACTGTGCATATCCATCGAAGCCATGAGAGTCTGAACACACGTCCGCACTCTGCATAGATGGGCAGAGACATGCCATAATTTCTCACGGCCACACGGAAATGAGAATCAATTCTGTCTAATACCTCCTCATGAGAAGAAAACGGGTTTTGTCGACTTCAAAATTTCTCTCCGAAGAGTCGAGGTACGATCGTCACCGGAAGATCCCATTATATGCTACAAAAAAAGTTTTACCATGTCTCGCACCCAAGACAATCTACATGATGAAGAAGACAAAATAGGAACTAGGAGAAGAAACACAAGATAGTACATGTGAAGAGGGTGGACGTGATTTTACGATGATCTGTATGAGCGAAGGGTTCAAGATCACCTCTTATATTCAGCGGATTGATGAAGCCTGAGAAGGAAAACCCTTTTACCAACCGTGAATTAAGGGTTCTGAACACACGTCCGCACTCTGCATATCCATCGAAGCCATGAGAGTCTGAACACACGTCCGCACTCTGCATAGATGGGCAAGAGACATGCCTTGTATAATCTCGTCAGCCACACGGAACAGAGAATCAATTCTGTCTAATACCTCCTCATGAGAAGAAAACTGGGTTTTGTCGACTTCAAAATTTCTCTCCGAAGAGTCAGAGGTACGATCGTCACTGGAAGATCCCATTATATGCTACAAAAAAAAAGTTTTACCATGTCTGCACCGGCAATCTACATGATGAAGAAGACAAAATAGGAACTAGGAGAAGAAACACAAGATAGTACATGTGAAGAGGGTGGACGTGATTTTACGATGATCTGTATGAGCGAAGGGTTCAAGATCACCTCTTATATTCAGCGGATTGATGAAGCCTGAGAAGGAAAACCCTTTTACCAGCCGTGAATTAAGGCTTCAAACGCGTGATACCGGCTGGATTAGATATTTGCTTATAGGGGATAATTAGGGTTTGACATCCAAGTCAGCAACCGTCCCTACCATTCTATGACTTAGCCCGCGACATCCTTCCATCCCAAGAGCGCGTCCTGAGCAATGCCAACATATTCACACCCAAGCCAAGCCAGCAGCGCCAACGGCTTCACGGTCAAGCCAAGCCAAGAAAGCAGCGCCAAC
Organism: Papaver armeniacum; assembly: GCA_023531295.1. Taxonomy (NCBI): domain Eukaryota; kingdom Viridiplantae; phylum Streptophyta; class Magnoliopsida; order Ranunculales; family Papaveraceae; genus Papaver; species Papaver armeniacum. The sequence goes on along the minus strand of JAJJWW010010098.1, from coordinate 93,974 downwards.
GGCTTCACGGCCAAGCCAAGCCAGCAGCGCCAATGGCTCCGCGCCCTAGCCAGCACCAATAGCTTGCATCCTCCCAGTGCTAGCCTCTCTGCTCGATAGCCGATGCACCTGCGTCCATCTCAGAGCCAACTTTTCCACTTCTAACAAGTGCCATCCACATCCCAAGCCAACTCTAACCGCGTCCTAGCCAATGCCCTAGCCAGCAGCGCCATGAACCATTCCTTAATCAGTAGCCAAAGATGCCGCACTGGTGCCAACATCCCATGGCCAAGACGAATTTATGCAAAAGCCGCCAACACAAGGATCACGGATTCCTCATGCCTTCCACCAAAGGTTAGTTGAATTTCCTTGGCAATCTCTTCACATCTTGCTCTTTCGATTTTACTCTTGTATGTCACCATCTCATGCTTACCCCGCAACAATGCCACTGTTACGTGCTAAGCAGGGGACTTAATGTTGATGGTGGTTTTTAGCTTAGGGTTAAAATCGTAAACCTTGTATCTGACGTCACTCTGCAAGAAAACGGTGTCGTGAGTGCTAACCTCTCCACCGGCATATTTATTGAGCCATTCGATATATTTACATGAAATTTATCCAGACTGACAACCATCCAAAATACTATGTAAATTTCGGCACCTCGCCAATACAAGACTCACTGAGTACTTTCCTGTGCTATGTTCCCCGGCAGAACCCTTAATATCGATATGGCATGACGGATTTATGTCCACTCGCAGGGGAGTAACATGAACCTCCAAGTACCAAAGTTAAGGCCATCGCACGAAATGCTCAGGCAGAAAGCACACTGCATTCTGTAGATAAGGATTTTTGTGGCAGCATACAAAATCCAGCCAATTATTGTGATAACTCACAAAAAGCTCATAAACCCGACTAATTTGCAAAATTAGGGTTTCGAGCCCCGCGCAGTACACTAGACCCCATTGGTCGAAAAACTATGCTTAGCCAAACTAGGCAATTAAATCCGCCGCAGCGCACAGGAAGTGTGGCCACGCTCTAGATTGCCGGCCCCACTTCCCATCGACCAATCAGGTCGCTTTAAATCCGCCACACTCACACAGAAGTGTATCCACGCCCATGCCTGGCCGGCCCTCTTACATTAACCAAACCAGGTTACTTTAAACTCGCCACAGTGTTGAAGAGAAGGAAACCGCGCCAGATGACCGCAAAGCCAATTGACTTCCCAAAAATGCACCTGCATGCCAAGAAGCATGCAAAATATGCCAAACGCACATACCAGGCACACATGCCAGATACACATGCCAAACGAGCCAAACATGGCCACTCACCCCATGCGACATTCCATATAGGCTAATTAGGGTTTCGACAAGCTCCTAATTTAGGCAAGATTTGCACACCAACGTGCCAAAATTTCAGTGGCTATGGCTACGCGCGCAACCGCGCCGAAGGCATGCATGAGCCATGCCAGCCATGCCGCTAGCGCAAGTTAAAAGCGCCACTGCCAATTAAAGGTAGCCATCTCAGCCATCCAAGTTCGCCACCAAACTAACATGCTTGTGGCAACTTTTTGAGCGACCATGCCGCCAAACCCTAAACTTTGGTCGCGTCATCAAACCATAAATTGGCCACGGCGCCAAGCCCTGACCTTGGCCATGCCGCCAAGCCCTAGCCTTGACCATGCGCAAAGCCCTAACCTTGGCCACGATGCCAAGCCCTAGACTTGGCCACATCGCCAAGCCCTACCCTTGGACACGACGCCAAGCCCTAACCTTGGCCATGCCGCCAAGCCTTAACTTTAGTCACGGAGCCAAATCTTAAACTTTGGTCATGCTACAACACCACGGCCACTGGCATGCCACCATGCCACAACCTATCGGCATGCCACCATGCCACAGCTACTAGCATGTCGCTAGGCCACGGCCACTGGCATGCCACCATGCCACAGCTACTATGTCGCTATGCCACGGCCACTGGCATGCCACCAAGCCACAACTACTAGCATGTCTCTATGCCACGGCTACTAGCATGTCGATATGCCACAGCTACTGGCATGCCAACATGCCACAGCTACTAGCATGTCGCTAGGCCACGACCACTAGCATGCCACCAAGCCATGCCTAGCATGCCGCTATGCCACGGCTACTAGCATGTCGCTATGCCACGGCCACCGCCAACATGTCACATTTACTAGCATGTGCTAGGCCACGACCACTAGCATGCCACCATGCCACGGCCTACTAGCATGTCGCTATGCCACGGCCCTGGCATGCCACCATGCCACAACCACTAACATGCCGCTATGCCACGACCCACCGGCATGCCGCCATGCCACAAATACTAGCATGCCTTTATGCCGCGGCTACGCCATTGGCATGCCACTAAGCCACTGGCATGCCACTAGCATGTCGTTATGTCATGGCTCCACCAAGCGCTACTATTCCAATGGCGCCACTTCGCTATACAACAAGATGCAGCCATAATGAATGGCCACTCTTCCTCATGAGATGTAATCTCAGCCATCGAAATTCGCCACCGAGTCGTTCAGCTCGTGACAAGTTTTAAGCGACTAGCCAAAACGAGCCTAGCATCACATATGCTATTTACTTATGGCAAGCCTCTCAATTTTAAACTTGCCACACGTAGCAAAGTGCTACATGTTTTCCACGAAAACACTCGAGACATCAAAACATGTCACAAACTGGGGGATACTCATCAGGGTATTGGTCTGGTAGTTTACAGCGTGTGGCGTGCAATACGCCCGTTACAGAAAGTGTCATAAAGCGGGGCGGTTAGTAATGGCAAGAAGTAATGGTGTAAACGTATCCTTCATTATGGAAACATAAATTCCAGGCGTTACCCTTTACTCCCTTCTTCCACCACTCAATCGTTTCCACTTCCTAAGAGACCAGGGTATGTTTTGTTGCGACTTGTATAAATAAGTCTCACATATTTTCCACCAAACAACAAGTTTTGGTCAGGAGAACAATACAACATCCAAAAAATCATCCGATAGCTTTCCATTCGACTAGCTAGTTCAACTTTATGATACAAGTCACGAAACACCCACACTTCCAGAATCAACTATTCTGGTCTCAACACTTTCTTCGCTTCCCTCCCTTAGGCCAACCCTTCTCCTTCACTTTGTGACCGAAGCAAGCCTGGAACGACCATTTCTTGGTTTAGGCCATGATTGTATAGATTGATCTCTCGAATTAAAAGTATTCTCGTGCATTACATTGTTTAGGGTTTAAATTTGTTTCTCACCCACACACCCAAAATTACCAAAATTGGCAGAAACCGTTTTCACCCACAAACATATATACAACAAGATGCGGCCATAATCGATGGCCACTATTCCTCATGAGATGCAATCTCAGCCATCCTAGTTCGCCACTGAACTGACGGACTTGCGACAAGTCCCGGGCAACCCGCTACACCACGGCTGTGCCAGGCGCTACTATGCTAATGGCACCACTTTGGTACACAACAAAGATATGGCCATAATCAACGGCTACCCTTCCCCACGAGATGTAATCTCATCCATTCAAGTTTGCCACCAAACTGATGGACTTGTGGCAAGTTTTAGGCGACCGAACAAGGCAAGCCTAATAGAATCACATGCTATTTTCCTATGGCAAAGTCTCTTGACTTTGACTTGCCACACATAGCAACCTGCTACACGTTTTCCACGAAAACACTCGAGACATCAAACATGTCACAAACTGGGGATACTCATCGGGGGTTTTGGTCTGGTGGTTTACGGCGTGCGGCGTGCAATGCGCCCATTACAAGAAAGTGTCATGAAGTAGGACAATTACTGGTGGTGAAAAGTAACGGTGTGAACAATTCATTTCCTTCATCATGGAAGCGTAATGACCGATTACACGATTCACTTCCCTCATCATGGAAGCATAACGTCTGACGGTTACACGTTACTTTATTCTTCCACCACTCAATCGTTTCCACTTCCTACGAGACCAGGGTACGTTTCAATATGACTTGTATAAATAGGCTTCACCTATTTTCACCAAAGAAAAAGTTTTGGTCGACAACAATACATTACTCTAGAAATCACCTGGTAGCTTTCCATTCTGCTAACCAGTTCTACTTCCGATACAAGTCATAAAACAAACCACACCTTCCGAATCAACGATTCTGGTCTCAACACTCTCTTCGCTTCCCTTCCTAAGACCAACCCTTCTCCTTCACTTTGTGACCGAAGCAAGCCTGGAACGGCCATTTCTTGGTTTAGGCCAGGATTGTAAAGATTGATCTCTCGAATCAAAAGTACTCCCGGGCAGTACATTATTTATGGTTTAGATTCGTTTCTCACCCACACACCCGAAATTACCAAAATCAGCATAAACGGTTTTCACCCACAAACATGAGGATACAAAATTAAGGGGACCAGATGGAATCAAGACTATGATTCTAAAATTTTAAATTTCTTCCAACTGGGTCATAGAAGAACTAAGTTTTCTGACATTAGAGAATATTGCTGGTCGAATCCACCAAGATATTTTGTTTTGTTTTGCTGTGATGGTGGTGCAGCAGGTAATCCAGGCTTGGCAGGCTTTGGCATTATAGCAAGAGACCATGAATGCACTGTTATTGGTACTGTTTCAGGAGGACTTGGAATTGCTTCAAATTATATAACTAAATCTCTGGCAGTAATTTGGTCTATGGAATGGGCAGTAAAATTACAATGTGATAAAATTATTATAAGATCAGATTCCAAAACAGTGATAGAAGACTTTCAAAGAGGAAAAATTCCATGGTGCTTTAGATCAAGATGGCTCAGAGCTAAAGCTTTTATATCTCAAATATGTTATGAACATTGCTATAAAGAAATCAATTTCTCTGCTGATAGCTTGGCTAAGAAGGGTGTGAATCTGCAAATGGGAGAAATAGTTCATCACATTGGAAGACCATCTCACTTAATACAAGTAGAGATGCCAAATAGGAAATATTATAGATTATGTTGATTATTCCTAGTTATTCTGTATTTTCTATTTTAGTTGTTATTTTGCTTTTCTTTCATGTAAAAAATTTTTAGTTCCTTCTTTCAATAAAAATTGGTGATTCAGCAAAAAAAAAAAATGTTTAAGAAAAGCCTAATTTTATTGCATATATTTTGCTTTTGCTTAACAAAATTTCGGTACAATTGATGTTTATTCCATTATATGTGTATGGATGTGTGTGTGTGTGTGTGTGTGTGATTCAATTGTTTCCGGTTGAGAAAAACTATTGTTATCTTTCTTTATTGTTTGGTATCAATTGTTTAGGCTTAACGAAATTTCGGTGCAATTGCGGTGCTATAATGTCTATGTTTGTTTCAATTGCTTCCGGTTGAGATAACTAATTATGCAAGTTGATTTATTTGCTTTGTATGAATTTTTTTGTGGCTTAACAAAAGTTTTCGGGATCATTTGTTTAGTCCAATTCGATTCCGGATAAGAGAAACTAAGTTAATTTTGATATTAGTTAGACTTATCAAAGTGTAGGATTCGGTTATTCAAGTCTAATTGAATGCCTTAACAAGAAATACTAGTTAACTAACCTAGTACTTGTCTTGTTTAAAGTGAAAGGTCTAAGTTATTATTCGAATAATTAGAACCTGATGAGAAAAATAAAGTTAATTCTGATCTTTATTTTGGTCTTATCAAACAAGCGATTGTATTTGTACAATCGGTTTAGAAAAAGAACTAAGGTGCTTAGTCGAATTTTTATTTTGCTAAACTATTAGGGAAAATTACTTTGGGCAATTGTTTCCTTGGTAACATATCAAAACAAAAATTACTTTGTAGTTTCGGTTTTGATATTGGTTATCTAAAATGGTGTGTAGAACCCTTGTGCTTAACTGTTATAGGTTGCAAGTCTTTTGAGGTTTGTAAGATCCTTTCGGTTTGTCCTTTATTTGCTTGTACCTTTGTCATTTTGTGACAAAAAGGGAGAAAAATATATGGAGTAAACAAGTGATTTGGTATCACTAAGGAAATGACAATGGTGCTTAAACGTTATATCTAACGAAAGAGTAAAGCATAGACTAAGGGGGAGTAACATATCATATTGATACTTGTGGTTATCATAACTACAAAGGGAATAACAAAAACGTGCGGATTGAAAATCTACCTATCTTACCTTTAGGGGGAGTATTAGCTTTGTTATTATAATGTCAACAGCGGCATTTGTGGATTGAATGTATACAGGCTATTGTGCTGTTGAAACTTGGAATCAAGTGTATGTATAATGAATTCTTGTAATTTGTTTATCCATATAATGTAATACTTTTGTCACTAAAATTGACAAAGGGGGAAATTGTTAGAGCATAGCTCGGTTGAACCCACCAAGCGTTGGTATGTCAAGTTTGGTTGTCATATTTTAGTGAACCAAAACTCATTTAAAGAGTTGCTTGATTATTTACTAGAGTCAACTTCGTATAGGTTATCTAGAAAGTTATTAGGATATGAGACATACAAGTATTACTTGAAGACTTGAAGAATGTGAAGAAGTAAAGAGCTACAACAAAGACATCATCCTTTCTCTTGAGGTTAGTAATATTTTGACTTGAACTGTTTCATTCCTAACGTATCTTTCAAGTCGTGATATATTGAAAACATAACTGCGAAGCTGTGAATGATTATACTATAGTTAGACGTAGTATTAAGGAATTACAATACCAAGTATAACGCCTATCTTTTGAACTTCGTATATAAGACATCGACATAATCGTATGAATGCTATTGTGATTATGTATGGGTATGGGTGAAGATTTCGTCCTAGGAAACAATGTTTTACATTCGTTTAAAGGAAGTACATTCATGAACTTGTTTTGTGAATCGAAAGGGAAATCGCTAGGCTTATTGGTATTGTTATTCATTGTAAATCTTTGGATTACCAATACGTGTGTTTAGTATAACCGCTCATAACTTGTTTATGTATCTTGGTAAAACTATTCACAATGCCTGACTTATGTATCGGTATGACTTTTATTAGTGAAACCAATCTTGAATAATCACCTGAGATGGTATGATCGATATTTGTAATTGGTGTGACCATTCCTAGTCATTGGGTAACCGATCCTAGAACTTGGTGGGACTAATCACAAGATATGTAATCAATCCTTGTAGTAGGTTAACAAGTTTTAGTAATTGGTGCAACCGATCCTATAACTTGTGCAACCGATCACAAGTAAGTACCATAAATAAGTGGTAACCGATCATGGTACTTAGTTAACCATTTTATGGAAACTAGTGTGACCGATCCTAGTAGCCACTTGGAGGTAGAACCGAAACTTGTTTTTGGTAGAACCGTTAAACCCATGAATGGTGATTGAATGTTTTTGATAAATCACATAGTTCTTGGAAATCATAGGAACCAATTCTAAACTCGTTTGGAAGCGTGTCAAATCGGTTCCAAGATTGTAAATATGAAAGAGGATTTACAAAGTAAAGATGTCGTCATACTTTGATCAACACTTGCAGTAATTCTTATCTATTATTGTTCAAAGATATTCCTTAATAACTAAAGGAGAATCCCGGATCGAAATAAATTGAGAATCTTTTAATTAAGGTTTTTAGTTTTATATGCTTTTAATTTCCAGCAATTAAATGCTTATCTTTAGAAAATAAAAATTGGTAATGTGCATTTACTAATTGGAGATTTTCTACTGAGATTTCGGTCAATATTTGGACAGAGCATTTCCATGAATTATGAAAACCGATTTGGGCGTTTATTGGATGTCTTTGAGAATATTCGGTTTTGGAAATTCCTTGGTGTCCAAACTTCCTTGGTCTATAAATATTGAAGTTTGCATTTCGAGCAAACTAATCCTCAGAGCCATCAAAACTACCTTGTTGTGTTGTTACTGGTGGAGCCGTCTATTCGGAGAGGAAAGTACCCTAATTAGGCGAAATCTCTTACGACCGCTCATTTTAAAGACTTCTTTGGGATTGGGAAGCTCTACGAGTAACGTTGGTGGGAAACTAGATAATTACAATTTATTATTAGTTTTCGATTGATTTGATTGACTAACGGTTGTTGAACTTTGATTGCACCTAGTTTGTTTATGCTTGAGAAGCTTCTCTTCTGATATAAGATTCACTCAAACTAGATCAAAGTATCGACGGGTATCTTTAGACTGTTTGTAGATCTAAAGACGTCTTGTGATAATCCATTGTTAACGGACTCCGTTTTGTGTGTATTTGATCACAAGAGATTCAAGTTGATTGTGTGCAGGTGTTTATTGAAGATCTAAGAAGATTTGAAGACAAAGAAGATTTCTTATTTGAGTTCATAATCTTTGGTGTGCACAAAACTTGATCGGCTGGGGATCCAACTATAATAGGTTTATCTTTTGATAGATTGGATTGATTAGTTGTGTAGATTGGCATCAATACATTTCTTTGTGATTTATAGTATTGATTGCATAGTCTAAACAATTACTTTGGTAGTTGTTAATTAGATTGATCTAAGAACCCGACAAAGGAGTTTATTGGGATAAACGGAAGAGCCTTTTGTCAAACTCATATCACGTTGTTTGAAAAGAGTTGTTACCGAACAGATTTGTTATTCCTTTACTGTTTGGAATACGAACCAAAGGAATTGTTCCAAGTGCGTGACTTATTGCAAGTTGGAGGCGCAGGGATACATACGTAACTAGGTGAACTATAGGTTTAGTTGCTTGGTCTCAACTATACGAAGTTGGTTTATATTTTGTATAGCGGCTTAATCCTGAGAGTATTCAATTCTGGACAAGGTCCCGGGGTTTTTCTGCATTTGCGGTTTCCTCGTTAACAAAATCTTGTTGTGTCTTTTACTTTTCTGTTTCTGCAATTATAATTGTTTTTATTATAATTAGAAGTAAAATTCACAAATTCCTAATTACTTGATAGCAATCCTATAGTGTTTAGTTAAGTCCGAACCTATTATCAAGTAATCATACTTCGTGGTTGTATTGTCTCGATCTCGTATCCATAGACGATCACACGAAGTGTGAACCGATTAGTTGTATTGTCTCGACTCAGTCCATAGACAATCACTTTCGGAGAAAGGAATTATAGATTGAAAGTTTTAGATTGAGGTATATTTGGGTACCCTCGTCTTTTCAGGTGTAACCGATCCTGGTAACTGGTATGACCGATCACAAGTAATACCATAAGAATATGGTAACCAGTCCTGGTAATTGATGTAACCAATTTGGTAACTGATGTAACCGGTCCCAATAACCATATTAAGGTAGAACTGATCCTTGTGTTTGGTAGAACCGTAAACCCATGATTAGTGTGTTGATTTGATCAATCACATAGTTCTTGGAAATTAGATGAACCATTTCTAAACTTGTTTGAAAGTGTGGTATAATCGTTTCCAATATTGTAAATATGAAAGAGGATTTACAAAGAAATAAGATGTCGACATACTTTGAACATGTTCAGTAACTCTTATCTTTTATTGTTCAAAGATATTCCTTAATAACTCAAGGAGATCCCGGACAGAAATAAGTTGAGAATCTTTTAATTAAGGTTGTTAATTTTATATGCTTTTAATTACCAAAGAATTAAAAGCATATCTCTGGAAAATAAAAATTGGTAATGTGCATTTACTAATTGGAGATTTTCTAGTAGGATTTCGGTCAATATTGGACAGAGCATTTCTAGGAATTATGAAAACCGGATTTGGAAATATATTGCATATCTTGAGAATATTTTCGGTTTTGGAAATTCCTTGGTGTCCAAACTTCCTTGGTCTATAAATACCCAAGTTTGCATTTCAAGCAAACTATCCTAAGAGCCAACAAAACTACCTTGTTGTGTTGTTGCTGGTGGAGTCGTCTATTCGGAGAGGAAAGTACCCTAATTAGGCGAACTCTCTTACGACCGCTCGTTTAAAGACTTCTGTGGGATCAATAAGCTCTACGAGTACCGTTGGTGGGAAACTAGATAATTGTAGTATTATTAGTTTTCGATTTGATTTGATTGACTAACGGTTGTTGAACTTTGATTGCACTGGGTTTGTTTATTCTTGAGAATCTTCTCTTCGATATAAGATTCACTCAAACTAGATCGAAGTATCGATGGGATCTTTAGAATCTGTTTGTAGATCTAAAGACATCTTGTGATAATCCATTGTTAACACACTCCGTTAAATGCGTGATTGATCACAAGAGATTCAAGTTGTGGTGTACGGGTGTTTATTGAAGATTTAAGAAGATTTGAAGACGAAGAAGATTTCTGATTTGGGTTCATAATCTTTGGTGTGCACAAAACTTGATCGGCTAGGATCCAACTATAATCGATTTGTCTTTGATAAACTTGATTGATTAGTTGCTATATCGGCATTAGTATTTAGTATCTTGGTAGATCCTATTATTGATTGCATAATCCAAACTCTGCTACTTTTGGTAGTTGTTGGATAGATTGATCTAAACCTGACAAAGGAGTTTATTGGATTAAAAAGAAGAGCCTTTGTATAACTCATATCACTAAGATTGAAAAGAGTTGTTACCAAACAGATTTGTTGTTCCTTTACTGTTTGGAATACGAACCAAAGGATTTGTTCCACTGCGTGCACTTATTGAAGCGCAGGAATACTGAAGAAACTAGGTGAACTATAGTTTTAGTTGCTTGGTCTGAACTATACGAAGTTTGTTTGATTTTGTATAACGGCTTAATTCTGAGAGTATTCAATTTTGTACTAGGTCCTGGGGTTTTTCTACATTTGCGGTTTCGTTGTTAACAAAATCTTGCTATGTCATTTACTTTTGTTTTCCGCAATTATAATTGTTGTTATTATAATTTAAAATAAATTACACAAATGTTAACTCCGTATTACTTGATAGTGATCCTATAGAGTTTGGTTAAGTCCGAACCTATTATCAAGTAATCACACTTTGATTGTTTTTTTTGTCTCGATCTTGTATCCATAGACGATCACACAAAGTGTGAATACCGATTCGTTGTATTGTATCGACTCAGTCCATAGACAATCACTTTCGGTAAGAGGACTTATAGGTGGAAAAGTTTAAGATTGTGGTATAATTGGGTACCCTCGTCTTTTCAATTGGTATCAGAGCAGGCAAACAAGAAAATATCTAACAATTTGTGTTTGGTGCGATCCAACCTATAAGAATTGAATCTATGTCTGATTCAGTTAACGTACCACCAAGATTTAATGGGACAAATTACCCATTATGGAAATATGCCATGAGAGCCTTTCTTCAATCCCGAGATTTTAATACATAGCTATTAATCGAAGACGGATATCAACGTCCGAGAGTGGAATATTCGGAAACTGAGTTCAAACGCTTAGCGTTCTATACCTATGAAGAAAGAGCACTTGCAAAGCAGAATTCTGAAGGATTGAATGCCATAATAAATGCAGTAAGCCATGATCATCTACATCATGTTCTGTCATGTGAGACTTCTAAGGAAGCATGGGATGTTCTTGAGACTGTATTTGAAGGAAATGATTTCGAAAGGGAAGCAAGACTTCTTTCTCTTTCATCTGAATTGGAATACCTTAAAATGGATGATAACGATACCTTCGAGGAGTTTAACTCTAAACTTTATGAAATTGTCAATGCCTATTTCTCACTTGGGAAGGCTATACCTGAAAAGGAAATAGTATGCAAGATTCTCAGATCGTTACCATCCAGATACGAGTCTAAGAAACATGCCATAATAGAAGCCAATGATCTTTCGATGCTTTCTCGAAGCTCTCTTGTAGGAAAGCTAAAGATCTTTGACAAAGAAAGTCTGTTGAAGAGACAAAATGTTGGATATAATGTCTCATCTAATACAGATCAATCTTCGAAAGAAGTATGTATAAACGGGACTGAGAAACATTATCAAGAGGATGAAATACTTGTTGATAAACATCTTAACTCAATAATTCTTCTCCTAACACAAAGGATTAAGGATGTTTTATTGAAATATAACTCTAATCCTGACACATTATCTTTTTGTTATGAAAAAGGTAATGAAGAAATCCAATGCTTCAAGTGTCGTAGATTCGGACATATGGAAAAACATTGTTCCAGCAGAAAAGCTCAAAAGTGCAACAAAGCTTATGTCTCTACTCTAGATGATATCCCGGAGGAAAAACCCTATGAAGGAATATCCATCTGTAATGCACTTATTGCCAACTCTAACAATGATGAACCTTGTGAGTCTAATCAACTCCTAAAGAACAGTTTAGAGAAACTTGAGTTGGGAATTAAGGAAAATCAAAGGTTAAGTCTAGAACTTAAAAAACTTTTGAAACCTCTATCAAATAAAACTCAAGAGGTAAAATCTGAGCAAGAAAAATTGGTTGAAGAACCAAAAGGGTCATAAACTAGCTTTTCTGACAATATGCTAAGTTCTTTATGTGGAAAAAATAACCACACTGCAATCTTCCATAGAAATAAATTTATCAAGGCACTTCGCAAGGGCATGAAGTTTTTGAAGGATGATGAGTTTATTGGATCACAAAAGGAAGCTGCAGACTCTTGAAATAACAAGAGAAATAAAGAACACAAAGGAACACAGTCTATTGTGTTTATAAGTCATCCTAAGGATGTCTCTGTCAACAGTGGTGAGAATAATTCTCACGTCAACACACACTTTTTGTGTTGAAGAATGCATCCTCACTTGTTGCCCAAAATTCTGATTGTGGAGAAGCATAAATCTGGGCAGGATGTACATATTTGTACCTTAGGTGAAAATAATCTTAATCGATATCTTTTACTTTTGGGAAAAATATATTCGGTTTCCATAAACCAAATTATCCCTTGATTGTCTCCCATCGTATATATATTTTCTTCTTGTCCGAAAGAAGACTATCTTGCTTCAATTGAGAATTCGGTAAAAGAAGGGTCATCTCTTGATGATTTAGCACTTTTTGCTTCGGTTATAACGGAAACTCATGATGTCTCTCAACGCAATCTCCTAGATTCGATAAGGAAACAGATTCTCACTATTAGGAGTTGTATTAAACATCATGAGAAGATGTTAAAGGATTCAAAAGAAGTACTAGATGATCTTCATCTTCAACTGAGTGAGATGAACAAATTATCTCTTGGAAAAGGAAGAGCTCAGAAGGATTTAAATCATGTTTTTAAAAACGGTCTTTACAAGACTCGTGATTAGAAAATAAAATAGACATCAGTTTTTTATTTCTTTCAATTATTGTGTAAGGTCTATTACTGAATAAAACTATCTATTATTCATGAATAAAATTATTATTTTATAATTTTTCTTGTGATAGTTTTTCGATTACATAACCTGTGCTTAAATGCTTTATATTATTGCTATGTGTATGGGATGTTTGATTTCGGTTTCTTAACCTTAATATTCGATCTCATATGTTGTGTGAACCCTTATGATTTGTGTGTCTTTTCGATTTAGCGGGATTAACTTCTAGCCCAAGTTGGTAGGCTTTATCAAAGGATCATAAGGTGTTCCGATTGAAACTCATATGTGAAAAAGTCACAATATGTTGAATTTTTGTTTAACATAAAAGCATATGTGTTTCGGGTTTTCAACTTTTGCTATTTGCATTAGTTAAAACCGATTCAACCTTTCTCCAGGTAGTTGTTGTTGTTGTTGTTCTTTTGTTCTTGCGAGAGGATGACAACATAATGGGGGAGAGTTCTAACTTGAACTTGCGCTTAATGATATATCTTTTGGGGGGAGAAGAGGATGTGGAATTTGAGGTAACGAATTTGTTAGTTAATCGTTTTCCTGTTTAAGAAAAGCATGAGTTTATTGCATATATTTTGCTTTTGCTTAACAAAATTCGGTACAATTGATGTTTATTCCATTATGTGTGTATGGATGTATGTGTGTGATTCAATTGTTTCCGGTTAAAAAAAAACTGGTTTGATATCTTTCTTTATTGTTTGGTATCAATTGTTTTAGACTTAACGAAATTTCGGTGCAATTGCGGTGATTTAATGTCTATGTTTATTTCAATTGCTTTTGGTTAAGAAAAATAATTGTGCAAGTCAATTTATTTGGTTTGTATGTACTGTTTATGGCTTAAAAAATACGGGATCATTTGTTTAGTCCAATTCAATTCCTTGGATAAGTGAAAGCTCACGATTCCAAAGCGAGTAAATCGGTGAGAATTTGGGAAAAATACTTAAACCCTCATCTATTTTGGAACACAAAAAAACCCTAAAACATCAAGTAAATTGGAACGGAGGGAGTAGAAGTAGCTTTTGTTTTCTGATGTCTGAGTCGAGATCTGATTTCAAAGTATTCGGGTCGAATATAATGATAAAGCATTCCCTTAGCTATAGCTGATTTGAAGCCAAGTAAAATTGGTACGAAATGCACTTCATTATGGGTGAGCTTAATCATATGGAAACACAGTTTTTTCGTTGTTTTTTTTTTCTCTGCCGATTTATATAAATATTATTTATCAGTAAAAAAATGTTTTAAGAGAACAAAATGGAAATATAATAAGAAAAGTGGAGTTTTAGTAAAATAAAAGAGTTAAAAAGTGAAAAATTTAGAGTAAAATTGACAATTCGGAACAGAAACTATGTATCCGTTTAAAATCACATGGAAAATGAGTTTCCGTAACGTATTTTTTGCAACAAAAATTTGGATTTTCGTATGATTTTGCTCAACCTGCATCAAATTTGATCAACTTTAAAATGTAACTAAATAATTTCGTTACATTTAAGCGACGTGGAAGAGCATAGTAGCTGGTTGCGCTACAAATAAGCTATAACTAAGCGGCTTATTATTATCTAACTAGAATTTTAAAAGTTTCGTACCGTTATACTACTCCCTCCGTTACTTTTTAATAGGCTGGTTTGGTTTTTAGAGAAAATTAAGGAAATTAAGAAAACTAATCATTGAAAGTGGTCCTCATGACACTCACAATAAAAAAAGAAGTGGAATTGAAATGGTCCCGGTCGGCAAAAGAAGTAAAGTGAAATGAATTTGACAATAGAAGTTAAGAAAAGTGGTCTAAAACTAAAGTAACATTTGCCTATTTTTTTGTAACATTTATTTATAGAAACCAGCCTATTAAAAAATAACGGAGGGAGTATTTAATAATATTTGAGTCGGATATATGCAGATATAATGAGCGAGAGGCAAACGAATCAGTCGAGTTAGCACAAGATTTATATGGGTTGATACCATATTACTTGGGGCTGATACCATTTCACATAGGACAAAAAAATCTTAAACAATCTTGACCATTGGATAGGCCAAATGTTATCACTACATATAAATCATATTAGCAAACTGCTCTATTGATCAAAAATGATAGGCAGAACAAACTGAACCTACCCACCCACTAGCACAAAGTCAGTCAATCTATAGGGGCTCCACAAACATCTGGCTCCACGCTTGGCTCAATTCTAATGCACTCAAGTGATTCACTACACTTCACTAGAGCCACTCAAAGCTGACTATTGACTTGGAAAATAGGGTTGTTCTTTTCTGGCTACAAGCTTGCAAGACGAACATGCATCCCTGGCCCCCCTGAATCAATACTATCAAAAATTAGTAGTTTATTCTTAGTTTCTTACTTACACTTCTTGCAAGTTGCAAACGTTGAGTATTTGCTTTTATGTTGTCCAACGACTCAACGACTTCCAAGAGATAAAAAACAAGATTGCGATTGCAGAGCTAAAGATACTTGTCACACCACCCTTATAATAATTTATTTTGCACTAGTAGACAATTATATATATGTAGTGTTACGAGAAAGCAATCTTGTGCAAGATGGTCTTTGTGTGTAGTTTCTTCTTGTCGCTGAAATGTTTTTACTTCGGATATCTATGGATCATTTCTCACGTTTTTAGCGTGTCATCCTTATCATTAGAATTTTATTTACTATTTATGTGAATTTAAAACTCACCAATCTCCCCGCATAAAAATAAAATAAAATCACTATATAATCCAAATTGACGATACCTTCACCGGACCGGCACCATTTGAGGACGACTCTTTAAGCATTTAGAGCAACTGCAGTGGTGCGACCATAACCAAAGAGCAAAGAGCAAAAAAAAAATTAAAATTTGGGTTTAATTAAGTGTTGTAACGCATGGAGGAGACTAAAATTTGGTCGGGCGCAACTTTGAGTTACGCCCCAATCAAAGCAACTCAAATCCGGCCCTTTTTTTTTTTTTTATTTTATTATTGTTGGGGCGAATTCCAAATTGCGCCCCATTTTTTTATTTTTTTTTTTTAATTGTTGGGCGCAACTTTGAGTTCACGTAGATTAAAGACCAGGACTAAAGACTAAATATGTCGGGTTTTGGTTATAATCCCAGGTCTTTGGCCTTTACTCGTCTCCATTTAATCTTGTTTTTTACCAAAACATTTGGTTATACTCCACGACTGTGGATGCTCTTAGTACTACTGCTTCATGCTTCCAAAACTATCACGTGGCGTATAAGGCCAAGGAGGAACAGAATAATATTGTAAGCTAAAAGACAGCATAGCCAACCTTTGTTGACTCAAAGGTTATAGTACTTTCACTCAAACCCTCTTTTTCTAAAACAACCTTGGATTATTATGGCTTGCTGCCATGATGATACCTAGAAAGTAAAACAAAACAGAAAGATACTTGAGCTATCTTCATAGAAATCCTAAGGTTGCAGTTTTCTAACCGATACAAACAACATTTGATTCAAACCAAATAAAGGACAAGTGAGTTTGTCCGACTATATTTAGTAAGTTTCATTTGTCTTTTCCAGTTTACCCCTCCACCATAGTTAGAAAACAAACCGTAGTTAACCTTTATTTTACGGTTTGGAAAGGAAAAGTTGAACATAATCACGATCAAAAGCAGAATAATCCTTGCTAACACCAACTATAGAAATTTCTCTAACTTGTGATAGTACCTTATCTCTTCACATAAGCGAGGTCAATTCCAGTAAAATCTCGAGATTTTATTTATTTTTATCAAGGATTCATATTATAGCATGATCACTCATTTGAAGTGCGAGTTCATAGTCTTTAGAAAATTGAAAAGGTGCATCATAACTTAGTGAAAAGAGTATAAGAAGTGTTCGTTGGCGTGTAGGTTGCGAGATCCTTTGTTCTTCCTTCTTTCGCTAAACCATCAACCACTTCATTTCCCATTCTTCCATTATGAGTTGCGGTGAAAGGGGGTGAACCCCTTGAATACTTCCTTACCTCGTCTAGAATTTTCTTACATTCCCATCCATCCATCGATACTTCTCTTCTCTGCGGGATAGTAATGATCACATCTTGATTATCCCCTTAAGAGTTATTTTAGGTGTACTTTCTCTGCCGCCCATGTGATTCTTTACTGAATGATCAAATCTTGTTTATCCCCTTCTCATTAGCTAGGCTTTCCATCATTTTTGAAGACACCAGCGATTACGTGCATGTATCAAACCGAATGATCTTGTATAGTCCTCAATCGGAAATCCCAATCATACGTCTATTGACCTCCTTATACATGCATCGAAATTGATTTTGATTGTACACCTGCTAGTGGTGAGTCTATCGAGCCACTCCGTAAGTGATTAATTCATAAAAAGGAATATTATCACCAATTGACAAGAGTAGATTTCAACATATAACACTTGAGAAATATATCTCTTCACATAAGAGCCACACATAAGCCATAGTGTCGGCCCGCGACTTCACTTCTCAATAAGCAAAGTAGTGAGAATTATCGTTTGAGACGGTCTACAAAAAGACTGGTACCAAACTAACACGAATCGTATAAATTAAAATGGGTATCTAATTTTTGACGGTAATATAAATTATAATGGGTAACTATCTCTGACGGTAGTATAAATTAAAATAGGTACCTGAGCCAGACGATCGTGTAAAACAGAGTGTAAATTTATTTCAGTTCCGATGGAAGATTATATTACTATTTGGGTTATGTATTCCTGAAGTTTGCAATGAAAAGAAAAATATGGATTACATCGCGTTAGGCAATACTTTGCTTGATAAATATACACTTCATAGTCTAAACAAATATTTCAATATATACTCATTGTAAACATTAGAGTTTGAACATGTGAAACTACGACACTTTGTTTTTCAAGAAAATCAACATGCATCAGCACTTATACTAATTTTCTATCTAAACCATATTGGTACCTGCTGAATCTAAGTTTCTTCCAGAAGTAACAAGAAAACCTCATGTATGCTGTGCAACATGATCCACAAACCACCTAAGAATGCCAAATTAAATACAAGATATCATATCAATAAGCAGATAAAAATTCAACACATGCAAGAAATAACTATGGCAAGTATACAGAGCATGAACACTGCACAAAGCACACACCGTAACAAAAAATTGTCCTGTTGATTATGAAACTTGCAATTGGTAGTTATAAAAAAACTCCGATTGCTCAGTAACTATGGCATATAAATAGTAAGCATTCCATTGTACCTACAAATTACCATACATTTATTTGTTTTATTCATATATAAGTTACAAAACTATCTAAATATTATGATGCAAACATATTTGGTGTTTATTCAAAATCATCAGTCATACAGGGAAGCAAATCCATGTAGATACACGAGTAAAGAGATTTTTATTTTGGTAAATCCAGAGAAGGTACTTTTGAGCAGTTAGAGAGATAATGGTAGGCAAGTTTCAATGAAGACGATTATTATGCATGAACAGGTTGATTTTCCCACCCTTATTTAGGCTCTTCCTTTGCAAGTCATCAATATAGACCATTGAAGAGTCTAAGACTTAACTACAACAAGTATATATATTCCACCATATATCTTTTTATTATTCTTTTCATCTTTATCAAACAAGATCATCAATTTTAATCCAATAATAAATTTCGAAAATGAATCAACAACACCGTGAACCCAAAACCATAAACGAGAACTACGTCACCATTAACTAGACCATACGGTAAAATTTTCAAAAATCAAGTTTAACTAAATAGATTTTCTAACCGATGAAAAATCAATATCATTTCTACCAATTAGAGCAAAGTAAGGGTTCATTAACATACTATTAAAGTATCAAAGTAAATACATAGGTTGGATCACCATGACAACATAAATCGTACTAAAATAAAAGTCTACTATCATGAGAACCAGGCATGCATTAGTAACTAATTTCATGACAAAACGGAGAGTCTTATGAGAATATTTCACTACACTTAAGTTTAACTACTTGTACCACTATCATACTTGTTAGTAGGAATAGAAAATTGAGTTTAACATCTGGAATTCAAACTTGTGAAGTCGCATTAAGTCCAACTATTGTGAAGTGAAATATGGGAGGTGTTCAAAAGATACTCTATGTGCACCATTGTTTCTAACTACCGTATACGGATGTTGTACACACCGAACACAAATCGAAATGGATAACGAACCATAAAAGCATAATTTATCACTACATTTCGTGTAGAGTGGTAACTTATGTCATACGATCAACATACTGAATACGGACCCATGGAGTACGTAAGACTTCATTATGAAATTGATAAGTATGCTCAAACATATATATATATATATACATATATGTGTACAAAAAAAAACATGAATCAACTCCCACATTTTCTTTCGAAATCTATACTAAATTCTCTAACCATTTAAGTGATCATTAGGCTCAAATCAAATACTGGTCACCTATACAAATTATCGTAGTCAGCCCCTTGCGCCAAAAAAGTCTAAAACTCAATGAATATCTCTAGTACTCAGAATTAATTCATGGATCTATACCCAAAAAAGTCTAAAACTCAATGAATATCTCTAGTACTCAGAATTAATTCATGCATCTGTACCCAACAAGCACTCATTTTATTAGCATTTAGCAGTTAAAAGAGCATATGAAACTGAATACATTAATTCTTGCGTTTCATCACTTTAACTAAAAGATATCTTTGAGACCATTAATAAATCTATATCTTAGGAATCAATATGTAGGCATTAACAAATTCACAAAATCTTAATTTATTTGTCTTTTTCTTTTTATAAAGCATACAATTTGTTGGCCGTACCTTTTCTTCCATCCTTCCTTAATTACAAAGATTCCATTCCCTCGATTTCTCTTGGAGTTTTTCTCGCCCATTTCATATGCAATTTTTTTGGGATAGAGATTGCTCGATGAAGCTCCTCTTTTAATTTCTGCAAACCATTATTTCTGAAAGCTAAAACAACAAAATCCAAGCCATTACCACAACATGCATGTTCCCCATACAAGTTACTCATTGAACACGATTTGATTTTAATGATATTTAGGGTAACACGATTTACTTAGCAAAAAAAAAGGGGAACACGATTTAGGATTTATGAGTGAACAATTGATAGAAAAGTGCGAATAATTTTCGTGTGTGGTTGGGAAAATGGAGTAGTAGATGAAGTATCGAGGTTAGGTCTTTTCTTCTGGGGAAACAATGAGAACGAGGGAGAACATAGATAAAAAATGAGGCATCAAAGTTAAGTTAACCACTCAAAAGGACTATAATGTCTTTTCTATACAACTAGGTTTGACCGATTCCACTTTGTCCGTCAAAATATGTTGACTGCAACCTCGGACGGATATAAGGTCTGACTGCGACCTTTGGATTTCTCCGAAGATTGCTCAAGATACTTTATGTTTCCAAGAAGACACTGCATTTGGTTTGGATAGTATTCAGAAATTACTTTTTAGCTTTTAGAATTGTTGAAAAATAAAAAGCCAGTTTGGTATAGAATTTCAAGACGGTTTTTAGAAGTAAAAAAAATTAATTTTTTATCAAACAAAATAGTTTTATTTCCGACTTGGATGAAGTAAAACTATTTCCGTTTCAGATATCCAAACGCATTTTATCAAGATTTATTACTCCCTCTGTTTTTGGAAAAGAGATACTCCCTCCGTCTCTAAAGATAGGCAAGTTTCCTTATTTGGGTATGTCAAAAGATAGGCTTGTTTCCATATGTGGAAAGTCAAATGTTATGATTTTCTTGTATACCCATATAGGGACCACTTCTCTCTCTCCTTTTCTCTCTTAATATTAAAGGGGGCCACTTCTCTCTCCATTTCTTTTATAACAAATGAGTGGGGACCAAGGATAAATTAGGAAAAAACATAAAAAAGTGGCTATAATGATTGGTTTTCTTAATTTTTGTGAAAACTAAACTTGCCTATCTTTTAGAGATGGAGGGAGTACTTTTACTTTTTCATTTTAGCCAAAAAATAGGCCAAATTGAAAAAGTGAAAGTATCTCTTTCTAGAAATGGAGGGAGTATTTTTAAAGACAAAGATTTTGGTTTCATAGCAGAGGTTGTAAGGCCACTTCCTATGGGTGTGGCAAACATTCATGTTTGCCATTTATGCACCCACTATGGAGGTGGCAAATCAGCAAACCGGCCTGGCTAAGTGGCGCGGCCAGGTCAAGTTTCTATCGAGCGGTCGAGTCTCGACCGCTCGGTGTAGTGTCCACCGCTAGCGATCTAGACTAGACCGTTCGTATCCTCTCATCCAACGGTCATCATTTCATCTGCCTATAAATACAATATCAAATTTCATTTCAACTCACACCATTTCTTCAATCTTCATTCTTTCACTCCACAAATCCAATATGTCGAGTTCGAGTTCAACCTCGCAAATTTAGCATACCCGAAGATGAATCCATTTGCAGGCATTATGTTTTTGCATCACGAAGATATGGCCGATGGTGGACAAAATCAACATCAAGAGGTTACATGGAGTCGCATATTTCAGAGATTTCAAGAAGAAACATTGAACCTCAATAATCGAAACGCAGATGCATTGTGTCATCGCTTCGGAATAATCAGCAAGGATGTGAAGTTGTGGGACGCTGCACTTGTTGAAGGCTATCGAAACCGACAAAATGGACAAAACGCAAATGATGTGGAGCAAATATGTCGGCTCGAATGGCTAATAGAGTTGGAACAAATTTTCACTTTTAGGTTGTTATCTTATCTTGAGGGTGTTGCCCAAATATGATCAGTTTAGAGTAATCGCCAAATATGATGCATCTTTCGTTTGTATGATGCAACTATCATTTGTATCAAACTTTAATTTTAAGATATTAATATAAAACTAGTGCATGTCTCATTAAAAGTTTAGAATTTTAATTTACATTAGTGCCTCTTTCATTCATCTAGATAGTGACATAACTTACAATAAAGACTTTAAAAGTAAAAATTTGGGACAATGTTCTTCATCTTGTTTATCTTCTTCATTTCACCAAACTTCCAATCAATGCGCTCATGAACAGAGTCTCCTTTGTTTATCTTCTTCTTTGCCTTCAAATTTCCTTCCCTTGAACATTTTTCTTCTCTTGAACTTTTCTTGGTCTTCTCTTAGTTGGAGGTTTGATTTGGTTAATATCCAAAACTTGTAGACTTCTTTGATTTTTACATATTTCTTTATAACCTTCACATATCTTATTAAGGGCGGATTCAAGCACCACTCTGGAAAAATCAAGTTGGGTAGCAAGTCAAGTTGGGATTCAAACTTTGCCATTTTGAAAGATAATAAGATAGCAAGATGGAAATTTTTTGTGTAAAAAATTTGGAGTAATTTTTGTGTGAATTTTTGCCCTTTTAATAGCGATGGAGAAAGAGCCGTTAGAGGTTTCAAATCCACCGAACGATTGAGACTAAACCGTTACCGGTCTAGTTTACACCGCTAGCGGTCGAGTCTACCTTTTCTCCCATAGTAGCGCGGCTAGTTTGCCAGGCCAACGGAGAGTTTAGCCATTTGCCATAGGAACCGGCCTAAGTATTTATCCCAACAAAAGTTCACCAAAGCTAAAGACACGATCTAGATATATCGCCCGGCCCCACAAGATAGTTGGAACGCCATTAGTCGCGCGCTAACTTGAAGTTTTTTGAGCCACTAGATCAGAATCTTTATCCTCCAGCAAACGCAATGAGTGAATACAAAATTTCAACGAAATCTATCTTCATTTAATGATACCAGAGAGCGCATTTAATAACATGGAATTTAACAAACTTTTCTTGTACAAACTTATGTTCGCACATCATTAGTATTTAGTGGGAAGCACATCTAGAACGAAAGCGACTAGCTGATTAAAAGTAGTCAATTTAGATCAACTTGTGGGATTTTAACTTTTCTCGGTTCATTATTTAAGAACCCACAATTAGAGGATATCAAAACTAATTGGGGATAGAGGAAAAGGACAAAATTTAGATCCAGATATCAATTCAGGATCACCCCTTATCTAAGTGTTTTACATAATACATAATCTACCCTCACTAATCATGTTTAGTGGTTAAATATAATTAGGTAAGTTAATAGTTTAGTTTGATAATCATTAGAATAAATCATTATCATTGAATTTGTTGATGCAACAACATTAAATCAAGATATTTATGATCATGAAAGTTTATGGGAAGAACCAACCATGAAAGTAAACAAGCTGAATATACAAGTGCTCCAATTAGTCATATATATAGGTATTAATGTATTGAAATTTGATTTTTTTTTCATTGAATTCGCCATTGTTACTACTGAAAAACTCAAGGCTCAAGTGATGGTAAAAGTACTATCGAGCATGCTGGGGGGTCTTGGATGGTCGATTCCCAAATGAACCATCTTAGGTTTGAGGACAAAAACATACGTAAAAAATTTGTCTGAAATAGCAAGTATCGACATGGTATTCATCACCAATAACCATGCCTAACCCAAGATCGACATGGTCTTCATCCTAAATAACCATGCCTAGATCACTCACCTGAGATGGTCTTCATCCCTACCGAATGTAAAAAATAAAATAAAAAAATCAAAGTGTGGAGCCGACATAGAAGGAGAAGGGAATTTGAAAGGGAGTGAGAAATGTTTCGAATTTAAAAGGGAGTAGGGTATATTTATCTTTGATTTAGCTTTATTGTTTTAAAGGGTAGTTTCATATTTTCACCAAAAAACACCCCTTAACAAACACTATTGGTTGGGGGAAGTAATTTATATCCCCAAATTGCGTGTTCTTATTTAACCTTGCATTTTTGGAGGCCACTCAAAAGGAATTAGGGGTCATCTTTTTATCCCCATCCATTGAAGGGGTTTAAGGGTGTCTTAAAAATAGAAAATTATCTATATTGTCCTTCACCTTTATACTAAATCTAAACTTATATCCTTTATTTTCATAATCATATCATTCCTGTTCTTCCTCTTTTCTACCCATTGAATTTTTTTTTTCATCATTTTAATTTTGATTGAAACAAATATCGCTGATCAAATAAATGTTATGATTGATTGTTTAAAATTAAAACCCAAAATTCATTAACCTGAAAGTTGAAACTTAGAACATAAAAAAAAAGGGAGTTCAACAAACAAAACTAATAGATGATAGTAGTTGTGATTCAAAATTAGGATTTGATTACTTGAAATCAAAAATTTGATCCGAAAATTTTCTTGGATTTATAGTAGCAGAAACATAATCGGTAGATAACTATCTATTTTACCTACAGATTATGGTTGATGTTCTTGGATTTACACTAGCGTAACATAACCTAGGTAGATAATAATCTACTTTACCTACCGATTATGGTTGATTTTCTTCGTTTCTTAAGAACATCAACCATAATCGGTAGGTAAATTGATCGTTATCTGCCGATTATTCTTGATTCAAAAAAATAAATTTCTGTGTACTAAAAGCTATGCACAATCGGTAGATAATGAACACCATTAACTACCGATTGTGAAAGTAGAAAATTTTGAAATTTTATTAAGTTTTGAAAATTTGAATTTGGGGCCATGAACACAATCGGTAGATAATGAGCATCACTTATGAACACAATTTACTACCGATTATGGTAGTACCAAAGCTCGAAAAATTTAGGATTTTGGCAAAATCACATTTTGGGGCCAATATACATTCGGAAGTTAAATTTACTACCGATTATGGTAGTGCTAAAATTCAAAAATTGGGTATATTCGGAGGTTAAAGTAACACCCTTTACTACCAATTATGGTAGTACCAAAGTTCGAAAATTTTAGGATTTTGGCAAAATCTCATTTTGGGGCCAATATACATTCGGAAGTTAAATTTACTACCGATTATGGTAGTACCAAAATTTGAAAATTGAATACATTCGGAGATTAAAGTAACACACTTTACTACCGATTGTGGAAGGGTAATTTCGCCATTACGGAATACCGAGATAAGGGCTAGCTACAACGTTTGGGTGACCCTATTTTGTCTTATTATCGGCCCATAATTCCTTTTGGGTGCCCCTAAAAAGAACCACGTTTTAGGGCATACCTAAAAATTTTAGGGCATACCATATAAAGACCCTTCGGGTTATAATTCCTTTCGGGTTATTCGATAGTAATCATAAAAGCCCCTTATCCATATATTTTGGTTAACCCCAAAACTGCCCTTATTTACATTTTTTTTAAATCTTTAAAAAATTAAAAAAAATTTAAATTTATTTTATTTCTAACTTTTTATTTTTTCTAAATTTTTATTTTTTTTAATTTTAATTTCTTAATATTTTAATTTTAATTTTAAAAGAAATACTTCTGTCGTGCATCTCGGTTTTCAACTTTTTTAAAAAAATACAGAAAAAAAATTGAAAAAAAAATTAAATCAAAAAATCTAAATCAAAAAAGTTTAAATGACAAAATAAATAAGTAAATTAATAAATTCATTGAGGGTAACTAAGTAATTTACCTATCCTTGAAAACCCCTTGTCACCGCACCCTAGTTACCCTCAATGAATTTATTAATTTACTTAATTCTTATTTATTTTGTCATTTAAATTTTTTGATTTTTTTTTTAAATTATTTTTTTATTCGAATTCAATTACTCAATGGTTGAAAAAATAAAAGTCTTTTACATAGAAGGAAAGCGAGCAAAAGGCTCACATAAGAAGCCCTTTTGGATAGCAAAAACCTATCCTTTTAAAAACAAACTCCATCGAACGGGGAGTCATGACATTACCGTGCATGACTTTCTGAACTCTCTTGAGAAGTCCAACCGCCTCTGGAGCCAAATAACCGAAAGTGTCAAAAGCAAAGGGGATAAAAGTATGTCCATTATCAATACACGCTTTCTCATGCTTTGCTATCTTACCCGAGGCGCTCTCGTAGCGCTCACCAACTGTAAAACACCATGCCCAATACCAACTAATGGAGAAACACCCGTGAGGTCAACACATGCATGTTTACCATTAGCCCATCTAAAAATAAGAACATCACTGCCCGAGTGTAGATCTCTCTTTAAGTGGGTTAGTCAAGAAGTTTACTTGCGCCTCTTTCTTTCTTTGAAATACTAGCTCTCCACAATATGTCATACAACGTATCCCTCACATGATCATGTCTATATTTAAACCAAGGATCTACCTTGGCATCGACTACATGTTCCCCTTTAACGAGTCCAAACATCCAAAGAAAGCAAGCAGACACCGTGTATCGGGGAGAGGTACAGAGGGATCATTAACTCAGATAATTTAAGGATGGACCGATACTCCACATGTGACATCTTCTCGCCCAAGGCCCTCAATCGGAATAGCAAGAAGAAAATCCCGAGCATGCGCCGCTTGAAGGCAACCAAAGACCGTCTCGCCTATCCAAAGCTCATAAACGCTATCAATGTCCTTAACTACTTTACCAAAGAGAAAGCACTCGCCAAAGTTGCTTTGTGCTTTTGGAGGAGGTGTCCTTACCGGTAAAGTCGCTAAAGTCATAGTCGGAAGAGTTACTTTTAGTTCCTGCAAAGCCTTATAGAAGTTTTCATCCATGCCTTCAACCCCGCTGTCCCTTAAAATGTGATCTTGTAGGCCCCAGGATTGCATACGTGATGCTAGGAAAGCATATTGCGATGCCTCCTTAGCAGTGTATAACTTAAGGCCTCCATATCTAATAGGCAGGGTAGATAACCTCCATTGGAGCTCCCCAAAAAAAGGACCCCTACTCACCACAATACCCTCTACAACCTCTCTCAAGCCTCTATCAAAGATAACTATCGTAGATGTAGTATATTCCGGGTAGCAAATACGAAATCCAAAGAGCAAACTGAGACGCCCATACAAGCACGTAATAGTAGCAATTCACACCGAGGATCACGGAGCCTGGATAAGACCTCGTGGAAATCCATGCCTTTTCTTCCCTACGGATAGCAAGTTCTTGCACAAACCCAATATCAAGGATGACCGCACCACCCAATAACTTGATCCCTTTATTGGGCCTTGAAATTCCAGTAGGAAACAACCCATATCTCTCCGGTCATCACAAGAGGGCCAAAAAATTTCTGTTTTCCGAATATTCAATATAAGCCCCAACTCCGGCCCATCTGTCTGAACAACTGCAAGTGCCTTAGCCACTTCTGCAGTGTCACCAATAATAGTGCCATCATCAAGATACCAAGCCTGTAAGGATAGCGCACACTGTTCATTTATCTTTGTAATAAGCCGATGAAGCACCAAAGCAAATAACAAAGGCCCTAGAGGGTCACCCTGTTGCACTCCTGTAGACGAATAAATATAATCATCCTCACATACAGTCTCTTATGTTGGCCATACAAGTATTCGACCCATGGCGATATAGATGGACATAAATTACGCACCTCAAAAAGCATGGTTGTTCGGTCAACTAGATTAAAGGCATTTGTGAAGTCAACTGTCAACATAGTCAGGCTAGCATCTGCATGATTTTTACTAATATACCTGTTTACAACATGTAGAATCGCCTCAAAGACCATGGAGACACCCACTCCAAACTGAAAATCTTGTAAATAAGATGCCATGTCCCTAACCGACCCCTTCATAGCGACTTTGGACACTAGACGACGCCAAATCGTACCAACGGCAATAGGACGAATACTATTGTCGGGTTTAAGGAGAGCGTTAAAGGTGTCAAGCAATGAACTCCGCCAAATTAAGTGGGCATCCGCCACTCAACCACAAGTTAACTACCCTTGTTATCGCCGTAATCAAATCAGCAAGAACTGGAACCATCTCCACAAAAAGCATCCAATAAATGTTGTGCCCGAAGACCATCCTTTCCGCATGAAGTCCCCTTAAGAAACGACTTAATACAAACTTAAATCGTCCCCTCCCTCGCCTAGTAAAGGTCCTCACGAACGGGTAGGTTGGTTTCTATGGAGGAGGTATGAGCGGGTGTTTGTCTTCAAGCGCCTTCCTTGTCTCTTCGTTATATGGCGCTACCCCGACGAGCTCATGGCTTTCACCGCGGCCGTGAAATGCCCATTCGCAACTTTGCGCAAAACATTGAGACATTGGAGCTTAGCCTGTTATCTTCCTCCTGTGTCATCCATACCCTTAAACCCCACAATGCGCTTTAAAAAAATTTTATTTATTTTTTATTATTAAAAAATATAATTTTACCAACCCAATATAATTCTCTGTGTGGGCCTTCATCACAAACCAACCCAATATAATTTTACCACCAGAATCAATTCTTGTGTAGGAGTTGGCTGGTATCATCATCCCATTGATGAGATGCTCATGCTTATTATGTAAGTTGTCTGCCCATAAGCAGCTAATAGATGTTGGAATATGTACTAATTTGTTTCCGAATGGTTCATCTATTTTGGGGTTGTTTTTCTTTTTGTTGTCATAAAACAGCTTGGCGGTAGCTTTGATGCACATACAGTATCTGATAACCTATTTGGGAACGAGAAATGCTTAAAAGAAAAGGAAGTATTTTCCTTCTAAATGCTAGTGGTGTCGCGCACGCTACTGCTTTAACCTAACGATTCTGACAACACGAAACGGTCATTGTTAGACCATACTCACTTCAGCTTGTGTGCACACATCCTAGCATCCGTCATTCAGGGGTATGCTTATATTAGAATTTTATGAGGAACTTTATGAGAGTACCAAAGTTATTGGGCTTTGGAATATTTAAACCTACACTCTCAAGCTTAGACTAGGGATGTGCAACGGACCGACGGTTGCGGATTAGGGGTCACCCGCAACCAAACCGTCGGAATTTGGAAAATTGAACCGTGACCGGCCCAATTACCCGCGGATTTCACATCCGCGGATTAGCGGGTAATGCGGACTGGATGCCGTTTAACCGCGGATTTAGTCAAGAAGAAAAAAAGTAAACAAACAAAACCGGTGAGGGAATTTTTGGACATGCTATGCTAGGCATTTCATCAAACAACTTGCGTGCATAATAATGAAAACAAAGTAAATCGATTTGGAGTAGAATCAGTATTCAGGGACTAATAAGCCGAAAGGAGAATTCCATAATGTAGATATGAACACCATTCAAAAAAATCAAAAGATATTTGGACTGAAACTAACATGAGATTGAGCGAAGGGAAACTTCAGTTCGTTTCATTTCAAAGCAAACTCCGTTAGGTTAAATAGCAGAATACATGGCACCGGTTGGAGGTTCATAAGCTTTGTTTTGCCGGGATTTATTTAACTGGGCTTTATCTTTTTTTTTTGTTATAACCTACGGTGCGGGTGAATCCGCGGATTTACTAAACCAACCGCAACCAAACCGCTAAACCTTGCGGATTTGAAAACTCACCCGTGTCCGGCCCAAAGACTCTTGCCGATTGGTTTTCACCCGCAATTTTGCGGATGGTTGCGGATGAAATCCGCGGTTCCGGATTTTATGCACACCCCTAAGCCTAGTACTTGTTGGTCCTAAATTTCAACTTTTCTTAAAATTATGAACTAAGTTTTTTTTTTTTTTTTTTTTACAATCCGCGAGCTAGAATCCCAAAAAAACAAAACAAAACAAAAAAAAAAACAAAAAAAAAAAAACAGAAACCAAAACAACTAAGATCTTCTCCTTTTCCTCGTATGATAAACTTGTTGTGCCTTATCAGCCGCAAGAATTTCTCTAAAGTCAGTAGAGAAAGCATCATGCCTGACTTCAACCCAAATGCCTCCAGGTTATAACCCAGCCAACCAATCAGCAGCTCTATTGGTTTCTCTATAACAGTGGGAAACTCTGCAGACTTCAAATCTATCTTGCAGTTTCTTAAGTCTTCTCCAAATATGTAGGACATTCCAACGTGGTTCAGGATTTGGATTGGTAAGCAAGTTGTACACTGCCATGGAATCAGTAGCTAGGTGAACACGAAAATGATTCTTTTTAATGGTCATTTTGAATCCCAGCTCCACCCCTTGTAATTCATGAGCAAGAACAGAGATTGCAAGTACATTACCACTAGTAGCTTCAATAACTTCAGCAGTATTATCCCTAAGAATGGCTCCAAAACCCCTAACAGAGTCAGACTTTGAACCATTTGTATTGATCATAATCTCATTCTCTTCAGAGGCAAGGTTTTTAAAGCGTGAAGCGAAGCGTGACTCGTTTTTTTCATTTTTAAAAAGCGAAGCGTATGTTGAAGCGTGAAGCTTCGCTTTATGGTTGATGTTTGAAGCGTCTACAAATGTAAATTTAAGTGGGAAAAGTAAATTTAAGAATATAATATTTATATAAACAAAATATAATTCCAATTAATGTCTAAAAAGTAGTTGTTGCTTAGTGGTTTAGACGACTATTTGTTGATTAGTAGGCATGGGGTTCGAATCCCCCCTTCAGAACATTATATTTCTTATTCTTCTTTTAAAAATTTTGGCAGAAGCGATTCGAAGCGTTTTTGATAATTTTGGAGGGAAGCGTACGCTTTTAAAAACCATGCTTCAGGGTATAACCAGGTGCAAGAAATAGTTTCAGGCAGAACAAATAAGCAGTCAACGATGCATGAACCATTTGGTAGAAAGGTTATCATCTTCTCTTATAATAGAGGCTAGCATTTTAAATCTCACATCTTGCACAATTAGCATACTAACTTGGTCTTGAGAGTTAGAAGTAGCTATGAAGACACGGTTATTTCTCTCACGCCAGATGTGATAGATAAATCCATTCAACACCAGCTTCTTGATAGTGGTCACACAACTGGTACCAGAAAAGTGTTGGCTACACCACTTAATTTCTTCATCCCAGGAGCTATCTAACTCTTTAATAAAACCTAGTTTAAGAATCAAACATTTCCAGATGCCAGCAAAATACACACAAGCATGAAAAATATGATCTTCAGACTCCATAGCATCACCACATAGAACACAAGAAGCATCAACTATTATCCCCCATTTAAACAACTTGTTTATAGTTTTTAGTCTTTTATGAATGGCCAGCCAAGAGATGAAAGAATGTTTAGGGATGTGTTTCTTAAACCAAACTAAAGGCATCCAATATGGTGAGAATAAATGATCAGAAATAGCTACATAAGTGGCTTTCATAGAGAACTGACATGTAATGCTAGACTTCCAAAAGATTTGATCTTTTTCAGAGAAATTTGAAGTATATAGTAGAAATCTGAGCCACAACTTCCTGCACTGGATCTTCCATAAAAGTGGGAAAAGACCAACTATCATTAAATAAGAAATTCAGCAACCTTTGTTTCTGCAGTAGCTCCAATAGTATCTAAGATACTGGGATCAACCCAATCCACCAGTCTTCCATTAGAGTGCCAATTATCATAAAGGAAGTTTGTGTAAGCACTATCTCCCAGTAAAACACCAATATGATTCTTAGCCAACTCCCTGTGATCCAAAATTCTTCTCCAACACCAAGAAATATCATGTGGTATGCTCATAGTCCATAAATCATGGTGTTTTATAAGATTAGCTTTGACCCAAGTAGTCCATATTGTGTCCTTACTTGAAATCAGCTCCCAAATGTGCTTCAGATTGGCTGCAACATTTGTGTACTCCAGATTTTTAACCCTCAAACCACCTTCTTCAAAAGGATGACAAACAAAGTCCCAGCTCAAAGGATTATAGCCTTTCTTTAACTTAGGACCAGTCCAAAGAAACCTTTTGAATTTAGAATTTAACTCTTTAATAACTCTTTTAGGAAGCACAAAGCAAGAAAGCCAGAAAAAGAGCATACCACAAAGAACAGCTTTAATCAGTAGAACTCTACCTGGATAAGCAAGAGATTTGGATTTCCAAGAATAGATTCTATCATCAACTTTTTCAAGTAAAGGCAAGCAGTCTCTATAAGATAATCTTGTAGAAAGAAGAGGCACTCACATGAAATTCCCCTTGAGAACAATCCAAAATATTAAGGATTTGTTTCAAAGTCTCTTCATCCACAGCAGAGGAAAATAGGGAAGTTTTTTGATTATTCATCTCTAATCCAGAGTAACTACTAAACTCAGTTAAAGCTAATTTTAAACTAGAAGCAGCAGCCACAGTACCTTTGAAAAAGATCATAACATCATCAGCAAAGCAAAGGAGAGTAAGATTAGTTAACTTACACCTTGGATGAAAACCAAATTGCTAGATTTGAACTTGATGGAGGAGAGTGGCACTTAAAATTTCCATAGCTAGGACAAACAAATAAGGAGAGATAGGGCACCCTTGTCTTAAGCCTCTCTTTGCTCCAAAAAACCCATAAGGTGAACCATTTATAAGGATAAAAAACTTAGCTGATTTGATACACAAAGCAATCCAATGAATAATATATCAAGAAAACCAAGATGCTTTAGAACATAGAAAATAGCCTCCCATTTGACAGTGTCATATGCTTTTCTGAGATCAATTTTCATAGTGAATCTAGGAGAATCCTTGGGTCTATGATAATTCCTTACCATTTCATGACCCACCATAATATTATCTTGAATAGACCTTTCAAACTATAAAGGCTAACCGATTAGCAATGATCAACCCACTCAAAATCTTCTTCATTCTAAGAGATAAGATCTTGTAATGCACTTATAAGTAACATTACAACAAGGTATTGGTCTAAAATCATAAATCACGGTAGGATTCTTCTTCTAAGCAATCAGGGTAGTGAAGGTGCTATTAACTTCCTTTAAGATTTTTGATTTGGAGAAAAAATTCTGAAGAGCTGCTACAAAATCATCTCCCACCACAGCCCAGCTAGTTTTAAAGAAATGACTAGAAAACCCATCTAGTCCTGGAGATTTACTAGAACCAATAAAATGTAGATCTGTGACAACTTCTTCTATAGTAACTGGCTTAATGAGATCAGCTACATCATCTTATTGTACACAAGCATCAAACTTAAGTCTTGAGAAGTCTTCATTTAAAGCATCATCCACCAACTTACTGCCAAACAAATCAGAGTAAAAGGAAATACACTCTTTAGCAATATCTTTATCCTCAGTTAACTTAACATTATCACTAGAGTAAAGAGTAAGAGTGTTGTTCCTTGATCTTCTCTCTTTAAGGGAATTATGAAAGAAAGAGGTATTTGAATCACCCAAGTTTAACCACTTAACTCTTGATTGCTTCTTAGTTGCTGATTATTCATACTTAGCAAGTTTAACATATTCATCCACATAATCTCTTTCCCTTCTAGCTAATTCATGGTCTAAAGGTAATAACTGAAGCTGGAGTTGAGCATTATCCATATTATGTTTAGCATGCAAAACCTGATCTGACATATGTTTAAACTCTAGCTTCTTCCACTTGATAATTTCAGTTTTAACATTCTTCAACTTATTAACAAATTGTATCATGGGATTTCCTCTTACAGGTCTATTCCATCCAAATTTAACCACATTCAAGAAATCTTTATCTTCAAATAAAAAATTATAAAAGCGAAAAGGAGGAGGACCATGAATTCTTTTTCAAAAATAGACACAATACCAAGTGAATGGTCTGATATACCAGGAACAAGGAATTCTGCTGCAGAAAGTAGAAAATATAGGATCCATTCTAAATTCACCATAATCCTGTCTAATTTAGATCTTATCACTCCACTATCTGACTGACAATTGGACCAAGTGTAAAAGCATCCAGAAAAATGAAGATCTAAAAGTTGTGAAAACTGTACACATCTAGCAAAGGCTTCATAATGATAAGGCATAATAGTAGAGCCACCCACTTTATCTGAAGGAATCAGAAGAGAATTAAAATCCCCCAATAAGACCCAGGGTTTATTATTATGTAAAGCAAAAGAAGAAATAGAATACCATAAGTGATTTATGTTAAGATAGTAGTTGTCACCATACTCAATAGTAACCACAAAACTCATCAAATTAGGAGTAGAAATATCCAGAAACAAAGCTTGAGGAGAAGAACTTATTAAAGTAACTTGAAAAACCCCAGGGTCCTAGGCAACCCAAATTCTACCAAAGCACGAAACACTATCATTATCAAGAAAACTCCAAGAAGGGTTTATATTATTCCTTATTCTATCTTTATTAGAAACTTGCACATGAGTTTCAATAATACCAATCAGAGAGAGTTTATTTATACTGATTAACTTTTTAACTTCTAACTGCTTAAGAGGATCATTTAGACCTCTTATGTTCCAACATCCTATGTTGGACATCATTTAAAATTTATAGGGAGAGTTAAAGTACCTCTAGCATACTTCTTCAAATCTGCAATCTTAGGAAAGAGGTTGATAGATGGTGGAGCAAGTGATCCTCTCTTTTGAAAGCTATTGATCCCC
Source organism: Papaver armeniacum (assembly GCA_023531295.1). Taxonomy (NCBI): domain Eukaryota; kingdom Viridiplantae; phylum Streptophyta; class Magnoliopsida; order Ranunculales; family Papaveraceae; genus Papaver; species Papaver armeniacum. Next base: position 59,636 of record JAJJWW010010098.1, on the reverse strand, counting down.
AAAAAGAAGATTCAGTGCACTAGCCTGTGAGATGTTTGCACAAAAACTTGGAGATTTTCCTTATTCTACTCAGAGATATGTTCTTGAGAAGTATCCATACACTTATCCAAAATGAAGAAAGGATTTGAGGAGATGAGTTCATTGACATAACTATTTTCCTTAAGACAACTTCCTGCAAGACATTGTTGACTCCATGATCAGAGTCCATAGCTTCAGCCTCAATTATTATAGAAGGAACCACATTATTTGCAACATTAGGTGCTAACTCAATAGTCTTAGCCCCATTCCTTTATTTTAAAATCCACCCATCTTCATCCATGTTGTTAAAAGTCTTCTTCTGAACCCATTTTTGAATTACTTTTGGCATTGGTTTTACATGTTTTGGGCAATTAGTTGTAACATGACCAAAGACTGCACACTCATTGCGTTTTGGTAGTTTCCAAGAATATTCCATCTTAATTTCAACTGTATCCTTACCACCCAGAGTGAAAGTGAATGAATCTGGAAAAACACAATTAACATCTACTTCAATACATATCCTTGCATAACTCATTCTTGTTTTATTAAGAGTTTGAGTATCCATCATAAGAGGCTTGCCAAGATAGCTAGCAATCATACTCAACCCCTTATTATTCCACATGAATAAAGGAAAATTTCTAAAATTCATCCATACAGGAAGTGATTTCAATTCAGTTAGGCTTAACTATAAAAAATCTATTAGAAATGAACATTGAACCCATCTCTAAAGCTCCAACTCTATCCTCAGCAGATTTGAAATCATAAATAAACATGCTCTCACCATGAATAGTCATTTGAATCTCACCTTTTGGTTTCCATGCCCGATTTATAGCACTTCGAACCCAATTAAAAGACAGTCTTCTACCCACAAAAGCTCCAATTACTTTGTCTTCACAAAGACGAATATCTTCATCAAATACCTCATAAGGGATATCCATGGATTTCTTGCCATCCACCACTGGATACGAATATAATTCCATATCTGAATAGATAATTGAATCTGTCTTCTTATCAAATAGAGTCGACCAAGCAGTAGGAGAAACTTTAGATCCAGTATCAGAAGAAACATTACCATGAGGAATCAAAGAATTTGCATCCCACATAAGAGGATCCCCTGATAGTAAGAAGGAGACCATCAAAGGGATTGAAGACGAAGAAGATGATTGCATGTTGGAACAATTGCCGAATTATGCCTGCACAAAAAATAAAATCAAACACGAAACAAACAACGTTATTGTTATGGCCGAAGTCGCGGACTAGGTCGCTTTCTTTAAGACGCTTCGCGGCTCGCCCAAGATTGTGCAAAGCGGGCTTCTTCAATGGCGCATCGTCCCCGGGATAAACAAATGAGATCAATCTCTTACACAATCACTCTGCACGGTGAGAGGATGTGAAACTTCACACTTCGTTCTTGCTCAAACTCTTTTAGAAAAACCAAGGATGATCACACACTTGTTTTTCTCTCTCAAATTTCATTTTCTAAACTCAAGTCCCATAAAAGAAAAATCACTCTCTATAGAAAAGGTTTCAACAACTCTTAAAATTCTTTTCATGAAAAATCTGATTTATAATAGTCAAAGAATTAAATAAGATTAAATGAAATGAATTAATAAGTTGGTAATTAACATCATTAACCAATTCAACAAAAACGGTTTTTGACATTAAAGCGTAAATAAATTTATTCTTAAAAGAAGAATAAATGTCACAATAAAACCATTTAAATGAGACACTAATTTATTGGAAATTAATAATGTTTTTAAAACATATATTCCCAACAATCCCCACTTATATTTTTCAAAACATTGAGCAAGAACATACAGAGTTGTGCATAAGCAAAGGTGTCTCACGACTTGAACCTTTACATAGTGTTAATAGGCTCTCTTAAAATCGACCATAGAGTGAACGTAAGTCTTGAACTCTAGAGATAAAAAGATTACTTAACACACACGATTATACTAGTGTAAAGTCTAAAGCCCACATTATGGCCTTGTGCTTGTATCCTTTTAATGAATGATCTAGAGAATCGCCCATATTCTCATAGAAAGCGGCCACACTTTCACATTCACATAGGTGAGTTTATCAAGAGTACTCCCGAAAGTACCCCACTCTACATAGAGATATAAACATCATTAAGAGTTTAAAAATTTAAAACTAAAGATTAAACTCAACCTCTACTCCCTTCAGATATCATGCCGTGGGATGGATTCTTCAAAAGCATGATTCTCGCATCTCTATATCACATATGACTTCGTCTAGTCCCTTTGAACCTATTTCTAGGTTGGGTATCCATCATAGATGACTCAATCTCAATGGGCATCAACCTCATCCCTAAGATGTATTCACATCTTCTTATCAACCTTTCGTCAAAGGACTAATGGAAACTCTTTTCGCACACTATATAATCCATATTCTCATAAAATCAACTCTTATAGTTGTCGTTACATTCCCAATTCATGCAATAGCCGCAGACTATCATCATTGGATTAATATGTCCTGTTTCTCCATCTATTAGAGGATCGAATCGCTCCATCCCTTAAAAGATTCAACCGAAAGGATGTCCAATCGCCTTCGCAATATCCTTAAAGGATTGCGGTAACCATTTAGATAAGGTACTTCTAGGCGTATGATGTTTTGAAACACCTCATAACCTTCTCAATATTTTACCAATTTTCCATACTAGGATTGGCAAATCAATATAAAACCCCCACTATGGAAGCAATATATTACACCCCCACTACAAAACATACTTATATATATATAGTCAATCACGTACCAAAGAAGCATACTGAGCTACCATACTCATGTCTAGTGCAATCACACACAATCTCAAAAGCATTAGCACTAAACCAAATGAGTGAAAAACTTGTTTATCGGTATATATATATTTGTCTCTTTTAAAAATTCTATTTTCATTGAAATGAAAATGATCCAAAGAAAGAAAAATTCATTTCAAAAATATACACCATCTTCACTCAAGTCTTTCATGTCAAATAGCAAACTAAGCATGTTCTCACTTCATTTTCATCCTATAAGTTAGAATAAAAATTCAAAAAATCACTTATGCATACAAAACAAAGAATATTGTGCATTTCACTTTCATCAATTCTCAAACCATTCGAATGAATCAAGTAAACAATTTATATTTTATAAATTGTTTTAAAGTTGTTTTTCGAATATAAATGATAACTTATCTAACTTATATGATTTCTTTTATTGTAGAAACTACACATGATTTTCCATGCTTGGTTTACATAGATTCTCATCCTTAACTTACACAAAAGTATATATTTCTACTTATGACTATAACAAATCATACGTTGTAGAAACAACATCAACAAAACAAGCATGTAAGTTATTTAGCGACATGAATGTAAGAGTCAACAATTTTTTTTTTGTTTGCTTGTCTAAAAACAATAGGCTCATAAAAACTTTTTGCCAAAGATTTAATAGTTTGAAGAACAAAGTTACTCTCTATATGAAGTTATCTTTCAAATTATAAGCAACAAAATATTCATGACTAAAGTTTAGTCTCACTATATTTGCTTTTCTAGGTTCATTCTTAGTGAATTACTTGTCATCTTCATTTTTCTAGTTCCTCTAATTTAAATCAAATGTGTTAAAGCATAGGATATGGAACCCCCACTATTTTTTTTAACACCAAAACATAAAAGAAAAACTCTCTCTTATTATTTTTCCAACCAAAATTCTGATTTATAGTCAAGAGTTTCAAAACAATTAAATGTTCATGAAAAAACGTTATTATAGTTGAGTTGACACCATTAAATACCACAAAATGAAACTCTCAAAGTTATAATGGTGTAGTTAACACCATTAAAACTAAAAATATGAAACGGTCAAATTAATTATAACAAAAATTAATTTCTTTCAATAAAGGCTATAAAAAAAATATTGATTGGGAATAAATTTATTTTTTGAAAATAACATTTTCTAACTCACTACTCAATAGATCATATTTGACATCAAAACAAGTTACTCTAAGCATCTTTATAAAATTCTCAAATATTTTATTTCATCCAAAAAACATTGCAAGTTACGTAAGATTTCAAAGTGTACATGCTTTTATGAGTTAGGTAAGATTACATACATGTTACTCAAAAATTCACCAAGTTTATAACATGCTCTCATTCGTTACTAACTCATTCATTTCTTAAAAGCATGACAAAATCTCGTATTTCAAATATTCAAAATATAATTCATGTTATGATAAAATTGTAATATTATATTCAAAACATTTTATCCATAACATATTATTTGTAGTAGTGCAAAGATCAAATTCAACAAATTTCTTATCTCAATCTTGTTTATAACAAGATATGAACATCTTGTTATTAACAAGTTGAACATCTTGAAACTAGATACATCTTTAACAAGATTGTTCTACCCAAAGTAAACTTTTAGGTTATACCAATACCGAAATTCCTAGTGATGTGAGTATATTTCAACGCCACTTTCTTTCAAAATGATTTGGTTCAACTTTTGAACAATAATCTATCAAAACAAATATGGTGTAAAACACCTATATGTATCAACCTCTCACCGTATCCATAGTTCACATTAACTAAGCTTGAAAAAGCGTTGTTAATAATATTTGATATCCTTGCAATGCCGCAAAGAATAGCAAATAATCTCATAATCAATATTATGTTCATTTCTTGGTGAGAGTTGATATTCTCATTTGTTTTGACTAGGTTTCTAATTATTTAGGTTTGAGTTCGTATAAAATTCCATCTCATAAGTTCAAAACTTATATGAGTCACATGTTTATTGTCATACACAATAATTCTCAATATCTTGTTTCCTTAAAATTTATTCTAAGATTAAACAATAAATTTTTTCAATTTAGAATGCCATTATTTGATCACTACAATAACTACAAATAGTTCATCAAACATACCTTGTAGTTGCAGGAAATCCCACACTACACCCCTTACTCGATTTTGCTTAATTAGTCCATTGAAAGATGTAAGATCAAGAATATTTATTGATTGAATCCATGAATTGTTTACACCAGGAAATAGAATTACACTTAGAAATTAAAACACTCTTAAGCTTTCTCTCTCCTAATGACTTGCCCAACAATTCCAAAAGATCTCTCCTTCTCGTACTCACTCAACCCCTTTTATATAGGGTGATACATAGTGGATGACAACTAAGCTACCCTTTATTTTCTGGGAATGTCCCGCCAAGTGTCGAGATGTACAAACATTCGCTTCTCGCGACACTTCTTAACCTCGCGATCTCACGTCTTCTTTACGTTTTGCCCGTCGTTATTCATTGCGTCGTTATTTTAGCTTCCCTGCGACTTCCTCGCGACATCGTTGTTTATTAATCCCGCGAGCCCCGTACGTTGCGATATTATGATCCTACATACCTCAATTACTTTTAAAGCTCAATTGGTTATAAACCATTGTCCACTCTTGCACACCAACAAAGAAATCAAAACCCCATTGCTCCACATCGATTAATCTCCCCGCAATTTTATTTCATTGGAAAATAAAAATTTGCTCAAGTAAGTGAATTTTCACCTGTCACAATCATTTAGATGTGAGCATTTGTAACTAAAATTAAGTAAGGTATGCATTTACATAATTACTTGAAAATAAAATAAAATATAGTACTCCAAGTTTCTCTTGAGTGTCAAATAAAGATTCAAAATTATATAGTTATAACATTATATATTTATAACTCTCTATGAAGCATTTTATCAAACATATGTGGTGCACTAGTTTGATTGCTAACAATAATCTTCCTTTTCATTACCAAAACAAGAGTAACAAAAAATTGGAATCAAAACATGATTTTTTAAAGTAATTTCTTACATCTCTAATCTTTAATCTCAAGTATCATATACGTCTTATATTTTAGAAAAACATACACAACGATTTTAAAATCACTACGTCTCTCAAACTAAAAATCCAAACGGAAAATCTCAAAAAGGGTTTTGAAGATAAGTTCATTATCTACAATTTTCATATTGTACACAAATCCAAAATATCAACACAAAGATCATAAAAACGAATTCAACAAGGACTAAATTTCTCTTTCGTCCAGAAATTTTCAGCAACGTTGTGCAGTTTTCTAAAATACTTTAAAAATAGTTTTAGGACTCCAAAAATTCTAAAATTTCGCATGGATGACCCTCATGATGTCTAATACACCCGGTTAAAATTTCAAGACCCAATTAAATTTCATGTAGGAGATAAAAATAAGACTCTACAACATGTTAAAGACATTCGTTTAACATCAACAATATTTTTCTTATGTTAAAAATTTCATAAAGAAAAATCATAACCATGTTAAAATCCTAGTCCATCAATATTAGACAAAAAATTAATTTTAGGTATCAGGTTACCTAAAATCTCAAGCATCATGTTTAATCGTTAAAGAAAAAAAAATATTCGTTATAATTCTATCAAAACAAAATAAAACAATGATACTTATCGCGTTTGAGCAATTGTTTTCTTTTGGTATCCATGGCAGAATAAACGTCTTAAAATTGTTGGAACAATTGCCGAATTATGCCTGCACAACAAATAAAATCAAACACGAAACAAACAACGTTATTGTTATGGCTGAGTCGCGGACTAGGTCGCTTTCTTTAAGACGTTTATGCTCGCCCAAGATTGTGCAAGCGAGTTCTTCAATGGCGCGTCGTCCCCCAGGATAAAACAGCCGAGATCAATCTCTTACACAATCACTCTTGCACGGTGAGAGGATGTGAAACTTCTACACTTCGTTCTTGCTCAAACTCTTTTAGAAAAACCAAGGATGATCACACACTTGTTTTTCTCTCTCTCAAATTTCATTTTCTAAACTCAAGTCCCATAAAAAGAAAAATCACTCTCTATAGAAAATGGTTTCAACAACTCTTAAAATTCTTTTCATGAAAAATCTGATTTATAATAGTCAAAGAATTAAATAAGATTAAATGAAATGAATTAATAAGTTGGTAATTAACATCATTAACCAATTCAACAAAAAAACGGTTTTTGACATTAAAGCGAAATAAATTTATTCTTAAAAGAAGAATAAATGTCACAATAAAACCATTTAAATGAGACACTAATTTATTGGAAATTAATAATGTTTTTAAAACATATATTCCCAACATTGCATCTCACCAGAGGAGATGCAGAGAGAAGAATAAACCTAACCCTAAAATCGCCCCAAAATCGTTTTTGACTTTAGTCGTCTGATACTGACCATTCAGATTGGAGATATTGTCACTATGAACTAAGTTAATGTAATCTAAATTTAAAAGGGTTAGTCCAAATTTCAGCCAATCCAGAAAATTCCAACTTTTTACTATTACCCTAAATACATTTTAACGTTGTTGTGTATGACGTTCTAGTTTTGAAAAAAAAAAATTAATCGCTTTTCAGTTCAGAGATTTTCTATGAAAGGGAGAGAGGCGATTTAGGATTTTTGTTCTTCATTAGAGACTTGTGACTTCGGGTTAGTGTTTTGACGTTTCACTTATGTTTGTGTCAGAGACTTTTCTTCTTCTTCTTCTTCGATTTTATAGTTTCATCAGTTGATTTTTCATTTTTCATTTGATTTTTAAGGTTTGAATTGTGCTTTTCATCTTTCTTTCTTGATTAGCTCTAATAAACTCTTAGAAATGTGAGTACTGTGACAAAAAGCAAATATATGTGCGACACATTAGCTAACTATGTTAGGAATAACCTAGTTAATTTTTAACGGTCTTCTCCTTCAGATTGATTGGAAGATGAGAATGATGCAAGCTTTGTTAATCTCTAATTTAATTCAATGGATTTATTTTCCTATAAAAAAATGTGCAATTTTCAATTTATCTATTTGATACAGAACTAAGTTAGACTAGAATTTTTTTTTTTTACCTGCACGATCTCGGGCTCGAGGCCTTACATGGGATTTATTTAGATATATACATATGTAGGATATTGTATCCACGAGAACGTAATTTTTTTATTATTCTCTTTCAAATTTATTTCACTATCTTCTCCATCTTGATTTCATCACCTTGAATTGGTAAAAAAAGGATCGAGTATCATTATTACATTTGATAACAATAACGGGTTTCAAATGTGATTTCCAAAATATCATCATCATTATAGCTTGTTAATATGTATTATTATTTGCTTTAGGGTGAAAACAAAAAGTATTGTAAAAGTACTTAGATTTGAGAGATCAAAATGGTATAAGGCTAGCCTAAGCCAAGAAGTGACCGTTCAAGCCTTGCTTCGATCCGCAAAGGAAGGAGGAAAGCAAAGAACGTATTGAGATAAACGTAAGATGTATTTGAAGTGTATGATGTCATTGAATTTTGATATGGATTTCTTGGATGTTTTTGTTGTGAAACTACTCTATTGATATTTCTCTATGTAATATTGAGAGAAGGTAAAGATAAGACTTGTATGTATCGGGATGAGCATGTGAATAGGTTGAGTAACTTATTCATAATAGTTGTAACATGCACTAATCTTGTAAGTGGTAAAAGTTACTTAAGGATGGAAGAGTGTAGACCGAAAATATGGTAAGGTCACGTGCGGCAGTTGCATGCTCACTACTCCGTTCACTCCTTCAACCATCTACATAATTTAGTTACTTTTCCATCGTGATTGTATTGCTTCTGGCCGCACTTGTTGTAGACCGCAAAACCAAAACCTATTGTATATCCCCTAACCCCGACCACACCCGCAACATATATGATATCTCATGTCAAGTTAATAGCATAGCTTAAGTACTTCTACTATTATTGGCTAAGTAGTAAGAGTGTCTTGCTTAATTAGTGAGAAAGATGCCCAGTTCACTACTTAATTAAGTGAACTGACCGGTTTTTGATTCGATGAGACTAGTATGAGAATAGTAGATTAAGTAACAAGTTCCGATGAACATTGAGCTCCAAGAGATAGGCTATGAAAGATAATCTCTAAGCGATAACATGTGAGCAATGAGCTCTAAGTAGTGAGTTGTGTGCGATAAGCTCTAAAAGAATAAGGTATGAGCGATGATCTCTAGTGACGCTTGACAGCAATTATTTGAGTATGTTGGGTACTCGGTAATATGAATTGCCAATGGTGGTGTTTTTGGTGATCTCACTTGAGAGGCTCACTTGTAGAATATTTGTAACTCAGGGCATCGAGAGAGTAATCAAAGCATCAAAAGATTCCTATTGAGAAACAACAAAGATGTGATAAGCTTGGTGTTATTCCAATGATACATCAAGTAATACATGCTTGATGGTGCATGGTAGTGCTGGTCCGATAGCGACGGGACAGGGTAGTGCTAAATAGACCCGATGCTTAGAGTATTGTTGAGCTGATGCAAATGCATAAGAAATTAGTAAGTATAGTGTTGGCTACCGCCAATGCGGGAAGTGTTACTCTTTTGGTATTGAAGGCACCAAATGATAAGAGATATGGCGTTGAGTTGGAAATTGTAGTTGGCGTAGGTAATAGCCAACGTCGTGGGATCTAGATCTGGTTCTAGTAATACCCAATGCCGTATGATGATATTGATGGCCAATGGGAGTCAACACAAGGAAAATACCATGGAAACTTGTACCAGGCCACAGTGCTAGTGTTAGTACTTGACAATCTGCATTTTCCCACTTGCATGAGTTGTGCTTGCATTGGTGTTTTGTAGCAGAGTTACTAGAACTGTGTTATGTAGCATGCTTGATAGCAATTGTATTGATCGTAAATATTATATATTGGAACTATTATGAATACATATGGCTCATCCGAGAGCAGATATCAACGTGCTTAGTAATTCTCATTCTAGCGAGTATGTATGAAGTTGACCAATAGACTTGAAGAACTGAAAGTCTAAAATATGTTTACTGTGAATATAATAGTAAATGATTAAACATAAGAGCCTTTGTACTCAACTACATCTCACGATTAACTTGATGATCGAAAGCGATTCTTTGAAACGGATAAGTGTTTTATTATTTCGGATTACGATCCAAATGAGTTGAGTGGTTGAAGTCTTCACAACACTTAAAGCGACTTAAGATATGGTGGACTTTAATTTTAGGGTTCACATGCATTAACCAGATTGGTTGTAGGCACATGGATACTGAAAGGAACCGGTAACTTGGAGTTCGTTTACTTGGTCCAACTATACAAAGTTGTAGTAGTGTTTGTATAACGTCTTAATTCTAAGAATATTTTAAACTGGACTAGGTCTCGGGGTTTTTCTGCCTAGTAATTTTCCTCATTAACTAAATCTTGTTGTGTGACTTTACTTTACTTTCTCATTATAATTATTGTTATAATTAAAATAATAGCATTGTACATTAATCAACACTTGGTTTGGGTTCATGTTCGAACTTTATACCAAGTACATCTTGTTTAAGTAATCTCCTTGACAGTTCGTGTCTATATTAGATTGCACAAGGTGTTTCTTTCATAGGTTGATATCGAAAATATTTTGGTGTACTTGGTACCTCGCGTCGTTTCACAAAACATGTTTAATTACTTCCCGCACTTACACTCTATATTGTCCTTAGTGTTCAAAAGCAAAATTGTTGATTTTTAACGTAACATCCTACTAACCTTGAAAAATGTAGAAATGTGTAAGGAATTAAGAAAAACATCTTAAATGAAAGTTGTTTTCCTACGCCTTTTTATATACAGGTGCCAAGGGCACAAAGTTTTGAGTAAAAGGTCGCGGTTTTTCCTCCGAATAGACACGCGATCTGAAAAAAATTATGGAAAATCTTTGAAATGCAATTTTACGGACGATCGCTCCAACCTAACATACTCCGAATTCAGATTTTCTTTTTTTTAGGAAAATAAGGATGATTCATTCCTCTTTAAATATTGGGTTGAACCACCACTACACCAAATTCTAGGATTAGAAACAGAATGAGCCGTTACTAAAACGGGTTGTAACGGCTCTCGCCTGTTGTAAAAGTGGGTGTTACATTTTTTTCAGTAACGGCTTTGTAGCGGGTTACTGAATCTGAAGTTATAACGGCTATCATAGGTTGAGAGCCGTTCTGGTTTGCCACGTGGTAATAGCTGCGGGCCGTTACGAATATTTTTGTAACATAGCTTTCGTAACGTAGTCAAGACGTTACGAACTTTTTCGTAACATCAAAAAATTCTCTGTCGAGTCAACCTTGACCTGGTCAAAACCGATCAATAATGACCAATTTGACCCGGTCAATATTGCCCGGCAGTTCATTGTCGATCTGAAAATACACCTAATTCCAATCGCATACATTTCACATTTTCCATATCGTCCACACTCAACAATAGTTTTTCCATCAATGTATTCATAACATCACGTTCAATCAATTCATATAAAAAAGAACTCGAATTCTCTAAATACCAAATTATATTTGTGAAGTATCGGACTCTAAGGAATACATTAAGTTCCAAATCATTTTTACTTATAAGTTCAGCTCATACACTACATAGTAACTTACTCAAAGCTTACTGAACTTCCCAAACACTAGTTGCCAAGAATTCTTCATCAATTTCTTCATAATCCCTCACTTTAAGTTCATAATGCCCAACCCAAACTACATGAAACAAACCGGAAAATCTATGAGAAAGGCTACCAAATTTATGAAATTTACAAGCATAAAAAACTGAACATATAGATAGGTCACGGGCTCTCAACATGGTATTTTGCACAAGGCCACGAGATTCCAATAGTCAAATTCCTAACTACCTTCAATATTTCGATAACTGCTATAAGATTTAAAGAAGTTCCATATAAGATGAAATTAAGCATGATTTAGTAAGCGTAGTATTACATGTGCTACTAGGCAAACAACTATACATGTTAATACATGCATCATCCATTGGCGCAACAAGCAACAATCAAACAGGACATAAGATTAAATGCAAAATCAATACATAATAAAAAATTGTGTGTGTTGTTTTCTTTTTCCGCATCTCTGTTGACTCGTCCGACTAGCTTATATACAAATAAACGATTTATTTATCACACAGAGGCGACTACAACATGCATTTATTATGTGAATATTAACTCATCGGAGTGGTGTTATTTTAGGAATCAACGACTTCATTAATGTTGTAGTCTCAATTCGGTCTTTGATGTCTAGTAACGAAAACTAACGAGGGAGAATGTAAACTAGTAATATGAAGCAAACCAAAAAAACCATGGAACTCCGGTGTACTCTCTAGGGACAAAATATACAAGGAAAACATTATGCAACATCAATATTCTCTAAATTTTTTATTAAATGGTTGGAGGAAATAAAACAAAAACTAAACATGAAAGATAAGAAATGGAGGTCGGAAGGTACATATACACCTGGCATACAATCCAAACATAAGCTAAAACAAATAAAATACAATCAACAGTGAACAAAAATCACAAGTGAACAAATAACAATAGTTCTTGGTAGAAAAACATGCTTGCCTTGTTAAGTCCAGGTCCAAGAAGACAATGAATCTGCTTGATAACAGCCTCTAAGGCTAAAAGCACGGAACTTGTTTACAAGCTTCTTGACCGAATCTTTGTTCTTGTTAAGCTTCTTTAGACCTTCAACATCCATGTACATGAAACCAATCTTATGATCCTGTACTTAAAAGTAACAAATCAAATTATTACAAGAGACCGAAACAAGTTGTTCAACTCTGCCAAATGTGTCCCTATTAACTGGAGAGTTTGAGAACTCGAGCAATAAATAAACAAAATAATTATATGAAGACGCACTATCATAGCGAGCCATAAGCTTATTAAGACAAGAGCAATGGCTTTCTTAGATGTGAATTTACATCGATGGACAAGTAGTGCTATAAGGATCAAAGCTCACCTCCTTAGTTACATCGATGGACAAGTAGTTAGATGGACTCAGCCGACCTAGATCGTGTCTCCTCCAAATCATACAAACAAAGACCCATTCTTTTTCATCCCAACTAACCCTACCTTCCTACACAAATCACCAAATCTAACAAAATCAATAACTCCACACTTTCACATCATAAAAATCAAAATTAAACCCAAAAATTGCATCATCTCCACATACCTAGATTTTAGTAGCTTGATGAAGCCGCAACAAAGTTGCAATGCTGCTGTTTGGGGTGTTGGAGCATAGCTTTTTTAGCGATGCTACAAACTATAGATCGAGGAGTGTTTTCAACAGAGTTCCGAGTGCTACGGCCTTGAAGACTGGGGCTAAAAGAGGAACACCTAGCTTGACCAATGGTGTGCGCACCTGCAAATCAGATAATTGTACAAAGTTTTACCTTAGCATATGGTGATGAATTTTGATAGGTAAGTTAGGGAAAAACAAAGTCACCTGATAGAGCAACCATGTCGGTCAAGTCAATTCAAACGTTTTGGGATTTGGTGATGAGTGTGTTTAAGTCTGAATTTGTGGCCGGAATATTGTTGTTAACATCTTTTTTGCTAGCACTCAAGCTGTCTTTTCTACCCATCATAACATTCCATCCCGGTCCACCGGACTTCCATTAAAACACACATTGTTAGCGGAGAAGCCACTGACAAGATTTCAGTCACAGAGATAAATCTCCGATAGAAGGCAAAAAAAAGGTGAATACTAACACGTGTTGCGAACAACGGAGTCTCGTGTAGCAGTAGCAAGAAAGTCAGCACATGAAACAGTCTCAGGAAACACAGATTTAAGTTCAGATTTTATTGCATCAACTACTTTAAACCCTCTCAGAAATTCAAGTTGGGTACTGCAGTCTTTTCTCCAACAAACGCAGATGTATCATCCAACAACACGAAGCATGGAAACTCTGACCAATTTAAAAACCGGTCGGACTACATATTCATATAGGCATAAAGCCATCAGTTACATATTTATTAAATTTAGTATAATGTTAAATACTTACTTCCAAAACGACATGCGTTGGTGAAAAACACCGGCGATAGCGCCTTTGAATACACCTGCAATAGGTGTAAGCAAATTAAGCACAAAGTGGAGAAGATGTAAATCACTCAAGACATGGGGACTGATTCATAGTAAAAGAATATAAAGATAAGCGAGATGCAAACTTTTCTAATGTTGTAAAGAAAGGATACCCATTATCGCACGATAATTAATGAAGTTCTTATGACACCATTGTGGAGATTTACTGGATTGCGAGGTTTGCTTTATACACATTCGGGTATGTTACATGACCCCCACGCATCGTAGTAAAAGCGGTGGATTGCATATAAGTAAACGAAAAGCTAAAAATAATTGTTGAACCATCGGTTCAACACTAAAAAAATTAGGTGGCAAACGGATCTTTAGCCTTCCATTTAATGAGAATTCAACCTACAGCTCCATAACAACATCCTCACCTGCACCATTCACCAGAACCGACCACTGCAATTGCATATAACAACAGCTCCAGTGCCAACCAATTTTAGTACCATTTGTAGCTGCAATTCCCATTCTATCCCGGTACTCAAATCCACCAACAAACCCATTTAACTTCATAACCAATCACTTCCATTCACTATTCTTCTCTGCAATTCCATGAGCAACAACCACCACGCAGACCCGTCCTCTAACTTGCAATAGCGAGAACCACCAATGATTGTCAAAACGCATTGTCACCGACTCCTAATTCTTCAGCTTTTCATTCACCTGCAATTTGAACGGCAACAAAAATTCCTCCTTGAAAGCTTCTATAATACTCATTCTTTCACCTGAGTTCTATTGCCTTTACAACAACCACCAATATGATAGCCTTTTACCTAGCAATTTTAAAGCGTTTTAATTCTTAAATGGTATTTAGAAAATCATGTTTCAAAACAAGTGGTACATACGCAAGACAATCTGTCCATTACCACCAATGAATAAATCTAGAAAATCAATGTGTAAGTGGTACCACCAACATTACACAACAATTTAACTTGAATTTGCATAACCCTGTAAATTGAAATTCACATAAAACCCTAAAGTCAATTCAACTTTTCGAAACTTATACCTTCTAAATCTTCAAAATTCTTCAAAGTTCTTCAAGTCTTTAAAATTCTTCAAACCCTAACATGAAATTAGAAAAAAAAAATCGAATTAGATTTATATGAAGAAGATAAGCAAAACGAAACTAAGATGAAACAAATCGATTGAAATGAATCCCCTAACAAATAGATGAAATGAAGCCCTAAAAACAGATTGATTTGAAAAAAGATGAAACCCTAAAAATCGAAAAACTTATAATGATTAACACTTACACAGATCGATGATTGAAGGCTATTGAAAAGATTAAAGAGATTTCTGTTATGGTTTCTATTATGCTAATTAGATTTCTGGAAATGAAACTATGGTTTCATCGCCCGAGACAGAGGAGAGGAGAGGAAAGAACATGAGCAGAAGAGAGAAAAAAAACTGAAAATGAATTCTCGATTTGGCTAAGTGTTGAGATATCCTCAAGCACGCATGTGAATCGCACACTCGTGGGGAAGAAATATCCTCGGTATAACTCATCGTGGGTGGAAATATAGTGGTACACATGTGAGGGGCACACGCACATACTCAAGGTGTTACCACCCAAGTGTGACCAAGCGTGTGAGTGGCACGCCTATAAAAAATATAGTAATGGCTTAACTCTGTTACAAATTTTTCAAAATTTAGTAACGGCTCCTGCGTGTTACGAATTTTTTGTAACGGCCCTTTGTAACGGAAAATTCGTAATGGCTTACGAGCGGGTTACGAATTCTGTTACTTAATCCAGGAATTTGGTGTAGTGTACTCAAATCAAACAACGAGCGAGGTCTCTAGACCTATTTTGATAAAAGGTGCCAGTCAGAATCTTTCTGAGGAAAACGTTTTCGTCAGAACTTTCATTATAGATATAAGACTTTGTAAAAGTTAAGATGGAAATGTTGTAACACCCGATTTTCATTGGGCCTAAATTACTACATGAATTCAACCCCAAAACCCGAGATGTCACATAAACATCCGAGCCAAACACAATCTACTCAATCCAAGTCTACTTGATGAAAAGACGTTCGTTCGTGCACACCTCTTATATGTTTAAAGAAAACAATAAAATAAACTTCGAATTAAATTCAATTGATGACACACAAAATCAATACCATAATTTATTAAAATTTTCATGCTTACTCGAATCTATAAAACAACACCAATAGTTAATTTAATTTAAATCACAAGTGTTCAACCGCCACACGGCTGCCTACATACCCAAAGGGATCGATCACGTCCGTAGTTCATCAAACAATACACGAGAAAATAACATAACCGAACCATTAAAACCTAAGATGCTTATTAAAACCATTTAAAATACTACTTGCCCTCTGGGAGCTTGCTCACATTTCCGGAGCTTGTTTAAAATAACCACAAATATCTACTCGCGCCAAGAAGCATGTCTAAAATAAACACAAAAATCTGCTCGCCCCAGGGAACCTGTTTAAAATATATATCAAAATCTGATTGCCCCAGGAAGCCTATTAAAAAAATATAAAAATACGCTCGCCCTAGGGGACATGTTTAAAATAAATATAAAAATCTTCCTTCCCAAGGGAGCATGTTTAAAATAACTATAAGAATCTGCTCGCCCCGGGGAGATCCACGTGAGTTTAGGGAACAACCATTCATCAAGGATATTTAGGGGTCTCTGCCCAAAGACCCTCGTCCGATTCAGAAAAGTTCATATATATATTTATATATCAATCGCATTATTATTATATAACCACAATCATGCTTCTCGTGACAACATCAGTACTGAAAGATAACTTCGCCTTGAAGTATACCATGTGCATGCATTTTAAATCAATACCCCCAAGACAAGAACTTCATTCAGTATGACTTTCGATGAAATAAATTAGATTGTTAACAAACATTATCCATTGTAACACACAAGCTAGTAATAATTGTGGCGTTGAACTTGGTTAACAATTACATAGAGACTCGCTACATACCTAAGTACATTGTACCATATACTAAATGTGGTTAACTAACATCTCATGTTTACAACAACAAAAAAATCATTGGTTGAGTACCAAGTAGATAATATTCTTATGAAGTGAGAATAATATAGTCATATTAGAACTACGCAATTCAGTCCCTTATTGATCACTATTTGACTATCTACGATGACCTTATCTTTGTTAAATTTATACAGTAAGTCAAATATATTATCATAAGAATCATACCAAAATTTAAGCTCAATCCGATGAATACATAATGAGATAATGAAGAACGAACACGGCTATCGGAAATTTACTGCACATAATGCGGTTTGGTTCCTCCAATCTTTTTAGTAGAAAACGACAACTGATTTTTTTTGAAAATTTTACAATATCTTCATGGATACCGCTAACATAACATATTAAAAATTAATCAAATAACGGTTCATTAAAGAGATATACGTATTAAAACTTGACTACTCGTATTAACAACCTACATAATTAAGCTAGAAATCTCTTATGTTTTGAAGTATCTAAACTACTTAGGTCCTTATGATAGTTTTACAGTAAGTTTTAAATATTATATTAAACAACATACTAAAATTTCAGCTTCAGTATGTTAATCGCGCTAAACGCAGTCATAGTAAATCTACTGTTTTTGGTACTTACCCATGTCCGATTATCATCAAATTTTTATTGTACTTTTGTGACTTAATGAAGAACAACATTCTAAAAATTCATAACATTCTAACGGCTGGAACTTAAGATAAGAGTATGACAAAAAACGGTATTTTAGGGTATACGAAGGTGTATACATGATCTTAAGTAAGAAATTATTACGAGAAGAATTACTACAATGAAACCAATATTATTTCAATTCATGATTATAAGAAAGTACCCAATTTAATCATTTATAAAAATTGATTGAGTTATATCAAAAACCCCAATTTCCATTCAAAAACCCTAACTTCTAAAATCTCAAATCAAACTTCAAGACATGTAATTGAAGACATTTACTAACTACCTAATCTCAATTAAAGGAAAACAACACCGAACTCGGTTAGGAAAATATTTAATATAAGTAGAAATAGAGGAAGGTCTCTACCTTTCACACAATCAACACTAAGATTTGTAGCGAAGAAACCAAACATTTTTCATTCTCCACACCTCTAATTTCTACCGTAAGTTTTTCTAGTGCTTTTCCCAAAGATAATCTCCTTATGATCCGTAACTAATGAAAAAATTATCGTTTTTGGGGAAGAAATTCTTCTAAGACCCTAAAGTACCGGTAATGGGCCTAAAAAAATGATTTTGGACCCAATTTGATATATTTAACCATTTTGACAAAGCTCTGAACATCGGATTTGGGTGATTCATAAGGCTATCGGCTCGTTAGAAATCCCTCTATCATTTTCTCAGAGTGAAAAGTATGTGTGCTCAAATTTATGGTTGTACCTAATAGACTTTACTTTTGCAAGATGGATTGATACTCTTCTACGGACATCCAAGGCACATGAGTTTAATAATTTTTGGCCATTAATCATGCAAATTTGAGGATTCTATAGAGCATCAACAATCTACTCTAATAAAATGAATTTACATAATAATCACGGCATGAGAATTACGAAAATACCTACAAAAGAAGAAAATAAAATAAAAATCAAATAAACCTCAAATTTGGACCCGGGTATTACAAATGAAGAATATGATATGAAAACTACAAAAAATAAAAACAAAATGGATAAAGATACAATACTAATGGATTGCCTCCCACGTAGCACTTGGTTTACGCCGTTATCCCGATATTTTTGTTATTGTCCGCACACCAACAATTTAAATTTTTTGGGATCCTCCCAAATTAATAACGATTTGCGATTCCAATAACATATTTACACAAATGCTAGTGTAATTGAGTACTAGTGAAACTATTATTTGGTGGAAGTTTCCGCTATACCTAGTTCTTTTTGCACCCGGAAGTGTAAAAAGAACATAGAATGTGGAAACTTCAATAGTTTCCTCCCAGTGAACCTACACAATGCTAGAATCAAACACATCAAGTGGTGGATACTTAGAAGCGATGAGAACTTTGAAGCACATACATCCAATCTTAAGTGAGGTCGTTCCTTAAAAGTCGAGGTAACAACTCTTTGGGGAACTATTTCGATAAGGAAAGGAGAATCAAAAGATATATAATTATGCAAAGAATTAGAACAACCTCTCATAATCTCTTGATTTACGAGATCATCATCATTCTTAAAGAACTCTAATGAATTACTTACCTCATACGTATTTTGGTCCTCTATCAAACTCTTTAAAACCCATTCTTCATCTATTTGTGACTTAACCAGAAACTCGGCAGTAATGTTATCATTATAATATCTTTGGCAAGATCGATTAGGTCTTCCATGATATTATACAATTTGGTTTCATTCTCAATCACCATCTCTTCAATACTCTCGTCATCCGAATTAGGCCATTCTTCAAGAAAATCTATTTCATTGATGCAAACCCTATACCATTTTCTCTTGAGTAATTCACACTGCCTGAAAAAATGATCCCATTATACAAAGTCTCTACCTTTTAATTGAATAGGCGAATGATCGCTATTATGATCTAGAGTTGGAATAACTTCATCATTGTTACAAGGAATTTCAAAGGTTGCTCATCTTCGTAATTGTTATCTTTATCTTCCTTAGAGATTTCAGAATGGTTTTGGTTTTGAAGCCAAACTTCTTCCTCATTCATATTCTCACCAAGTTGAGAATTTTCATTTTTAAGTTTTCCATATTTCATTGGTGTAATTCTTCCCAATAACAGTGTTGTTTATTTTTTTCGTTGATGCAACTCTTCTATCACGGCATTGAAAGAATTTGTAGAACATGAGAATATGCGATTAAAAGCATAACATCCTCCCATCATTGTGATTGTTCACTTACATACCCATGATAAGGAGGTTGGTATGTGGAAGAATAATCATAAGGTTATTGATGATAACCAAAATGCCGGTTTTTATTATACCCATGGTATGGTTGGTAGTTGTCGTAAGATTAAGATTGGAAACCATATTGATTAATGCTTTTATATGTTTGATCCTGCATCGTACATGTTATTTGCGAAGTGAAACATGACGACTTACAAGAAAACCGAAAACATCTCCTAAAACTTTTTTAAGAAAAATAATACTTAAAAACCATTTCGGAATTTATCTCTCGCTTTTGACGAATGACAAACACCTTCAGCGAGTTTTAATACCACAAAACATGAAAACACTAGATAAAAACTTGAGAATATCCTAAACTACTAAAACAAGCTAAAAAATAAAAATAAATCAATTAGCAAGCTTGCTCCCGAGGCAGTGACACTGCAAAATTTGATGTGATGTCGTAGTCACACCAAATTACTCAAGATATTTCCCACTAATAACTAGTAATATGACGGTAGTAAGGATCGTCCCACAGAGATCTATGTAATTGAGATGTCATTCAGGTAAGAATAAATACTAAGGGGGGATTGGTTCATAAATTAAAGCAATAAGAATAAATAGATGATTATGGAATCGTTTGCCTTTTCCAAACATTAACTCAATTAACATACTTGTTTACCTCTCATTAGAATCATATATCATCAATTGTAGAATAACGAGATAGGCTTAGTTATCCTCAAAAATCCCCATATCATCAGATAACAGGTACGCTTAGTCACCGACTTTTATCTATTCGAACCACCGTGAAGTAGGCTCTTAAGGTGTAACTTAGCCGAACGCTTTAGGATTTGTGAATTTAGGTTGATCCAAGCAGTTAAAATCAATACGCTCGGTTCACTTTCTAGCATTGTCTTCACACGCGATTGCTCTACAGAATTCCTCTACAAGATCTCATATTTTCTACTTGTGTTGGAGGTGCTTGGAAATTACGGATCACTCAACTCTTTCCTGACATTAGAATGATCAACATTTGAACAATCTAAAAACCAATCATGAACATTAGATATGATAAAGACAAACGATAAGATGATTAAAACTCCAAAGAAAAGGTTTTTGAATCAAAATATTTGAGCACATACGTATAGTTCATCCCAACTTAGTAACTTGTCCATCTAATGTCTCAGTATCGGTTTGTTCTATTATTGCAATTGGGTTTCTTTGGAAAAATGCTATGCTTTATTGAAAGGAATCTTTCTAGTTATAATAAAATTAAAATTATAGCAAAAAAAAAAAAAAAAAAAAAAATCTAAAAGCTTGATATTACCTCAAACTTGATTATTAGTCGTGCCTTGTAAGGTACGACAAGACCTTTCCGGGTTTCAGTTTTCTTTTCCTTTCAGCTTTATTATTCTTTCTTTCTTGAATTTCAGAGTCTTTATTTTGTTTTCGACGTAAATTTCTTTGTTGACTTTTATTTTCAATTGAAATCTGAATTGCATTTTCCATTTCTTTAGCTTGTTCATCAACTTGTAGTTTCCTTTGTATCACTTTTGTTGGATCATCCTGAAAAACACGAGCGTTTCATGAATTTAGTCGTGGCTGAATACGATCAATGCGTACTCTTGGGTACAATTTGGTAATACATGGTCCCCTATGTGTTTCCCCGTTTAAGATACAAATATTAAAACTATTAGTTTGACAACCAATCTTAAAAGTAAAAAGAAATAATAAAAACTCATTTGTAAGTTTTTTTTTGTTTGATGTTTATTTAGATTTCATCATGATATAGCATATGTTTATTTGATGCGAAACAGTTTTCAATTGATGTATCATTTTCGTTTTATATAACTTTCTTTAGATGTTGCACAAGAGAAATGTTTCAATACCCTATATGTAGCATGTTCTCCACTGCTACTACATGTGTAACCCATTTTCCAAGTTCAATTTTTAGATCTGATTGAACCTGTTGTGCCTGTGACTTTATGTCTTCAACTTCAAAACACTGATCTCGGACAGCATAATACATGGATGCTCCAAATTTAATACCACAATCTTCATCTTGTATATTAAATATCTTTGGCATTGTATAGTGATCCGACAAATATTCGTCAGTAAACACATGAGACTTGAGAATCTTCCTAGTATTTTCAACACAATCTTCTGGGCCCATTCTCTTTTTTCGACCCTTACAATGATTTTTTGTTTTATCGAGTACTATATTTTCATGTATATTACATGCACTAAATTTTTTAAGTTGGTTTGTTGATATCATAAAAATACATTAACAAAGAATTCTAAACCAAAAGAGTTGTAGATCTAATATAACAATGTATTCATTAGAATGTAAAAGTACTATTTTCCATATCAAAAGTAAATTTATCAGTTCCTTTATGGATGCAATTGAATATAGCTTTAACGTTTTTATGTAAACAACAAACATATATGTTTAATACAAAGTTCAGAATTAAGAACTCGACATAACTATTACTTAACTAACACATGATAAAAGTTACCTTTGGTGTCTCCCTTTTAATAATATAGTTGTACCATATGTTGCAACTTGTAATAATCATTATCATGTGGTCGCCTATTTTTATCAACTTGTCTCTATTTTTCTTTATTGGTTCCCTTTTCCTCTTTTCTTTTGGGGTAGTATCTATATACTCAGTCGTCATCCCATTAGCAGCAAAGTATAGTTTGGATTTATCAATCCACAAGTATAAAAAGATACAAGTTTACAACCTCAAAATATTAAAAACACAAAAAGTTATGCATAAGCATATGTTTATTTCCTAAAAGACGTCAAAAGCACAACCTTTCTATTCAGGTTTACATTCTTTTGTCTATTGTTTTAACTCGGACTTTGGATTAAGTGTGCTACAATAATGATGCGAAACCATCTTAACTTGGTCAAATCATCAAAAAACTAATCTCTTGTCTAGGTTTTTTGAGAAGACGTGGCTTCCAAATCCGACAAGGAACTCTAAGTCACAGTGTTGCATATATCGAGGGTTTTCAAATTCCAACCTTTCCTTTTCCTGGTAAGTGTTCTTCCATTCTTACATGCATCTTGATAATGGAAAACAACTATTTTATCCACATCAAAGTTTACATGTAAATGAAGTCTTTGTAACCCAATTTAATTGGATCAACACTAACCATGTATTCTCAAAACAACAAGGCAAGGACATTTGACTTATGTTGTTCAACTACCAAAATTAATCATGATAATTAACTGACTACACACTAGAAAATGTCTATCTCAGAAATATTCATCTCAAATTAAAAGTATTCCCAACAATAATGTATGTGTCCGGATATTTGAAAATCAAGATATCTAAACGTTGACTAAACATTATATGTTCATAAGTACATCAATGATCAGACTTGTTTACAGATAAATCAATTCAACATATATGTGATGGCTAATTATGTTGATTTTCAAATCCATATATATCGAATAAATGCTTTACGATTGTTGGAAAAGCCACTACTAACAATTCTTTTTAATAAATTCTCCATCTCATAGTGAAATTCTCATTTACATAGTACAAGGAGAACTTACAACATTTTTTAGGGCAAGCATCGTCCCTTTATCTTTTTGCTGTGACTCGTAATGATAAGATACCTCTTCCTGAACAAAAGATTTTCATCGAACAAGTAATGAAATGATGAGGTTACCAAGTCCACCATGATCGGTTGTCAGTGAAACAAAATTATTGTAAGTTCCTTTCGCTTACAATTATAAATAAGAGTATAAAAATATGAAGATGAATTTTGTTTTTCAAAAACTAATTAAATTGAAGAAAACTAAGTAAAAAATATTTAAGAAAATATCATAGAAATAAAAACTGGTTAAGGAATTAGTCTTCAATCACTGCGGCATATTACTCAATTAAGCATCAATATTATCATTCACTCAGTCAAGTCACCAATAACCTTAAATTATCCTCAACCGGTGTCAACACTTCAGTACGTCTCCACAAATCAACAAATAATACAATCGTTTTTATATAAATTCTTTTCGACAAATAATCTAATGATCTAAAAGATTCAACTTTAGTAAATACTTAAATTAAATGAGATGGGTTGTTCATAGGTAATGCAAACACAATTGTGGCATGTTCAACCTAGGCCAAGTTTTAGATGTGACTTCCTTTCACTATGTTCACACTCTAGTGATCACAAATTACTATTGATTATTAGAATTCTTGATAAAATTACCTAAGACTTTTAATTAGCTATAAAAATTTATTATGATATTTAATTCACGACTTAAATATGTGTTAGAGTATTGCTGGATTGAACCCACCAGCGTTGGTATGTCAGGTTTGGTTGTCATACGTTAGCTCTAAAACTCGAACGCGCTAAATTAGATTACTATAGTCAACTTTGTTAGCTTAAACTAGGAAGTCTAGAAAAATTATGTTACTATGAAGAACCCGAAGACGTATCAACATCAACAAACACATCATACTTCTGTTCGAGGTTAGTAATACATAATTGACTTATTTGTGTTTCTGTGTACGTTGTTATCAATTTGTTTATACACACGAATTTGTATGCATCTATAGTATTGGTGACTTGATCATTACATTATGATCAAAGCGTCAAGAAAGAATATAGAAGTTGTTCTACCACTTTGGTATATTGTAATACGAAGCATAACGTTTATCTTTTGAACTTCTTATATGCGACATAACAATATCTTTATAATTTGTTGCTAGTTACTGTGTTGAACTTTGGGTTGATAGAACGCCTAGAAAATTATATTCCATTACTGAGTTTATGGAAGTAAACTCGCAAAACTTGTTTCATGGTCGAAAGGAATCAAAGGATCTATTCTAGGACCGATCCCTTAAACAAGGATCTTTAGTAGGACCGATCCTAGAGATCTCTAGTAATACCGATCCCTTGACAAAGAATCTCTACTAAGACCGGTCCCAGGGATGTCTAACAGGACCGATCCCTTAACAAGGATCTCATGCAGGATCAATCCCTAATAGCACTTGTATTTCTGAATTCCATATTACTCTAGGGTGTGTATAGATTTTGGAATATGAGTTGCTAATTTGGGAAAGTTCACAATGTCGGCATAAATATGTATTTGAACATGTGCTAAAATATGTTGATACTTGGAATTTATACATCTTTAATTTCCCAAAAATTAAAGCATATCTTTGGAGAATATATTAGTAAAGTATACTTGTATGCTACCTAATATTGAGTTGTCATGCATATGAGATTTCCGTATATTAGTTCTATTATAGTTGGAATTAGACAAAACCAGAAAATTGGTATTTATTGCATATCTTTTGGTATTATCGATTATGAAAATTCTTTGGTGTCCAAACTACCTTGGTCTATAAATATGGACGTTTGTTCTTCTTATAAATATATCCCAGAACACACGCACTTCATTTTGTACTCAGTGTGGTAAGACGACTAGCAGTATTATTCGTAATAATCACTTGGAGGATAGTAACCTAATTAGGCGAAATCTCTTACCTACGCTTCATTTAAAGACTTATGTGGGATCAAGAAGGTCTCGAGTGACCTTATATTATAAGAGAAGGATTACAAAATAAACAAACTAGATCTATCAAGGTTTAACTTTACCGATAGTCAATCAAATCAATAATCGAAGGCTAACACCTTGTTTGTTTTCTCCTGACTCACTTGACTCGTCTGGATCTTACTTTCCTGGATCTCACTGAAACCACCTGACTCATCTGGATTTGACTGAATATGTTTGCTTTTTTTTTTTGAGTGAGACCTGACTCAAAAATATGAGTCGGTGGGTTGTTCCAATGAGTCAGGGCTATTTTATTACCTGACTCAAACGGGTCCGAGTCGGGGGTTAGGTCTGACTTGGATCGCGGGTCACATCTCGACTAAAAAAACAACAAACGGTTTGACATCGACTTGGTAAGTCGGATCCAGGACCACCCGTAAGTAGAAAACAAACATATTGCAAATAACAATATGAATATAGTTTCCCACCAATAGTACTACTAGAAGCTTTTTGATCCCAAATAAGTCTTTAAACGATGCACACATAAGAGATTTTACCTAATTAGGTTATTCTCCTCTCCGGTGAGCATTACGAGTATCTTGCAAGTGGGCTTCCTCATACAAACGAGAATACTCTTTTCTCTCATTTTGATATCAACTCCTTTGGATCGTAACCAAAATAGTAAAAGGACTAACATGTTTTGATAACTACTTCACCATGTATCGTCCAAACTTGGTAGGTCGAGATATAGTAGAGTATAAAGGATTTTCGGTTTAAAAAATATAAAATCCTTTGGTGAAACGATCAATACCAAAACAAAGATTATGAAAATAATCTATCTCATCCATAAGTTGTAGTCAAGAAATTTCTTGAGGAAAAGCAACTAACCAGTTGTTTATGGGTAAAAATCGTTTCTGCGATTTCGGTAATTGCGGTAGGTGAGTGAGAAACTGGTTCAAACCCTAAACAAATGTGTTGTGCACGTGAGCACTTTGTAGATTCGAGAGATTAATCCGTACAAGTCCGGCCTAAACCAAGAAATGGCCGTTCCGGACTTGCTTCGGTCACAAAGTGGAGGAGAAGGGTTAATTTGGGGAGGGAAGCAAAGAAAGGTGTTGAGACCAGAATAGTGCAGGAGAGTAGTATCTCGACTTGTATCGAGAAAGTGAAAGCTTAGGAAGCTTGCAAGAGATGAAGGCTTTTGGGAGAGCTTGCAAAGTTGCCTTTACGAGAGTGTAGTATTTTCTCCCGACCGAGACTTGTTGTGCGGTGGAAATAGGTAAGACCTATTTATACAAGTCGAGATTGAAACGTGCCCTGGCCTCATGAAGGAAGAGAGTAAAGGGTGAAATAATGGGAGGAGGTGGTAACCGCATGGCGTTAATGGGTGAAAACGTTTTCACCATTATTTCCTCTTTTATTTGACCGCTTTATTCCTTTTCACGCTTTCTTAATGTGAGCGTAGTGTACGGTTGCATCTTTGTGACCGCCAAACCAAAACCCTAAAGCATCCCCGGTTTGTGTTGACGTCTCGAGTGTTGGTTGCATCTTGAGTGCAAGTGGTGGTCGCTAGGGGCGCATGTGGCATGTGCCAATGGCATGTGCGGAATGCCTTTGTTGCGAGTTGAACCTCGGCGCAAGTGGCAATGCCGGAGCTGCTAGTGGCGTGTGTGGCATGTGCCAATGGCGTGTGGAACGCCTTGGTGGTAGGTTGCACGGTTTGCAAGTTAGGCTACCAGCGTGTGTGTTTGGCATGTGCCAATGGCACGTGCGGCCATGTTGACCTAGTTGCAAGTCTTGCAAACCTAGGGCGCTATATTTGGCGCGTGCTAATGGCATATCGACTTGGAAATATGGCTTGCGGTACGTGTTGGCATGTGCCAATGGCACGTACGGCCATGTTGACCTAGTTGCAAGTCTTGCAAACCTAGGGCGCTATATTTGGCGCGTCTTATTGGCATAGCGACTTGGAAATATGGCTTGCGGTACGTGTTGGCATGTTGACCTGCGGCCATGTTGACCTGTTGCAAGTCTTGCAAGCCTAGGGCGCTATATTTGGCGCGTGCTAATGGCATAGCGACTTGGAAATATGGCTTGCGAGTACGTGTTGGCATGTGCCAATGGCACGTACGGCCATGTTGACCTAGTTGCAAGTCTTGCAAGCCTAGGGCGCTATATTTGGCATGTGCCAATGGCATGGCGGCTTGGAAATATGGCTTGCGGTACGTGTTGGCATGTGCCAATGGCACGTACGGCCATGTTGACCTAGTTGCAAGTCTTGCAAGCCTAGGGCGCTATATTTGGCATGTGCCAATGGCATAGCGGCTTGGAAATATGGCTTGCGGTACGTGTTGGCATGTGCCAATGGCACGTACGGCCATGTTGACCTAGTTGCAAGTCTTGCAAGCCTAGGGCGCTATATTTGGCATGTGCCAATGGCATAGCGGCTTGGAAATATGGCTTGCGGTGCGTGTTGGCATGTGCCAATGGCACATACGGCCATGTTGACCTAGTTGCAAGTCTTGCAAGCCTAGGGCGCTATATTTGGCATGTGCCAATGGCATAGCGGCTTGGAAATATGGCTTGCGGTACGTGTTGGCATGTGCCAATGGCACGTACGGCCATGTTGACCTAGTTGCAAGTCTTGCAAGCCTAGGGCGCTATATTTGGCATGTGCCAATGGCATAGCGGCTTGGAAATATGGCTTTCGACACGTGTTGGCATGTGCCAATGGCACGTGCGGCCATGTTGACCTAATTGCAAGTCTTGCAAGCCTAGGGCGCTATATTTGGCATGTGCCAATGGCATAGCGGCTTGGAAATATGGCTTGCGGTGACGTGTTGGCATGTGCCAATGGCACGTGCGGCCATGTTGACCTAGTTTGCAAGTCTTGCAAGCCTAGGGGCGCTATATTTGGCGTGTGCCAATGGCATAGCGGCTTGGAGTTTGGCATGGTTGCCAATGAGTGCGATATGTAGTTTGGTTTTGGGGGTCGTTGCTAGTGGTGCGCCGCTTGTGCGGCTTGGTTTTGGCGTTGTCGCCATGGTGCGCGGCGTGTGCGGCTTGGTTTGGCATTGTCGCCATGGTGCGCGGATGTCTGGCTTGGTTTGGCATTGTTGCCATGGTGCGCGGATGTGCGGCTTGGTTTGGCATTGCTGCCATGGTGCGCGGTGTGCGGCTTGGTTTGGCATTGTTGCCATGGTGCGCTATGTGCGGCTTGGTTTGGCATTCTTGCCATGGTGCGCGATGTGCGGCTTGGTTTGGCATTGTTGCCATGGTGCGGCGGTTTGGCATTGCCATGGTGCGGCGGCTTGGTTTGGCATTGTTGCCATGGTGCATGGTGCGGCTTGATGTGCGCGATGTGCTTGGCTTGGCATTGTTGCCATGGTGCGCGATATGCGGCTTGGTTTGGCATTGTTGCCATGGTGTGCGATATGCGGCTTGGTTTCGGAATTAGGGTTACGTGTTGAAAAACCTAATCTAGTATTTTGAAAAAATACCCCTATTAATTATTTACACCTGAGTTAAATGCTCTTAGTTAATGTGTTGCGGGTAACACTAGGTCATTGGGTTTTACGATTTTACCCCTTGTTTAAAAACCACCATCAACATTAAGTCCCCTGCTTAGCTCGGAACAGGGGCTTTGTTGCGAGGTAAGCATAAGATGGTGACAAACTATTAACAAGAAACCGTAGAGAAAATTGAAGGAGGCTTGTCGACCTTTTATAAATAGGATTTGGAATCCTTGTCTGCGGTAGTTTTGCACAAATCGGGAGGCTGGCACAATTCTTGGGCCGGTGCAGCTTGGCCGACGTTGGGAAGTTGGCGTGAGTTGGGAAATTGAGTGCGCTAGTTGGTGGGACCGACGCAAAGTGTAGAAGCCGTGTGTGCTTGCGGGCGTGACTTGGGCGGCCATTGGGAGGTCGGGCGCAATTGGTGGGGCTGGTGCGGCTTGGCGACGTTGGGAAGTTGGCGTGAATTGGGAAACGAGTGTGCTAGCTGGTGGGACCGACGCAAGGTGTGGAAGCCGTGCTTGCTGGCCGGGCGTGACCGATGTAAACAAGGAGGGAGTAGGTGTTTCTTCGGATAGCGAAGTTTCCTTATCTTGCTTTCCTTCACGTGCGGCTTCAATTAGGGCATCATCCATGCCAAAAAATCGTAGAGCGTTATGTCCTTCATTGCTCCCTTTCCTTTTTTAAGGTTTCGTATTCATACCCAACGCGAATGTATCGTCTCCCTTGTTTGAGAAGGGGTTCTTCCTGTTGATTCCCCTTTTCCTTTGCTTTCTTAGGTGCGTTTTCTTCTTCTTTTTCGTTCACGCTATCCTCTTTTTATATGTGTATAGACGGGATGGAACTTGATCATTTTTCCATTTCTTGCGGTGTATGATGGGATCTTCCCGAGAGGCAGTCGTGCCTTTAACTTTTTGGAAAAGGACTTCAGAATCGGTGGAGATCGATCTTCTTCTCTTGAGGAGGTATTGGTTGGGGTTGAATCTTTGTTCCATGAAGCTAACGAAATTATTAAGGACCTCCCTTCCATCTATCCTCACGAAGAACAGGTGCATGTTCGGACTCTCTTGGGTTCAGTGGACGCGGAGGAGAACGCCATGATTCTTGATTTTGATGTGGATGCATCAAAAAACCTCCTTCAAGTGTCGATGAGAAAACTTTCGAAGGAGTATATGATAGAAGCGAGACAGCCTTTGAAGTTGATGCCAAAGGTTTTATTGATGATACTGGAGGGGGTCATGGTGGCGTATCTTTGGAATAGTTGTCGGGGAGGACAACTGCTGCTGCTTGTGGCTGCTTCGGGATGGGATATTGAGGTTCTGCATTTGCTAAAACCATTGAATGGAACCTTTGTTGCCCGAAGGATTCTTTGGGGAAATGCTTGAAGATAGCTTTGCCCGAAGGGACTTGCGCTCCATCCTTCGAGGGCTAGTTCCTCCTTTTGTTTTTACGTTATTTGCTTAGTTCCACGATGTTTTCCCTTTTTTTGTAAACACATCTTTCCCTTCTTCTTCATCGAGAAACATTTTGCTTCATATATATATATATTTTTGAAAGAGGTTGTGGTATGATGGCTGCAATGGTTTTACGGGTTCTTATGATGTATTTCTCCGATATACGAAGGATTCGCTCGGGAAGAGATATATTTATTTTTTTATTTTTTTTGACAAAAGGGAGATCTCGGGGAAAAATACAAACGGTGTATTCATCCTGGGAAGTACAAACTATTAAGAGGAATGGTTTAAAGGAAATGCGAAAGGGGAGTGATTGGGAAGTACAGCATTTTAGGGATTGGATTCCTTGAGCCATCGCGAGTGAACTATCACTCCTTCAGGTGTGTCGGTATTGATGAGCTTGCAATATCCTCCCAAAAGGGTATCCGCAACCAGGTACAGCTCGCCTTCACCTTCCTCGGGCAAATCCATCTTTACTGTCATCCTCCCAACTTGAAACGAGCTTTCCTTAACCACTACATCTCCGATTGAAAACGGGTTCAGACGTCGTTTAACCATTTGAGCCTTGGCTTCGTTGGTTTCGCTAGAAGCTTCAAGCTTCTTGCAAAGTGTTCGAATGGTCCAGCTCCCCATTCACATTTTTGACAGCGTTCGTGCCGGTTGTTGCGCCAGAGTCCCCATGACAGAATGGAGGAAGAAAAGGCCGGTTGCGAAAAGGTTGCCGGTCGGACTTACTTGCATTTGAAAATCATGGGCTAGTGCCAACGGAGTCCTCTCCCGGATTCTTGGGTTCCTTCAATAGCTCGTTGATGCGATAACCGTGGGACGATTTGTTGGGAATCTCTTTGGGCGTGGATTTCGAGCGGAGGGTGTACGTCCGATTTCGCTTTGTTGTCGAGTACCCATAAGCGTCCCAAAATCATGTCATGATCTAGTTCTTTGAGAATGTGGAACTTGCTATGTGTTATAGCGTCTCCCATCTCGATCTCTAAGTTGATGTAGCCATGCGCGTTCAAGCTTCTCCTCCCAAGTCTTTAATTACGGACGGGGAGTAGGTAGCGTCTTGTTTTGTAAATCCTGCTGCCTTTAGTGTCTTGAAAGTAATGATGTTGTGGTAGGAGGTCGTGTCGATGAGCGTGTCGTCAAATTTGTTACCTCTTAAACGGGACGTGGTTAGCGGTCCCAGTTCTCTTTTTGGTTAAAAGTTTGGAGAGCTTGGGCCCCACAGGCGTGGGTGCGAGGAGAAAAAGCCGTTTCCGGACACAACACGATTGAGAGTCTGCCCGAAAATATCTTGTCGCTGCACCTTGGAAAGATAGAGAATTTCACATATATGTTGCATCATGGATTGCACTGTGATCTAGAGTGCACGGAATTCCCGAGAGGACCGCGAGTTTCTTATGGGGAGTGGGTCTCGATGCACTCTTTCGTCTCCTAGTTGGAGTTCTCCACACTTCTATCCTTTCTTTGAAAATATGCTTTAGTCTGTTGCAATCGCTAGTCGGGTGGTGAACGAACTGTGATATTGACGATATTTGGGGTTCGCCATCTCGGCTTGATTGGCGGACGTACGAGCGGTGGCGATCGATGACATCATCTTGAACCCGGGCTTCCGGGAGGTCAATCACTTCCTCGATGGGGAATGGGAAATCAAGGGTATTTCCTTCGGTCTCGCGATGCTTTGCACGGGAGTTTTAGCGACGATCTTCATTCGTGAGTGTTCCGTTGTCTGGCGCTTCACGTTTGGTTGGTGGCTCGTAGTTGCGGCTTTCCTTTTTCCTCTTTCGTTCACTATGTTCACGGAGGATGGCCGCATTAAATTGTTTGCTTGATGAGCGTCTACTCCCGCGAGTTTCACGCGCGTCTTCGATTCGAGTTGGCCTAGTCCTTTCCGATGTCTTTGGTGCCGTTGTTGCGGATCGTCGGCGGCCTCATGGAGTTCGGAGAACGTTTGGAAAACATGAAGTTTTCTAGCGAGGTAGCGATAGATTGGGACCATACTATTGATGCATGCGTTTACCAATTGTTGCTCGGTCACGTTTGGGTCGTGACAGTCAGTACTTGAACCACTGAACCTTTTGACGAAGTCATTCGGATGTTCGTTATCCCATTTGGTACATTCTCCAGGGTCGGAAAAGGTAACTTGTTGAGACACGAAGAAATACTTCTGTAAAACGCGGTGACCATGCTACTCCGGTTGGGAATGTTGTTCGGTGGGATGCTATTGTACCATGTATACGCCCTTAGGTAAGTGATTTTGAAAATTCCCTCAAACGAAGAACGTGATTATATTCATGTTCACCCAAGGATTCCGAGAAGAGAAACATGTTCGCGTGCATTCCCGGTACCATCGTACGGGGTAAATTGAGAAGAAGAGTACCCCCTTGGGAGAGGGTTCTCTGTATTTCGGATGGGTAAGGGGGTTGGTGATGATGTACATCCAACTCATCATGCTTGATTCGGTCGCGTAGGAGTTGTTCCAAATCTTCTCTCGTGACGAAGTTGGGTGGTTGATTTCTCTCCAACGGGATTCTAGTGCGAGTTTCTTCATCCGTGGAGGCGTGCCTGTACGAGAGTGCCGGCGTCGGGGTTGTTGGAGATGCTTACAGTCGTCTCTAGGAGTATGCGACTCACGGGGTAGTCGCTGTCGGGGTTTTGAGAAAGGTGAGCACCTCCTTTTGTGTTGAAACCATGTCTGCCGGGCTCACGCGACGTCTCACTGTCGTTCCATCAAATCGGCGATGGTGACGTAAGGGCGACTTCCTCTGGTCCCTCCGGTCTCTCATCCGTCGGTGGGGTAATTGGAGCCTTAGTTGTCGGAGCGCCATCTTTGGAAGAAGCATTCGGGGTCGTGGCGGCGGCCTAGATCTCGTGGCTGGGGCGTGACACACGAAGATATTCTCGTTGCCGTGATTAGAGGGTTGTGCAGAGACGCTAGAGGAGGCGGCGGCTCTGGCCCTGGTGATAGGCGGTGTTACACTTAAGGGAGTGCACTCGGTGTTCTTGTTGTCGTAGGTGAAGTAACAACGTTATGGGGAGAGACGCCAACATCGGGGATGCGTTACTGTTTGGTGTTCTCGGCAGCCGTTCGGATCCGAGTTCCACCATGTTGGGATTTGACGTTCGGAAAACGAAATCGGGAGTTGGAGTTGGTATTGTGGCCAGATAGATCAATCCTCCCACTGTGGTCGCCAATTGTTTATGGGTAAAAATCGTTTACGCAATTTCGGTAATTGCGGTAGGTGAGTGAGAAACTAGTTCAAACCCTAAACAAATGTCTTGCACGTGAGCACTTTGTAGATTCGAGAGATCAATCTGTACAAGTCGGCCTAAACCAAGAAATGGTAGTTCAGGACTTGCTTCGGTCTGAAAGTGGAGGAGAAGGGTTGATTTGGGGAGGAAGCAAAGAAAGGTGTTGAGACCCGAAATAGTGCAGGAGAGTAGTATCTCGACTTGTATCGAGAAAGTGAAAGCTTAGGAAGCTTGCAAGAGATGAAAGCTTTTGGGAGAGCTTGCAAAGTTGCCTTTTACGAGAGTGTAGTATTTTCTCTGGCCAGAGACTTGTTGTGCTGGTGGAAATAGGTAAGACCTATTTATACAAGTCGAGATTTAAACGTACCACTGGCCTCATGAAGGAAGAGAGTAAAGGGTGAAATAATGGGAGGAGGTGGTAACCGTATGGCGTTAATGGGTGAAAACGTTTTCACCATTATTTCCTCTTTTATTTGACCGCTTTATTCCTTTTCACGCTTTCTTAATGTGAGCGTAGTGTACGCTGCATCTTTGTGACCGCCAAACCAAAACCCTAGAAAGCATCCCCCGGTTTGTGTTGACGTCTCGAGTGTTGGTTGCATCTTGAGTGCAAGTGGTCTTGCTAGGGGCGCATGTGGCATGTGCCAATGGCATGTGCGGAATGCCTTTGTTGCGGTTGCACCTCGGCGCAAGTGGCAATGCCGAGCTGCTAGTGGCGTGTGTGGCATGTGCCAATGGCGTGTGTGGAACGCCTTGGTGGTAGGTTGCACGGTTTGCAAGTTAGGCTACCGGCGTGTGTGTTTGGCATGTGCCAATGGCACGTACGGCCATGTTGACCTAGTTGCAAGTCTTGCAAACCTAGGGCGCTATATTTGGCGCGTGCTAATGGCATAGCGACTTGGAAATATGGCTTGCGGTACGTGTTGGCATGTCCTAGTTGCAAGTCTTGCAAACCTAGGGCGCTATATTTGGCGCGTGCTAATGGCATAGCGACTTGGAAATATGGCTTGCGGTACGTGTTGGCATGTGCCAATGGCACGTACGGCCATGTTGACCTAATTGCAAGTCTTGCAAGCCTAGGGCGCTATATTTGGCGCGTGCTAATGGCATAGCGACTTGGAAATATGGCTTGCGGTGCGTGTTGGCATGTGCCAATGGCACTTGCGGCCATGTTGACCTAGTTGCAAGTCTTGCAAGCCTAGGCGCTATATTTGGCATGTGCCAATGGCATGGCGGCTTGGAAATATGGCTTGCGGTGCGTGTTGGCATGTGCCAATGGCACGTACGGCCATGTTGACCTAGTTGCAAGTCTTGCAAGCCTAGGGCGCTATATTTGGCATGTGCCAATGGCATAGCGGCTTGGAAATATGGCTTGCGGTACGTGTTGGCATGTGCCAATGGCACGTACGGCCATGTTGACCTAGTTGCAAGTCTTGCAAGCCTAGGGCGCTATATTTGGCATGTGCCAAAGGCATGGCGGCTTGGAAATATGGCTTGCGGTACGTGTTGGCATGTGCCAATGGCACATGCGGCCATGTTGACCTAGTTGCAAGTCTTGCAAGCCTAGGGCGCTATATTTGGCATGTGCCAATGGCATAGCGGCTTGGAAATATGGCTTGCGGTACGCGTTGGCATGTGCCAA
Source organism: Papaver armeniacum (assembly GCA_023531295.1). Classification (NCBI taxonomy): domain Eukaryota; kingdom Viridiplantae; phylum Streptophyta; class Magnoliopsida; order Ranunculales; family Papaveraceae; genus Papaver; species Papaver armeniacum. The sequence goes on along the minus strand of JAJJWW010010098.1, from coordinate 24,445 downwards.
TGGCACGTACGGCCATGTTGACCTAGTTGCAAGTCTTGCAAGCCTAGGGCGCTATATTTGGCGTATGCCAGTGGCATAGCGGCTTAGTTTGGCATGGTTGCCAATGAGTGCGATATGTAGTTTGGTTTTGGTGTCCGTATGCGGCTTGGTTTGGCAGTGCGCGATGTGCGGCTTAGTTTTGGCGTTGTTGCCATGGTGCGCGATGTGCGGCTTGGTTTTGCATTGTCGCCATGGTGCGCGATGTGCGGCTTGGTTTGGCATTCTTGCCATGGTGCGCGATGTGCGGCTTGGTTTGGCATTCTTTGCCATGGTGCGCGATGTGCGGCTTGGTTTGGCATTGTTGCCATGGTGCGCGATGTGCGGCTTGGTTTGGCATTGTTTCCATGGTGCGCGAGTGTGCGGCTTGGTTTGGCATTGTTGCCATGGTGCGCGATGTGCGGCTTGGCTTGGCATTGCTGCCATGGTGCGTATGTGCGGCTTGGCTTGGCATTGTTGCCATGGTGCGATATGCGGCTTGGTTTGGCATTGTTGCCATGGTGCGCGATATGCGGCTTGGTTTGGAATTAGGGTTACGTGTTGAAAAACCTAATCGGCATTTTGAAAAAATACCCCCTATTAATTATTTACACACGAGTTAAATGCTCTTAGTTAATGTGTTGCGGGTAACACTAGGTCATGGGGTTTTACGATTTTACCCCTTGTTTAAAAACCACCATCAACACCAGTTTATCTAATATTTTCAACAAGTCTGTCGTTTATGAAATAAACAGCTTGTTAGATCCCAAAGCATCAAGTGTGCACGAAGTATCACAAAGATCGAATACCAAAAAGAAAAGTCTTCTAGTCTTCTATCTTCAAAGTACCTTCACAAACAACTTGATTCTTACTAATGATTGATCATACACAAAACAAAGTCATTTAACGTTGGATGCTCACTAGTTACATCTTCATCACTTGAATCAAAATAGATCTGAAATAGTCAATCCTTAAACAAACTTGAGTGACCATATATTAGAAGAGAAGAACCATAAAATAAACAACTTTGATCTAAACTACATCGTTAGTCAATCAAATCAATAATCGAAAACTAAATAAAAATAAAATTTAGTTTGCCACCAACGGTAGTACTAAAAGATTTTTGATCTCAAAGAAGACTTTAAACGAAGGCTACACGAGATATTTCACCTAATTAGATTACTCTCTTTTATCAATGGGTGGGCTTTTTACACAAACGTTTAGGCAGTGTGTCACGAGATGAGTTTGTATGAATACAAGTACCATCATTTATGGTGTTATGACCAAGGCATGTTTGGATGGAATTACCAAATCCAATATCCTAAAGATATGCAATAATAATATATTTTCGGTTTTCACAAATTCCAACTGTTATACCGAAATTACTCTTGGATGAAACTAACATTATCTAGCATAAATACATATACTTTACTAATATAACAACAAGAGGTATGCTATCTTATAATATACGAAAATCATACAAATCCGAATGTCTAAAAGATATCAATATATTTTGGTTTTGGGATCTCTTCTTAAGTATCAAGGAAAATACTTGAATATTAAGTGATAAGAGTTTAACACATATTCAAATACTATGTCAGAATTTTGTTAACTTTCCTTTCTAACAAAACTAAACTTCGATATCTACATAAATCCTAAGATAATAGACAAATCGAAAATGCACATTTAGTTATAAAAGGATTGTAACTACTATAGATCCTTATTCTTAGGATGATCGGTCTTAGAAGAGACCCTTTGGGGATCGGTGCTACTAAAGGTCCCTAGCTCAATGATGCGTGTCGTTTACACAAAAATAAGAATCATTTAGCGGTAAGGATCATTCACGAGAGCTGTGTAATTGAGATGTTATTTATATTAACGAAATTATACTAAGGGGGAATGGTATGATTAAAGTAAATAATAAGAATAAGAAGGAAAAAAGGTTAGGGACTCCTTCGCGGCTTCCAAGAATAAATTCAACCAGTATACTTATCTATCTTTTGTTTGAACCATTCATTACTAACTAAAGAACAACATGTATCTCTATGATAACGCTAAAACTTCATTTTTCGCTCTATAAAGAAGCTCTAAAACACCAAAATTTATTCGTTTGTACAACCAAGTAGTATCTCCCCAAGGTAACCTAATAAAACGCTTTAGGCTCTGTAAATTTAGGTGATGCTAGTAGTTAAACTCTTAGATCAGGGTCCACTTGCTAGTGTAGTCTTTACTCATAATTGTTCCATGAAATCCCTCTGTAAGGTCGTGACTTCTACTTGTGGAGATCGTTGTGTGACTATTGTACTTATCACCAACTTTATAATAGCGAAGAATAACCAATAGATAATTTAGTTGTAAACCTATTATATTTTCTCAAAAACATTAGATATGGTAAATATAAGCAATGTGATGATTAAAACTTCAAACAAACTTGTATAATTAGTAAATTTTCATGTTTAGAACATTGAATTCGTCATTAATAAAGAAAAGTTTAGATACTCATGCATATTACAAATAGAAGGAGAATATGAAGAATTTCTGGTTCCCCCTAAAGGGGGGTAACCCTTTATCTTTATGTATAGCAAAGTGTTATGAGATGTCTCGTTTGAGCCTTAGATGTCTTCATTTATGGCCTCCAATACAACTTGGTCCTTTAGTATCATGTCTTTTGAGGGTTTAAAACCCCATTGGGACCAGGTTTACTTGATTTAAAAGTCAAAAACGCGTCAAAGATCTCTCTTGTCGAGCGAGAATCGGTAAATCAAACTCATACTTTTCCGCTGATTTTTAAGTCCTCAAAACAAAGTTCCTTAAGTCCCAAAAATGCCAAGAATCGACGAGTACAATACCTTCGAAATGCCGATTTTTTTTGAGTAAAAATATACGCAAAACTTTTCTCGAGAGTTGCCGATTCTGGAACTGGACAACTTGTTCTCGTTTTGCTTATTTTGCGTTGAACCTATCTTTTCATCATATAAGATACAACTTTGGATGATTTAAACTTGGTCTTTGATCCTTCTCCAATACCAAACTTCACTTCCTTGCTCATTCGATAGTACATTTTGTAGCTACTTTTTAAGTAATATAACTAAGACAAACAACATAAAACAAGAGTAGTGCAAAAAATATGCAAGAATTATAAAAAATATAAGTATGATTTGACCTTGAAATAAAAGTATATTGCGCACTTATAATAACTTTCAGCTTTAACATAACCACTATGCATATAATAGCCGAACGACTTTTGTATCATCTCCATAAGCGGTTTCTTGATAGGGTGTTTGGATGTACACCCAAAAGTTACTTTTTAATTTTTGGAAGTCGAAAAGTCAAAATCAATTTGTGATATTATTTGAGCAGACTTTCGAGAGGTAAAAAGTCAACTTTTTGTGGGGAAAAAAATAAATAAAAACTTCTCCTTCTGGAAGCAGAACGCGCCCTCGATTGGATTTGGGTCCGATAGATCGGATTCCTTCACGAGACTAGTTAGCGTGGAGACCCATAATTGGTTCTTCCATGTACCACTCCAGCGCCACCGTTTTTTCCCCACCAAAACCCTACTCTCCCTCCTGCCTATAGTTTTTTCTTTCTAGGGTTTAAGGAATTACAATGGCGGTTCCTTCTTCCAGTTCTCAACAGCAATCTCATAAGTCACATAGATCTCGTCAAGCTGGTCCTTCATCTGAGAAAAAGGATCAAGCTAAGAAACGGAAACGGGACGACGCTCATCTCAAGAGAAGATCACTCACGACCCAAAAGTAAATTCTCTTTTCGTTACTCGCTGATCAGTTTTTTATAGCTTGATTGTTTGTAACATTGGTTTAATTATGTAGTTTCCTTTATCCAATTGTAGGCATTTGCATTTAACTCGTCATTTAAGGCGAAGAAATTACAATGCCGAGCTGCCGAGAAAGAGCAACGCAGACTTCATGTCCCGACAATTGATCGTACAATTGGAGAACCAGCTCCGTATGTTATTGTAGTGCATGGACCTCCCAAGGTAATTAGATGATAGCTGATGGTTGATTTGATAATTAGGTTATGGGTTTGCCTGTTCGGTAATAGCTGATTAAACATCCTGTGGTTGGGACATTTTTGTGATGTAGGTTGGCAAGTCCCTATTGATTAAATCGCTAGTAAAGCATTACACCAAGCATACTCTAAATGAGGTTAGAGGCCCCATTACAATTGTATCAGGTATAATTTGTTTATGATCTTGATATAATTTGTTTATGATCTTGAATTACTCAATCTACATTGGCTTATCGTTTTTGATTGGCATGGTAATAGTTTTGTTTGGATGTTCTTGTTAGGTAAACAAAGGCGGCTACAGTTTGTGGAGCGCCCGAATGATGTTAATGGGATGATCGATGCTGCAAAGTATGCTGACTTAGCAGTATTACTAATTGATGGAAGTTTCGGGTTTGAAATGGTAAGTTCTAGTGAGTTCTGAATGAGGTTTTTGTATGAATTAACTATATTCCAGTGTCTCGTTAACGATGGTTTTGAGAGCACTGTTGTAGCTGCAGTCACATTCTATAGTTACAGCCCAAGGTTCACAGTACTTACTACCTGTTACATCATTCTTGAATAACATTTTCAAGTGTTAAATACCTCTGGTCACCCATGCTCATCATCTATTGCAATTATGGAGTTCATTCTGTTGATAATTTTTCCTGTATTTTGTGAAGATTGTTACAAGTTAAGAATCTTAAAAAGTTAATAATCATGTCTCGCTATCAAACTACTGTGCAATTTCATGTTTCTTTTGTTTTCTTTTCTTCTTGTTTTCTGGGTTTGTATGTTTTATTTCCATTAAGTTTATCATGATAGACATCTTACCATCAATGAAGATAATGAAAATGAGCCGCACCTTATATACGACCGAGGTTGGTGAATCCAGATTGCATGCCTACCTCTCCTTGCCTGACACTCTAGTTTTCTCTCATTAAGAACCAATGTCTCTGACTTCGTTGTTTTGGAGTAAAAATTGCCTAAATAGAGCATGTATTCTGACAATTAATTTGTGGTTTGGCTCAATAGTTGATACTAAATCCATCCATCTTAATGGTTTAAGAGGTTATTGAGCTCTTTCAATTATTTTATTCACACTCCTCGAGCATCTCAATCTTGTCTTTGCCTATTTGGTGAATCATGTTTTTATTTTAAACATTTTTTCTTAAGAGGCCAATTTATTTCAGATCGTTATTCAGTTTTCACAAACACTATCTAAGTCTTACATGATTCTTTACCAGAGCTTTACTTTCTTTTTTCAGTTTACTTCTATATAATGCCACCCCATTTGCCCGTGTCAATACCGACATATACACTCGTGTGTCAAACACTTGCGGTTACTCATACATTCTAATTGTAGCTGTATCTTCTTGTGTAATTTTCTTTGAATACCTATATTATTCTGTGAATCTATTTAAATATCTTGCATACATCTGTAACTAGAAACTAAATCACATTTTTACTGAAACAAGTAAGTGTGTATAACTGTATATGTACAACCTTGGTCGCATTTTTTAGTCGACAGTGACAGACACCTTATCCCAATATCTGACATCAATTTATGTACCTGTATCGTTGTTATGCAAAACTCAGCCTTTGTTCGTATTGGAACGAAAGTTATTCTGTCTATGGATAAATCTTAGAATTTTTTTCATCTTTTTTTTTCTGGTTGCGTTTGTTACTTGAAGTATTTACATTTTTTTAAGAAGCTAGTTACTAGAGTTTTCTTATACTAGAATTTTCTTATGCTGGAAAATGCTTTTGCTGCTATCACAGGAAACATTTGAGTTCCTTAACATGTTACAAGTTCACGGCTTTCCAAAGGTTATGGGCGTGCTTACACATCTGTACAAGGTCAAAGATGTAAAAAATCTTAGGAAAACCAAGCAGCACCTCAAGCATCGTTTCTGGACTGAAATCTATGATGGAGCAAAACTGTTCTACTTATCTGGTCTCATCCATGGGGGGTAAGTTTATCTGAATGAATATAGTAAAGCAGCACTATATAATTCGTTTTTCTGTTGTATAACATTTCACCATACTATTAGAGCTTCTCCAATGATTGATGTGCTTATTTCATATGTGTCAATATTTTCTTGACTTTTTCTTGGTAAAAATTCCCTTACATAGATATAAATTCCTAAATATTGGGAACTAAAAAAAATCATGTACAACCCATATCAATCTTAATCTTTTGTTTGTCACATGTCATTTAATAATTGGTTAACAATCATTCTATTTTTATTTTCTAACTTATTTCACTAACATAAAAATGACTAGGATATGAAGACATTGTCAAGGTGAATGTCTAAAACTAGACATTCACCATGACAATGTCTTCCCAAAATTAAGCCACGTCACTCCACATTCATTTAAGAAGTTAGGGTTGGAGAAGGGTTTTAGAGAAAATTGATGTGTATCCTATGTGGATTTAGATATTTATCCTCACACACATTCCATTGGAGAAGCTCTTAGCCAATTTTAAATTCAAGGGGCTCAACAAAAGAAAATAAAAGAAAAGTGGAACAGTAAACTCATAGAAAGCTGCTCGTCCATCATGTTTTCCTGTCTATGATTACAGGTATGCGAAACGTGAAGTTCACAATCTGGCAAGATTCATATCAGTTATGAAATTTCATCCTTTATGATGCAGGAGCATTTTATGCTTCTTGAGGAATGTCCTACAAAATAGGGACGTTTTTAGTTGTTTCCGTACTTAATCTTAGGTTTCTTTTCGTAAGGGTTATCTTTTTTAGTATAAATAAGCTATTAGGTTTTCTTTAGAGGCTGACTTTGATTCTGATATTTTGTTAAACTTTAATCTGCGGATTATAGAAGAGTAATGGTTTTTAACCTAGACTCAATTATTACGTTCTATTGTTATCAATCCTATGTTCTATTTGCCCTAGTTTTCTGTTTTAGTTCCTAGAACTGCATCAGTTGGCGCTAGAAATAAAACACACTAGCAAACCCTAGTTTCTCCAATGGTAGGTAGAGCTAGAGGTGGTGGTAGAGGTAATGGATACTTAGATTCCCCTGAGTCACGAACTTCGATTGAAGACATGTTGCGACAGCGATTTCATGGAATCTTCGATTGAAGATTCCCCTGAGTCACATTCCATGAAAGCAATTTCATGGTATAACAAATCACAGAACATGGGTAAAAAAAACCCAAAAGGACCAAAACACAGAGGCCCACTAACACCAGAAAGGGAAAAAAGCTAAAGAGACAGGCCTAAACTAATTCATTCTTTCAATTCAAAAAAAAAAAAAAAAAAAAATGTAACTCCATAGTTCTTAGTTTCTATGTTTGCTACTAGTTAGGCGGAAAGACCTTGAAGTACTGGGGTAATCTGGAGGTACTGCATGTCTATCATCCCCAACTGATATCAAATATTTAGAAGTTAAAAACAAATTACCTGACCATAATGTTGGTTTCAAAAGAAAACCTGCGTTAAGATTAGTTTAAATACAGATATTTTAATGCCAGATCCTGTAGTAACAAAATAAAAAAGCGAATAGATAATCCGACGGAAAACTATTCCTTCACTACAAATAATAATTTAGGTCTCTTGATCAACCAGCTGCTATCTTCTTCTTCTTCTTCTTCTTCTTCTTCACTATCTTCTTCTTCGTTTTTTCTTTGATAAATCTCGTAACTCTCCCACGACGGATCCCACGACGGATATCCTCTTCCTTCTGTTTCTGTAAATCAAGAATAATATCAACCAACTCTGATGCTAGTAATCATCCACCACAAAACAAAACAAAAAAAACCCCAAGTACTTACAAAATACTCCTCGCGAAACTCCTCCTCCCTAGGGTTACTTAAACGATGGATGAAGATCACAGCACGCCGATGTTCATCCGTCTTCCGCTTCTGAGAAGGAAACTTGAGTTTCTCCTCTAGTAACCTTGACATCATTACTCGAAAACTCTCTGGTGCTAGCTTTCTTTCGCAAGAAGCCCACACCAAATGTGCATCACTTTTCTCGCTTTCCTTCTGCCTCAAAACACCAAATCGTCAGATACGAAGCGCTGAAATTTGCAAGCAATTAGCATAAATCATCTCAGTCAAGATTAATAGATCACCGTGCCGTCAGCCCAAACACGGTTGCTTGGTTCTAGGAATGTCGTTAGTGGGCTGGATGTGTTAGGAACATCATAAAGGGTCTCCATGTAAACGGTATCACTCAAACGAATTCCGCGATCAAATGTGCATTTAGCAATCCCTTCTCGAGGTTGACCATACCTCCATTGCAGTGTACTTGAGAACTCCTTTGTGCCAGCCTGCAGAATGACATTTACATTAGAATCAATAAAACTGATCAACACAAATATGTATGCGATTTGGACATTCACTTGAGAGAAACAAATCCTGCCAACTCTATAACCCATTAGTGAAGTTCTTGAACTCTTAACACGAAACAGCTGGAAACCAATAAGGGAATGACCACAGCAATTCTGCTCATGCACAAATTTTATTACAGCATGGATAAATGGATGGCCTATTTGCGCCATAATTTAGGTAACAAAAGTAACAATACTCCAGCATATACTGAAGAGAGGTACACTAACCTCGTTAACCTTCCCCAGAATTCCACTCTCAGTCTTAACTGTAACATCTTTATACTCCTTAACTTCAAAATCTGATGTAAACATGTCCTTGATGAAAGCAGTCTTGCTGATGATCTTGCAAGGAGTTCCAACCAATGTCTTCACAGATAAACAAGGGGCACGGCTAAAACCAATTACTTCACCAGTTGCTAAAATACGAAAAGCTGCCTGTGAATTAAAAAAGGTAGCTAAATATAATAAGAATCCACTTCATAAGCAAGAAAAAAAAAATATTAACTGAAGGACAATCTCATTACCAAGGAAATATAAATAAATGGAAGATAGAATACATCAGACCTTGTTATCTGCAGACTCTGTACAGCAACGACTCTAGTTCCATTAGTTGCAAAAGGACCCCAAAACGTTGCAGAACAGGGCTTATCTTCAGGAGTGAATTCGAGAATTTTACGGAAGTCTTCCTGGGCATAGAGAGGTGACGTTTGGTACCTTCTCCAACCAACGGAAACAATGATAGGATCTCCTGCCTTCAATGATTTTGTATGCAGACCGTGTCTCTCAAATCTCGCCTGGAAAAAAATCACATAATACATGAAAATACAGGCAGATAGGCAAATCCTAAGTTAGGTTGCAATAGACAACGAAAATATTCTACAAATGAACTACACTCAACTATTCAAATATCAAAGCATGCACATAGAATCTCTTCCTTTTAGCAATTACACAATTAAATAGAAAGCGAAGATTTCATATAACAGGGACAGGTGCTAAGAAATGGTATCCAGTACTAAACTAAAACTTAGAGAAGGCACACTGACCGAGATACTTCCATTAAAATTCTCTGCAGGACTGATACCTCCAATGAGAATAGGCCGACAGGGATCATGATAATTGACCATCTCAGAAGGAACACTGCAGACCTTAAGCATTAGATAAGACCCCATTCTGAAAGTATCTTTCTTAAATCGAGTTTCCTGAGGAAGAACGCCGTCTTTGTTTATATTAATCTGCATCTGAATCGAAGTATTCATTGCAACATAGAATATGAGAATACACCGTCACCTTTCTACTGTCTAGAAGATAGATACACATAACTGTTTATCTCAAGCAAAGAGTAAAACAAAAATATTTGAAGTGGGTACCTTCATATCATTGCCATCAACATCTCGTACAGGGGGTGTTTCACCTAGTACAGGGGGAGTTTCACCTAGTACAGGGGGAGTTTCACCTACGATTGTAACGTCAGCTAAAGGGAAATCATGGATGCCAGCAATATGCACCTGCCAAAACACAGCTAAGTTAGTCAGCCAAGTACAACATGTGGCAAAAGAAAGAAAACTAGTGTAAAAGAAGTACCTTAGTTCCATTCTTGATATCACAACCCCGGAGATACCCATAAAAAATTATGTCTCTACTGCAATTTTGATCCAATCTTAATCTAGGAGTGACATCTTCAAAACGATCTACCAACACATAAGGATGTGCAGCTCGCGATGACAACGGATGGAATTCCATACCCGATATGAAGCTTGCCAGTTTGCAAATATCATGATCCGGATACCTGCTCATCACAAGCTGGATAAGAAAGCATGTCGTACATTCCTTGAACTTACTATCTTATTCCTTTTAATCTTTTCATGAGTCCGTTGGAATCAAAAATAGGCTAAAATTGTAGGCAAAATGCCAAGGCGTTAGAAATAAGAACTTAATGAAGCTAGTTAGATATGTTCGTTCAAATATACTTACGTCTTGTCAACTGGAGCAGATACGCAAAATATTTGTGCTCCTTCATGTATTTCATTCCTGAAATCTTTTTGAAGTGCGCTGTCGGTAGCTCATCGTTATCTTTTTTATTTTTAAAGCAGTCAAGATGTGTAAACACCCCCATCACCATGGGCATGCCGTGAACTTTTAAAAGGTTAACAAACTCGACTGTTTCCTGAAATCAACAAATGCATATTGCAGTGAGGCACACATATTTGCTACAGACTATTTAAAAGTTCAACATAAATAGAACACAATGAAAATATGACATTCCGTAGAAGCTTGTAGTCCAATTGTGCTAAACTTGTGTATCACAAAAGTAAAGTGTGACATACCATTTCATACCCAAAACTAACATCGATGACCTAATATCACTGCATCAGCATACTTTGCGGCATCAATCATGCCATTGACATTATTAGGACACTCCACAAACTGTATCCGTTTTTGTTCACCTAACAAAAATACACTCAACCAAAAGCACTATGAGACTGTGAAACTAATATATCTACAAACTACCAATGTGGTCTAGTTAAAATAAGTCAAGGCCATGCAGAAATATACCTGCTACGATCGTAATGGGGCCTGCGATATCAGCGACATCATGGTTGGTATAATACTTTATGAGAGACTTAATCAACAAGGATTTTCCAACCTACAGATCCCATATTGAAGCCCTTAAATTTTCAAATCCGTATTTCCAGTAAAAACACTAACCCATATTACACACTAACAATTACCTTGGGAGGTCCATGAACTACAATAATATATGGAGCAGGTTGAATAATTGGGTTTTCTGTCTCATCATCAGTAGATTCGTCCTACAACAACGACATTAATAATATCAATCCATAATACTTCAGAACCAAAACAGCCACAAAAAAAATCTCCCTCAAAACTTGTGTTTTCATTGCATTCAACGGAAATATGCAAATATAATCCAATTCAAGGTAATTGATGGAAAAGAACTTCATTACCCCAGCAATAATCTTGTTAAGAAAGGGAACACAATCTTTCTCTGGGATGACTGGAAACTCTCTTAGTACGTCTCTTCGTCTCTTTCGCAAGTCCCGGTCATCACCACCAACAGCAGATTTGTCCTACAACAACATTAATAATATCAATCCATAGTACTTCAGACCCAAACAGCCACAAAAAAACAAAAACAAAAAACCTCAAAACTTGGGTTTTGAATTCAACAGAAAGATGCAAATATAATCCAATTCAATGTAATTGATGTGAAAGGACTTCATTACCTCAGAAAAAAGGTCCGTAATTAGGGATTTTAATGAGTCTGATCTCCCCGGTGGTAGTATTCTGTCTCTTAGTCTATTTCTCCGGTCCCGATCACCACCACCAGCAACATTAACTCCACCTTCTTCTCTGATCTGTAGTGTCAGTCATCATCACCACAATGACACAATTAAAAAAAAAAACTCTATCTCTCTCTGAAACTTTTCTTAATTTCATCAAGCAACACATGTATATATGAATTCAGAACATAATTCCTTGGAATTCAATTCTCGGAACTGGATAACCCATAATTGAATTCCTAGGATTAAATTATTTGAGCTAAGCGTAGATTTTTTCTATAATCACTAAAAAGGAAGAAAAAAACCTAAATCGAATAAACAAACCTGGAGTTTCCTCTTCCTGTTGATTTTCCGTCTCCCCATCAAAACCTAAGAAATCAGAACTTTTCCGATTATCACTACGAGGTTTCTTATCCAGTACCAGAAAAAACTAATAGATGATTCACCTTAAAGCGGTAGTAACTAGGGTTTTTCGCTGGACACAATTTTGAGGAGTAGCCTTTACCTTCTTTTTTTTCCATTTTGTTTCTTTTTTCCTTTTTGTCGCTTCTGAACTGGTCCGGTGGATAATGCGAAGTGGCCCAGTGCCCTTTAGTGTAATATAACTATTGAATTTTATGTGGTGCCACGGGCACCCCGTATTGGTGAAAAATGAAGCCTACCCACCAACACCATACAAATTACAATTACACAGACCTAATCAAAACTCTCCTTGGTTCTTCTGATAGACTACTCCACCGCCACCGTTTTCTTCCCACTAAAAACCCTTCTCTCTCTCCCCCAGCCTTAGTTTTCCTTTTTGATCGCAAATGGAACTCTACAATTTCAACCCGGCAGTCCCACCCTCGCCGCGAAATACCCACAACGTCATAACAACAACAATAGCAGCAACCAGTTTCTTCAACCGTTGTTTCTAGGGTTTAAGGAACTACAATGGCGGTTCCTTCTTCTAGTTCTCAACAACAATCTCATAAGTCACGTAGATCTCGTCAAGCTGGTCCTTCATCTGAGAAAAAGGATCAAGCTAAGAAACGGAAACGGGACGGCGCATCTCAACTCTCAGAGAAGATCTCTCACGACCCAAAAGTAAATTCTCTTTTCGTTACTCGCTGATCAGTTTTTATAGCAAACATTGGTTCAATTATGTAGTTTCCTTTATCCAATTGTAGGCATTTGCATTTAACTCGTCAAATAAGGCGAAGAGATTACAATGCCGAGCTGCCGAGAAAGAGCAACGCAGACTTCATGTCCCGACAATTGATCGTACAATTGGAGAACCAGCTCCTTATGTTGTTGTAGTGCATGGACCTCCCAAAGGTAATTATGATAGCTGATGGTTAATTTGATAACTAGATGACCGGCTAGACGGTGGGAAGGAATTAAAGAAAAAAGGGAAACACCCTACAATTGAATTTGTAAAAGAAAATTTATGCTAAAGTGAAAATATCATTTTTCAACTTAGAAAGCGGAAAAACATCGTTTTATTAGTTGCGAAAGAAAATTAGTTGATGATAAAACCAAAATATGGTTCATAAAATATTATGTATCCTTTTGTGGTAGTTTAAAACAATGGATCTCCATTTTATTTTCAAAATCACCAAAAAATAATGATAAATATTTTTCCAAATTTTTCGTAAAAACTCTAAATTTAATATTGTTGTTTATACTTTTCATTGCGTAGATTTTTTAAAACCTTTCCAACGAGATAAAATTTGTAAAATTAAAAGGCACCGATTTTTAGATATGTTATATTAAAGTTTGGTTGTCAATTATACCCCTAAAGAAATAAGATACATAAGGAATTATAATAAAATTTGTTCTTATATCTAATTGCCTCTTCTTTTTTGATTTATTTAAAAATGTCTAATATCTTATCGCTTTCTTCCTCTTTGGTTTATTTACGAAAATGTCTAATACCTTAGTGCCTTCCTCTTGAGTTTATTTACGAAAATATCTAAATGAAAAAAGAAAATTTTGATTTTAGAAGAGCAAATGCTCGTCCTTTCATCGTTGAACCAAATTCAATCTTTTGTGTCTAATTGGAAAAAAATGTCACGCTTCACATTGACACAAAATCACCATATACTAGATGACCGCTGCCACGGTGGAACGGCCGACCGAAAAAATTGACGTAAAACTTAATTTTGTACTTGCAGTTTAGTTTCGCCATAATGGCATGGAATCGGTATTGTAAATTTATAAAGTGAAATTGTAAACCCAAAAATATGTTAAAACAAAGAGATCATTTTTCTTTTAACTTGCGTGTCCTAGATCTTTTTCGATATGAGTTAGACAGTTTGTTTTATTAAATTGAGCTCGGATTGATTCACGTGATTCCAATCTGTTTGAGTTAGGAAATAACATGCCCCAAATTTATGGACCAAACCAACTCATCTATTTTTAAGCCAAATCCAACAAAAGAGAAGAAGAAAAAAAGCAGGTGTAGTCATGGTTGCAAATGTATGGATGACACGGACATATCCACAACATGATCGGATTCTTAAATTTTACCCCAACTATGGTGCATGATGTTTTTGTTTGATAGCTTCCATGTATACGAGTCTCCCTTGGTCTTGTGTTTTTATGCCCAACACGTGGAGTGGAGTGGAGTAGTCAAAATCTCGTCATTTCTAATTCAACTCATTAGCCGCTTGAACTGTTTCTTTTTCTTTTTCATCTCTTCTCTTCTCAACACTCTCTCTCTCTCTTTCTACTCTAATTCAACTTCCTGGCAAGAACGATGAAGTACCTCCAACTTAAATTGTTTACTTTATTCTTGAACATATGCACGACTTCTCTATTTTTCTTCTACGGGGGATAACCAAACTTCTCAATCTAAACTTTGATTTGATGGGATGAGTTGTTGTGAAGCTAAATAGCTAAATAAAGATGAAACATGTTATTATACTTGAAAGGGTTGTTTAATCTTGCTTTCATGCTTAGAAGTACGATCTATCTCAAGCAAACAATTTATCTTTCTTAAAAAATTTGTTTCTCTTTTTTTCCTCTCATTTTGTAGATTTCGATTTAATTTCAATTTATATTTTCTTTTTCCTCTCATTTTCGCAATGATTATGTGTTTGTATATGAAACCCACTAACACGAGATTGTTTTATTTACACTGTTTGATTGATTACAGAGAAGGAAAATAAAATGAAGAAATTATAATCTTGAAAACACTTGCTACTAGTGTGGAATCTGGAGAACATCCTTTGGGTTCACGGATCTCAGACGATACCTAAATCCGATTGGCAGTCTTCTATACCGCGTTCAAGCGGGATTGACCCTAATCTCTGAAATACACTGTAGAATTTTTTTTTATGTTCGCAAATGATTTACGAATCTTAAATTTGTACTAATGGACTAAAATAAAAGGTTCAATAACTTAAATGGGGACTTAAATGTTTTATTTGCAATTAGAATTGAAGTCGAGTTATTTTTATTTGATTCCTTGAATTGGGTTTTGAGGTTGAGAATTGATTTTTTTTTCGAATGAGATCTTGAAAAAGTTTGATCCGGTAATTTAGGTGTGAAATTGATGAAGATGAAGCTGGATTTCGATTTCAAAGAAGAAGAAAGGATTCATCTCTTGCTGTTGTTCGAATCCTGTTTGGTAGAAAGAGTAGATTAGGGATAGGTAGAAGAGAAGAAGAAAAAAGGGAGGAAAATAAAACTTTGGAGTTAAAGCGATTCGACCCTTACAGGACCTCAACATAATTAGTGTTTTAGTTTTTCTCATCTTACAAAAATGTCCTCAACATTATGATTATTTATTTTTGTTTAAAGAAGGAGAAAATCAAGGAGAACGACTGAGAGATCCTTTCATCGTTGAACCAAATTCAATCTTTTTGTGAAATTGAGAAAAAATGTCACGCTTCGCATTGACACAAAGTCGCGTATATAGAGTCCTCCCTCGCTTCGCTCGGTCGGCCTAATTAGGTTATGGGTTAGCTGATCAAACATTCCCTTGTTGGGGTATTTTGTGTTGTAGGTTGGGAAGTCACTGTTGATTAAATCGCTAGTAAAGCATTATACCAAGCATACTCTAAATGAGGTTAGAGGCCCCATTACAATTGTATCAGGTATAATTTGTTTATGATCTTGAATTACTCAATCTACATTGGCTTATCGTTTTTGATTGGCATGGTAATAGTTTTGTTTGGATGTTCTTGTTAGGTAAACAAAGGCGGCTACAATTTGTGTAGTGCCCCAATGATGTTAATGGGATGATCGATGCTGCAAAGTATGCTGACTTAGCATTATTACTACTAATTGATGGAAGTTTCGGGTTTGAAATGGTAAGTTCTAGTGATTTCTGAATGAGATTTTTGTATGAATTAACTATATTCCAGTGTCTCGTCAACGATGGTTTTGAGAGCACTGTTGTAGCTGCAGTCACATTCTATAGTTACAGCCCAAGGTTCACAGTACTTACTACCTGTTACATCATTCTTGAATAACATTCAAGGTGTTAAATACCTCTGGTCACCCATGCTCATCATCTATTGCAATTATGGAGTTCATTCTGTTGATAATTTTCCTGTATTTTGTGAAGATTGTTACAAGTTAAGAATCTTAAAAAGTTAATAATCCTGTCTCGCTATCAAACTACTGTGCAATTTCATGTTTCTTTTGATTTCTTTTCCGCACTGTTTTCCGGTTGTTAAGTCTGGGTTTGTATGCTTTGTTTCCATTAAGTTTATCATGATAGACATCTTACCATCAATGAAGATAATGAAAATGACCCGCACCTTATAAATGACCGAGGTTGGTGAATCCAGATTGCATGCCTACCTCTCCTTGCCTGACACTCTAGTTTTCTCTCATTAAGAACCAATGTCTCTGACTTCGTTGTTTTGGACTAAAAAATTGCCTAAATAGAGCATGTATTCTGACAATTAATTTGTGGTTTGGCTCAATAGTTGATACTAAATCCATCCATCTTAATGGTTAAGAGGTTATTGAGCTCTTTCAATTATTTTATTCACACTCCTCGAGCATCTCAATCTTGTCTTTGCCTATTTGGTGAATCATGTTTTATTTTAAACATTTTTTTCTTAAGAGGCCAATTTATTTCAGATCGTTATTCAGTTTTCACAAACACTATCTAAGTCTTACATGATTCTTTACAGAGCTTTACTTTCTTTTTTCAGTTTACTTCTATATAATGCCACCCCATTTGCCCGTGTCAATACCGACATATACACTCGTGTCAAACACTTGTGGTTACTCATACATTCTAATTGTAGCTCTATCTTCTTGTACTCAGTGTAATTTTGTTTGAATACCTATACTATTCTGTGAATCTGTTTAAATATCTTGCATACATCTGTAACTAGAAACTAAATCACATTTTTACTGAAACAGGTAAGTGTGTATAACTGTATATGTACAACCTTGGCCGCATTTTTTTTAGCCGACAGTGACAGACACCTTATCCCAATATCTGACATCAATTTATGTACCTATATCTTTGTTATGCAAAACTCAGCTTTGTTCGTCTTTTTATTCTGTCTATGGATAAATGTTAGAATTTTTTCATCTTTTTTTTTTTTCTTGCGTTTGTTACTTGAAGTATTTTCATTTTTTTAAGCAGTTAGTTACTAGAGTTTTCTTATGCTAGAAAATGCTTTTGCTGCTATTACAGGAAACATTGAGTTCCTTAACATGTTACAAGTTCACGGCTTTCCAAAGGTTATGGTGCTTACACATCTTGACAAGGTCAAAGATGTAAAAAATCTTAGAAAAACCAAGCAGTACCTCAAGCATCGTTTCTGGACTGAAATCTGTGATGGAGCAAAACTGTTCTACTTATCTGGTCTCATCCATGGGGGTAAGTTTATCTGAAATGAATATGGTAAAGCAGCACTATATAATTCATTTTTCTGTTATATAACATTTCACCATACTATTAGCCAATTTTAAATTCAAGGGCTCAACAAAAGAAAAATAAAAAGAAAAGTGGGACAGTAAACTCCTAGAAAGCTGCTCGTCCATCATGTTTTATATCCTGTCTATGATTACAGGTATGCGAAACGTGCAGTTCACAATCTGGCAAGATTCATATCCGTTATGAAATTTCATCCTTTATCATGGCGAGCTGCACATCCATATGTGCTGGTAGATCGTTTTGAAGATGTTACTCCTCCAGATAGAGTGCACATGGACAAAAATGCGACAGGAACATAACTTTATATGGTTATGTCCGAGGTTGTAATATTAAGAAAGGAACCAAAGGTACTTATTTAAGCCAGATTACCTTTGGCTACCTCAAATCTCAGTATAATTTATTGGTGCATTGAATGGCAAACATCCTTTTAGCTCATCAGGCTACATGATAGAGATGACCTCTGTCATCACATTCTTCTTGTTTTGTTGCTTTATCATGTATCATAGCATATTGTATTATGTTTGTTCTGTTGACTGTTATGTTAGTAAGAGAATATCTAATTGATATAACATACTTCTGAATAAAATATTGCTCATGGTTTTACACACAAGCAGAGACACATTCTCATCCAGTTTGTAATTTTGTTCATATTTTATAAACCTGTAAAAGACCTGCTTAATGTGAAGCAGTGTTTAAAATAGCGTTAAAGCGATCGATGCGCTCTCGTAGTAAAGCCGTAAAGCGCCATTTAAAAGCGTTCTGCAGCGTTGCCTCACAATATATGTATAACTGTTTTCTACATGAAAACTAAGAAGTACGTGCAAGTTGAGGACAAGAAATGTTAAGAAAAAAGAAGAAACATCTTAAAATCCGTTGACAATTGTTTCTTCTTGGTTTATGATTATAGACAACGGGCTTATTAATAACCTTACAGGTGTCTATATCTTGGACAACTGGCTTTTTCCTATAAGCCTTACAAGTTTTAGATGATCAATAGCTGTCACAATACTCTTTGACAGCTAATTTTTATAGCTTTTATATAAAGACAAAAAGCCAAAATAGCCTTTTTCGAAGAGAAAATACCAAAACTGTATCTACATTTTAGAGCGCACGTTTCAGGGCGTTTTCTTGTCAAAGCGTAAAAAAGCGCGCTCTAGTGCGCGCCCTGAAACGCTTTTTTAAACACTGATGTGAAGAAACAAATAAAAAGTAATTTCTCTATATATGTTAAAGGTAAAAACGAAAATGGGTTCCCTAGTCTTAGATATTTTGCTTTTATTTATTAATTCAGTTAATATTAGTTCTGTTAGCCTTGATGCTAAGAAAGCAAATATTCAGTTAGTATTAGTTCTTGTTAACACGTTTTATCTGCTTAGTTTTGAAAGCAAAATTCCACTATCAACTTGTCGAATTCCCACTATGTGAAACTTCTATATATGCTGTCCTGTTTTTCTGTTGCAAACATATGTGCTTGTTGTTTTCGGGTATTGTTTTGCTTGCATTATATGCTACAAAGTAGATGGACTGATTCAAGTTCATATCTTCCAGGTGCATATTGCTGGTGTTGGTGATTTCCCACTAGCTGGTGTTACTAGTTTAGCCGATCCGTGCCCTTTACCATCTGCTGCCAAAAAAAAGGGGTTGCGGGACAAGGAAGACTCTTTTATGCGCCTATGTCTGGTCTTGGGGATCTTCTCTATGACAAGGATGCGGTATACATAGAGATTCCTGATCACTCTGTTCAGTTTTCTAATGTTGAGGCAAATGGGAAAGCTGTTCGAAAAGGTGATACTTAGCTCCATTATCTGTAAACCGTATAGCTACTTCTCCACACCGGTAGTATGATTGTTTGAGAGTAGAAACTAAATCCTTCTGTCAAGCACGTGTTAGTGTTACGTAGATTTTCTGTAATCAGTTTTGTGCTGTTTTCAACTATTTTTTTGCTTTACTGAAATTCTTCTATACTAGGAAATGATCGTGACGTGGGCGAGGAGTTGGTAAATTACTTCAAGATACTAAGTATTCAGTTGATGAGAAATTGAAAAACAGTGGTATTTCTGTTTTTAGTAGTAATTCAGAAGATAGACATGAAGGCCAAGTTGCTCTCCTGGAAGGAAATAATGTGTCTGATGATAAAGATGATGTGGATGACAAAGGTAACACTGGCAGAAAGCTTGGAAATGCTGAAAATGAGGATGATGGTTATGATACAGTAGGCGATGGCTCTTCAGGAGAAGATGGGGGTGCTGATATGTTACATGATTCTAAGTCTAAGGTAGAAGAGCAGATTGAGTTTCCCAAATGGAAGGGTAAGAAGAAAAGCAATCTTTGGAAGTGCTGTTGATCTGAAAGGTAGTGACCGCAGTTATTTTATTTTTGCAAAATAATGAATTTTTATTATCTATTTATCTGAATCACCGCCACAATCTTGTCAACATGAGTTTATTTTGATTTCTATATGCTCTACCTTTGGGGTTCTCTGTTCGGTGATTCTTAATGTTCTCATGGAAATAGATATGTTCATATCAGTTAGTTTGATAAAGAGAATGCAATATATTTGTTTAAGTTCATCGTCACATCACCGGGCTTTGGATTTTGGCATCTGTCTTTGTTTGCCACCCCTGTCTTTGTCCATGGTTTCATTCTATTTGATATTACAACTTATTTATGCAAGTCACACTTTGTAGTTGTGGAGTACTGTCTTAACTGTTGATTCATGTTAGGATTTCAAAGACAAAGATGGGGAGGACAACAAAGACGGTGATGGTTGGCATTCATCTGGAGGTTCAGAATTTTCAGATCAGGATGAAGAGGACCATACAGAAAATGGTACTTTCTAACCTTTCATTCCTAACTATACAGTCAATGAAAGTGTGAATAAGGAACCAAAGCTTTAACTTACAATCCAACTCCTTTTTCCCCTTTTAAGGTTCTCGTAATCAATGCCTCAATTTTTTTTGAAAGAAAGAATAAATATATAGGTTTCTATTTGCTGATGCTTTCTTTTGTGTATCGGTCTTCCGCCTTGTCTTACGTGTCTCATAGAAGATGATGGGTTGGGAAATGCCTCCAAGTGGAAAACATCGTTGATAGATATAGAGAACCATATCAAGGGACGGTACTAATCTCATGAAACTTGTTTATGGGAAATATATGGGGAAGTCAACAACCTCCGTCGGTGAAGGACATGGTAGTCGTGAAGATGAAGAAATTGAAGGTAATGAATTCTTTAAGCTAAAAGGAGAGATGGCAAAGGTACTCATATAGTTCTTCTATTAATATCATCTTACTAGTAGGGCGACACATCACGATCTACGTGTTTGATTTTTTATCATCCAACCAATCAAATTTGAAAATGGCCAAAACGAAAAAAGATCAAAACAAAATTTCATTCTTGTTATTTATATCAAATTCGTAGATAATTGAAAGAAATTTTTCAAATATATAAATTTTGCAAAAAATCGGATGTATATTTTGAAAAGATAATAAGTTTAAAAAATTTGATATATTTTTAAAACAAATTGTATTTATGTAAATATGTAAAAAATGAGAACAACTAAGTAATTTAATTATACTCCTACCAAAAAGAACAACTTTATATTAAGATTAAGTAAGGACACACGTGCGTGCAAACGTCTTGAATTTTACTCATCCAACAATACTAAATTTGAAAGTCATGAGATTTTTTTCTAAAACAAAAATTTACTATTCTTATTTGTACTACATTACGTAGATAATTGAAAGAGCTTTTCAAATATATAAATTTTACAAAAGTCCAAGATATATTTTTAAAGATATTAAGTTTTAAATTTTTTGATCTATTTTTAAAACAATAGTATTTATGTAAATATATAAAAAATGAGGACAACTAAGTAATTTGGGAGCCTCCTGCCAAAAGAACAACATATTAGTAAGATAAGATAAGATGTAGAAGCTACATTTTTTTATAGTCAACGAACATAAGCTGGGTTGTGATGGGCCTATGGCTACTGGGAGGTGTGCTTTTAATTTTTATGTCTTGTCAAACTAAAGCTCATCTCATATGCAAATTGTTGTTGCTCCCAATGTTGCAGAATTCAAGAGATGGACTGGAGAGTGATGATGCTTCTTCAGAGGATTTCTCTAAATTATTTGGTGGAAAACTTAAAGACTGGAAAGATGGAGAACTTATTGAAACTATTCGTGATCGCTTTGTCACCGGAGATTGGTCCAAGGCAGCCCGTAGAGCTGTAGCCTCTGATATGAATGGGGACGATGATACTTCTCTTGATGGCGAGTTTGAAGATTTAGAAACAGGAGAGAAGTATGGGCTCATGTAGAGCCTAATGTATCAACGGATGCAATGGATGATGTTGACCCCAAAGCAGAGAGCGGAGGCTTAAGAAGCTGGCACTGCGTGCAAAATTTGATTCATATCCTTTCTCCTAATGATATTGCAGTATCTTCCCTATCTGTTATCTGTCATTGGAGAATTATTACCATCCTAAAATATTGCAGTATTCTCCTACCTAAGGTTAAAGGAGAATCGACTTTAGGCTCTGTTCCTATGGGCATAACAAATTGGTCGGGTTGCCGGTTTGCACCCACTATGGAGTCAGCAAACAAGCAACCGGCACGAATTTTCCACTTAGCCGGACCCGTGTCAAGTTTCCACCGAGCGGTCGAGTCTCGGCCAGTGCATGTAGTGTAGACCTCCGTTGTAGTCTCCACCGCATTGGGTAATTTTTACTTTTTTCTTCTCCTACTTTTTTAGTTATTATAACATGTTTTTATTATAAAAGGCCCCACAAAATATTTTATAATACCTAAAATCTAAAAATCTAAAACGGACCTTAAATACAAATAACTAAATTTTTTATTAACAAGGGTCCCACAAAAACACAATATCATATACTCCCTCTATTTTTGAAGAATAGATACTTTTACTTTTTCATTTTAACCTAAAAATAGGCCAAATTGAAAAAGTGAAAGTATCTCTTTTCTAGAAACGGAGGGAGTACTACTTAATAAAATTTGGTAAATTTACCATAGTGGGGAAACTAGTTGCCATGCCATGGCATGGCAAAATAATATTTATACTAGCTCTAGGCTTTAGATTATACAACAAGTATCACACAGAGGTGTGAGGATTAAGTTTCGGTTGCTGAGTTCTCCTTTATATAGTCTCCAAAATCGAGGCTTGCAAACTAAGTTATCTTGGTAACAAAACATTTAATATTCACTTTGTTAGATGAAAACACGATTAGATTCAAGCTAATATTTTTGAACCATTAGATTGAACTTGGCTTGTTACACATAAATGAAATGTAACTTCATTTAGGTTTGAGTAGCCAGTACTAAACGTGTACACCTAGTTGGTTCAACAATAGTTAACCAATGGTTAGTCATATGAGCACTTTCATATCAACCTTATTCATCTTCACCATAACTAGTTCAAATGACTCAAATGAACTAGTTAGAGAGTTGTTCAATTGCTTAGATCTCATAGAAGTATACAAGACACATTCGAAGCAAAACGATTTTGATTCACTCAAGATCGATTCATGAACATTATAGCCATGGTTTGCAAAGATTGCATTCCTAAATTTATAAATGTTTTAGTTCATGAATAAACCGTTTTTAGAAAATAACCCACTTAAGTACGTATAAGTGTACGCATACTTAAGTACCCGACCGAGCTTGTTTTTGGTTCACAAACTCCAGCAGAAAATGCACGGGATGTGAACTTCCGACAGTACGCAGACTTAGCTCCGGAGACATCCTAAACCAGTAAAGTACGCATACTTTAGTTCAAGGATTTTGGAATTACACAAGTATGAGTTCACATACGATGTTTATATCTAATCATGGTTATATATTTTAAACTCTCATTTCAATCATTGAAACATTCTTAGAGGATGTTATATAGTTGTTATACACAAACTATTTTTCATCAAAGCGATTTTCAAGATATTGAAATGATCAACATGAATTTCGTCACGAGTAAAGATGAACTTGGCCAAAGCGAAAGCTTACCAACACATATTTCGAGGAAATAGATAAGCGAGATAAACTTGGCTCGAAATAGCAAATGTGTATAATCCAGAAGTCTATATAGCAATACGACTTTGTCTCAAGATAAGAGATAGAATAGATTGACTTTTGAGTGATAGATAAGTTCAAGTCTCCACATACCTTTTTGTCGATGAAGTTCCACTAGTTCCTTGAGTAGCTCTTCGTCTTTGCATGATGAACGCCAAAGGAGTCTGAGGCTCGACACACTTACTATCCTGATACGATACTTAGCTATAAGTAGACTAGAAATCAAGACTTATAGTTTTGGCAACTAAACTTGATATACAAGCTTGAGATAGAAACGCTTACAGTTCGGCCAAGCGATGCTCTAACAACGTTATCATTATAATCTTTGGCAAGATCGATTAGGTCTTCCATGATATTATATAATTTAGTTTCATTCTCAATCACCATCTCTTCAATACTCGCCATCCAGAATCAGGCCATTCTTCAGAAAATCAAGTTTATTGATGCAAACCATATGATTTTGTCTTGAGTACCTCACACCACTGTAACAATGATCCCATTATACAAAAAGGCTCCACCTATTGAATAGAGCGAATGATCGTTATTATGATCTAGAGTTGGAATAACTTCATCATTTATTCAAACAATTTCGAAAGGGTTGCTCATCTTCATAATTGTTATCTTTACCATCCTTAGAAAATCGAGAATGGTTTTGTTTGAGGCCAAACTTCTTCCTCAATGTTATTCTCACCGAGGTAGGCATTTTGTATTTTTAAGTTTTCCATGTTCCTTTGAATTTATTGGTGTAATTTTCCCAATAATAGTGTTGTTTATTTTTCGTTGAAGAACTTCT